>CM057343.1:119926311-120518453 GCA_030015575.1 Agapanthus africanus
GCATCAGTTTCTGTCGATTTTTTCCAGCCGTCAAAAAATTATTTGGTATATTGGAAAATTACGTGCAGGGTTTTTTGAGAATTCTGTGAAAATTTGGTCGGCTGATATTACTGTAGCGCGGCAGATCAGCTGCCAAAACCATGTTTGAGCCACGGATCCGCCGCCGTTTTGTGTCCAAACTGCACCAAATTTTTACAGTGGGCTTCTGACATGGAAATAGGGTTTCTGGTATATTCTTTTTGCGCCCAAATGTTTTTGAGTGCTACAGTTGTGCTTGGGGTCCACTTCGGGAAATTTAGTCGTTCGAAAACTTTAAACATGTTAGTTCACAGTATTTACATTATATCTGCAACCGTGAATGTCATTTGATCGGTAAATCCTGTCTAACTGATATAGCCCTTTTAGACGGATTTGCGAACGTGACATTCACGTTGATGTTCTGTGTTGTGCTGTGATGTTGCGGATTGTCGGGGTGGATAGCCTGGATGCAATGTTAGTACAGTTTTGGTATTATTATGTATATTTGATATTGCGTGGCGAGCGTCCGACATGTGGACTGCCGTCACTGCCTGTTTGTATATTATTCTTTTGGGGCACGACCGGGCTGAGGTCGATGTACCCGTTGTATGTATATTTTACTTTCTGTACTAGGATTACCCCAAAGTGGGGTGCACGGATAGCCGGGTTCTAGAGGGTAACGGGCCCGCATCTCATGGCGTTGAGACGGATGGGGCTTTACTCTAGAATTGGCGAGCTATTCGCCGCACTCGTATGGGGTACAGGTTGACCCAAGGAGGGGTGCCCAAGTTACCGGATTCCGTGAAGTGCTGGATGGTCCATTCACGTTGCTGAAGGGGACTGCCTCGCTTCAGGTTTTGGCGGGTAACTTTCCGCGCCCTTAGGGGTCTAGGATTTCATTGTACAGGCTATCCACATGACCAGGGGAAGTCGGGTTTCAGTAGCGGCTCTATGAAACCCAGGGATCCCAGATATCTGTATTGTTCTGTGATGCTTATCACATTTCTATGATGTTGCATTTTATCACGTCTTGAGCAAATATTATATATTGATATATATACTATTAGATGTTGTATATGTTTTGCATCCGCGCTAGTCCAGTCCCCGCTCTGTCGTTAGTTAAGTAACCTAACAGGTAATGACGGGACCCAGTGGCGAATGCGGATGGCATATACGTACATCATTATTTTCGTTCTTTATTGGTGTGATCAATTGATGGGAGTGCGTTGATTCGGATCAATGCAAGCTAAACAAACCTATTCTGATGTTGTTGGAACAATTTTTCAAAAAGCTGTTATTGCAAGGACGTTCACTTTTGTTTTCCACAGTGGTATTCGGTTATGAATATCCAGCACCTCAGTCAACGAGGCAAGGGCCGAGATCCCTTCACCGGGAGTGACCCCTTGGACAGAAGTTTGCGTCAGGGCAATAACCTCACTATAGCCGATTACTTTTACTCTGCACAGTGGTATTCAGTTGGAATATCCTACACCTCATTATACCGGGAAAGAGCCGAGATCCCTTCACCGGGAGTGACCTCTTTAGCAAAGGTTTTCGTCACTATATTTTTATAAAAGCTATCCGGTTCCTTCAACGATATCAAGTTCATTACGTTAATGGTTTTTCGCCAAAAACCATTCATAGCCCTCCGTCATTTCAGAAAGGTAGCACTTAGTATTCATGCTATGTACGTTGGCCTTCGTCAAGGCATAGTGTATGGTAGCTATTTGTTACTTTTCTGCAGCATAGATAGATGCGTTGGTTTGGGACAGTCGTACTACCTTGTTGGCTAAAATCAAGGGTATGTACGGGTGCGTTCAAATTAACCTGGATAATGACGGGTAGAACTTGACATGTGACTTATGATATGTTGGCCTTCGTCAAGGTCATAAGAGCATGTGGCAAAAATCACATCGGGAGTTTCTGAAGAAACTGAAACTTGCCAGATATGCATATACCTTCTGGAGTGTGATAACTTGAGTGGATTCCATCACGTTATCATGCGATGATAGTTGGATTCCGATTCCCACTGATGAGTTGGTTTACTCCTCGGGTGATCCCGACTAATTCTTCTTTCAGGTTTGGAGGAGAATTTGACGTTATAGTGGCAGGTTTCCTGATTAGATAAATTGGTAACCATTCTGATCTAGGTTAGAGTGCACGCAGAGTGTTTCTTTTCTCTCTCTCTTTGGCAGCGACCATGACCCGACCCTTGACTATGACTCAGTGACCAAGTTGACCGAACCTTCTTAAACACTGGATTTTGGATTGACAGAGTTGCATACCTCATTGCCACTCCTTCTTTTACCCTTTTCTCCAGAACACCCCGTATTACTACGAACGTCCACTTCCATTGGATAAAACCATCGTATGGTTATATACGAACTCGAAGGAATTTAATCGAGGATGGTTTCCGGTTCTGGAGAAAACGAATAGGACTATTCAGTTGTCTTTTCCTTTTACCTTCTCTCAGATTATGAGTACTCCTTGGTTTAGGAGATAGTACACCTATTACGCAAATTGGATAGTCTTCTTCCAAACCTTAGGCTGGTGCCGAACGGTGGGGAATGAAGAAAACCAATTAGCATAACGATGGTGTACAGAAGGTACTAAGTTAAGACAAATAAAGGGATTAGTAAGAGGGCAAAGTAAACCACGACTGCTATTCACGACCAAATCAAGTATTTCTTCACCAATCCTAAATCACCTTTGTATTTCTCCAGGACACTCCATATCACTACGAAGATCCACAGTTATTTGGATACTCCATCGTATGGTTATATACGAACTCGAAAAGAACTTGTTCCAGTTCGGCGATGGATTCTGGTTCGGGAGAAATAAGAATAAGGTTTATTCGGTTGTCTTTTATCTTCACATTCTCTCGCATTGCGAGTGCTCCTAGGATTAGGACAGTACACCCATTATGCTTATTGGATAGTCTTCTTCCAAACCATAGGCTGGTGCCGAACGGTAGGGAAGGAAGAAAACCATTTGGCCTAAAGGGGTGTATAGAAGGTAATGACTAAAGACATATAAAGGGATTTGGAGAGGTGGCAAAGAAATATACGGTTATAGTTGTGAATCTGATAATGGAAGAGGCATTACTAGGAATACCCGGATACCCCTACGAAACATTTCAATGTTTCAGTTTCACTGTATACTGTTAAAAGAAAACTGATTTCCTTATTAGACACTTGCTCCAGGGTATGTATTTACCAGGTATGATTCTCACATCTGTATGGTTTTATAGATGATGAGTGGGAGTAAGTTATTGGGAATTTGGTGATTATCCTCATTATATCGGAATTCGTTGTAATTGGTGATATTTGAGGAAGTCACCTGGGCTGTTTGCCGGATGACAAATATTTAGTTTTGAATATCTGTTGTTATGCACCAATTTCAAATTGATATATCTGTACGCCTATTTTTATAGAGTGAGATATAACTTTTTGAAATTATTTCGGTGACATTTACCTATATCAGTGGATGGTAAGGTAAGGAGCATTAAACAGCGGTGTAATTCTTCTTAACCATAAGTACAGTTTTCGACCTACGACGCACAGGGAATGAGTTATTAGACTCAAGGGACTTATACAGAGTATTATATGTTGTCCAGCGTCCATGACGACAGAGGGGTTGGTTCCCGTACTATATTCAGTTTACTTATGACTTCTCTAGTTTTTAGACAGGCGTTTCGTGGAAACACAGGGTCCAAGTTTTGAGAAGTTATAGGTATATGAATAAAGTAGAGAACCAGGTATTGCAAGTATCAGGATTCTTCAAGGTGATCGAAGAGGTAGATACTTGTGTATAGTATTCAGTTGATAGTAATGGTTTTTGAGAACTTACTTCTCTTTCAGGTTACTCATAATTGGAAGCACTCCTAAGTTGAGTAATGCTGATCGGCCTCTTTCCATTTAGTTGACATGCACTGGTGATAGCTGCATGATTTGAATCTGGTTCCAATTAAATCAGTGCCTCTGTTTCTATATTGGATATACAATGGTTCGTATCTTAACGATGTTAAAGTACGGGGAGTTGTCCGGCTTATGCTTAAAACCAGACTCTGGATAACTCAAGGCACGTTTCTGTAATGGCTGTTTGTGGGTTGTCCCAGGCTATGACGAGGGTTGATTTTCTACCATCTGGAAGATCAATAGTGATATTGTTCTAGACTCGCCACAGTTTTAATAAAAATGGATTTTTCAGAAAACAGTAGTGGGAGTATGGTAGAACTGGAAGTGATTCCAGAACCGCAAACGATTACTGAAAATTTGATAAGAACCTAAAGATTTAATCTGGCTTGACATTCCATTGGCCACTCCGCAGATATGGTGGGTAACCTCAGGCACCCGAGAGGTACTCAAGTAGCCTCAAAGACGGTGACAGGGAGGTTATTGTTTACCCTGACTTGCCATTGCTATTGTTCCAGTCTGTGAGACCCGGCAGGAGGATGAGTATAGCGTCGTTCTAAACTAGCTTTAGAAGTGCACGTGTATATGACTCTGCCAGAGGGTTGTCGTAGTCAGCGGAAGCAGCGGAAGTATAGTGGACAGGTGGCTTATGTCTATTTATAGACTAAAGCAGATATAGCGAAGATAGATCATCTATTTCTGATGTGACAGTCATAGGTTTGACTTCATCAGAATAGGGGATGGATCTGTTAAGAAGGTAGTAGGGTGTGATGTCCAGGTATTTGGATGACATACATAGAGTAGGAAGTGAAATTCCTATACTACGATCGGTTATACATTGGTTGTCACGCAGTGGTTTCTCCATAAGGGGCTTGGATTTTATATCAGACATTATGGTTACTAGATCTATGGTTTTAGATCTAGATTTGGGTAGTTTCCCCATCTTGGTACTTAGACAGCATTCTAAAGGTGTTTTAGAATGGACGACTCTTGGCACGGTAGTGTACCTGTAGGTAATGGAGTCACCCACTCTAAAGGTGTCTTACTGACTAAAGGGGAGAGAGTTGTGCATGATTGGCAGATCACTTGCTTAGGCAATTGAGTCAATCATGAGATGTCAAGTACCACACCAGATGTTGGTTTTTTAATCCTATCCTGGAGAAACGATCGGAAGCAGTTTTAGAACATAAGTGGATGTTCTAGGGATTTGATAAACGGCAGCCTCCTTATGGATACGGTTATCATTCCAGGCTTCCAAGGTGACCTGGATTATAGAGTGTCTATCAGAGTTATAGTTTTCCCTCTGACGAAGGGCAGTAGTTTGGACAGGAGGTCCAAGCGGATACTAAGGGAGGCATGGCGCAGGATACTGATTAAGTTCAGTTGACGATACAGTCTAAGAAGTTTGGATTTGGAGTTCATTTGTGAACTAGGTCCCATCAGATATCCAGACATATTCTATGACAGGTATTGCTCATTTCGGGAGATGGCTTTCTCCGCGAACTTGAGATAAAGAGAGACATAGAAAGAAACATCTGAGCGGATCCACTCACTGAGGCTATTCCTCGAACGCAATAGTTTTGTAAACATTTTTTGTGAAACTGATTAGTAGAGGAGTTGGGTGTTCAGTATCATACAGGCTGTGAGTATGCGACATCGCAATAATTAGCCTTGAGTGCAAGTGGGAGATTGTTGGAGATAGTGCTCTCAGAGTCAATTATTGGATCACAGGCACGTGATTGCAATGATTGAGGGAGGACTTATCCTAGTAGGACAGTCTTACTCAAGATAATAGTATGCTATCTGGTTTATCTTTATCATCGTGTATTGCTTTAGGTGACCTTACAGGTCACTATTGCGCGTTGATAGAGCCCCTAGGATTCTTGCTTGACTGCTAGCAGTATGAGGGCGATCATATACGTGGGAGCTGGGGTCTATAAGGACATCCTTAAAAGGTCCCTAGTCGAGAGAGTTTCGAGACATGGCATCGATACTCCAAAGTAGACTAGTGTATACAGTCGAGACCCTGATGAGGGGCGGTGGCCGGTCTCACAAGCCACTGGTGTCAGTTAGTTCACCTAAGATGTATACAGGTGCTCATTGGGTTATGAGTACACCGGACAGGACTCGCCGGGAACATGCTAGTTGGTCTTATATCTGACGTCAGATAGCAGTTCCCTGGTGACATGTGTACAGGTTAGTTCATCGACCTGAGATCGTCATTTATCTCGTGTGAGTTCCCACTGTACTTTGATTGCTACCCTACCACGCTCAAAGGTGACGTGAAAACAGGTTTTAGTTGGGTATAGTCCCGAGCCACATAGAGGAAGTAAGCGGATCTGCAGGGGTTCGTCTCTCTCGGTATTGGGGGTGAGGTCGCGCTGTGTCTAGGAGAGCCATTACACGAAGTCCTAGGCCAAGGTAGGAGATTTACTGGTAGGTATTCCAGTAATATCTCAGGGTGTTCTGGGCTACACTCCGACACGACTTGTACCGCTTTTGGGGGTCTGACTTTTACCAATCCCCTAGGCCCGCCATGCGATGCTTATAGACGAACGGACCGGACTGTACGGATATTGTCACTGACAGGCTCAGTAGGGTGTCAGGATGAGTTCGCTCATCGACGTCCCTTTTGGTCAATAGCTGCCAACCCGTCACGTATGGCTAATACCTCTGACGTGCTAGTGGTTAAATCCACAGCCAAAGTATTAACGAGTCTATAGAGTCCCCCACAGACAGTTTCTCAAGTTTCGGGCGAAACGCTGTAGAGGCCGTATGGAGATATGGCAGGGTTCGATCAGATACATGCGGTATTGCACGGATCATGATCGGACGGATAATACTAGCGGGCTTTGGTTTAAGCCGGATCCTAGTATTGTACAGTGTAGATTTTGTCTCATTGCATTTGTATTCGGTCGCAATACAAATGCAGGTATGTATACACAGTAGCGGGGTTTTCCTGTAATTTATTACGGGATCGGTTTTTTGAAGTTGCCAGTTTGCTTTCCGTTTCGGCCATTTTTCATTGTTTCTTTCATTGGCTGAAAATTATGGTGGAGGGGGTTATTTATAATTGTGCAATTAACAAAGGAGATGACTTCTTGGTTCATGATTGTTCTTGATGGCTTGACTTTTGTGATGAGAGTGATAGGTTTATAAGTGTGGACTTTGTTGTGATGATGATTCTTAATCATCAACTTTCTCTCTCTCTTGTATTATTGCTTCTCACCTCCCCTTGACATTTTCCCTTGCTCACTCTCATTTTTCCTCATGAGAAAATGGCCGGCCACTATGGGAGAGGCTGTCCCAATTTTTGGGTATGGGATTATTCTCATTTTGTTGGCACAAAATCCATTAGTTCATCCAAAAAGCTTATATCTCATTCCTCCACCCAAAAGGCAACTTCTAGTAACCCCATGAGACATAGAGTTCCACACTATTCTACAGCAATTCTTGGACACGTCGACTCGCCAACTTCATGCCCGAGTTTCCTCGGTCCAGAGGCGGGAGCCCGTAAAAGAACTCGGCGTTGTGGTGCCCTTCCGACGAGGAGATGAAGACCGGAGATTCCGCGGGGAGATCGGGACGACGACGAGAAGACCGAAGGACACGGATCGCTCGGTATATCTCTCTACCCCTTCTCTAGTTAGCTAGGAGTATGTTAATGGCCCGATCCGGGTTTATAGTGCACGGTGGTGCCGGTTTTAAAGTTTAAAGAAAAGTATCGTTTCCGCATTTTGTCCTCGGATTGACGGCCGGGGCGCCGCCATGCACTTACATATCTATCATGCGATCCCAAAATAGAACATATCATATAAATGACCCGTATCTAGGTAAAAGCCCATAAGTAGCCGAAATATATATGTAAAATCTCTCCTTTAAAATAGCCGCGGAATACATATATCACGGCATAAAAGCAGACGTGATAGTATGAAATATAATCGGTATCTTATTTAAAATATACGTCATGCTATTTTAATGAATAGTGTTAAGAGGTTTACAATTTAAAAGATTTCAATGTCATACCAGACATATAAAATAATGAGACTATAGCTCGATTTGAATTCCTTTTTATGTATGCAATTACTGGTAAAGAGATACGCAGGTACTATCCTACGGATCAGTCCTGGTCGGCTACAATAACTATAATATACCTGGGTACCACATGATAACAACATATTAATATATATGGATGTCCAGTATCGACACCCGAAATCAGAAGTCCCTCGTGTCCATCGCCGACACGCAAATTCTCAAATCTCTCATGTCAATCACCGACACGCAAATGTAGATACCGTCGACACCATCTCAACAGATGATCGCCACCCGATATCCCTGGCCCTGGTCGGTATCTCCTGGATATCCGCCGTGCCCAATCGAACCCCGGTCGGTATCCCCTAGATATCTGTCGTGCTCATCTCTATCTCCGGTATTAAGTATCCCCGCTAGGCTCCCTGCCTCTAATGCGGCTATCCTGCCCCTCGGTCTCGACCGGGTCCACCATGTATCCGACTGTATATCCCTCCCCACTCAGTCTGGATAACGTAGTAATCCGTAACCGTATAGCCCCCCCACTCGGTTCGGAGTAAAAAAAACATAAAAACGACTCATGATGGACATCAACTCATCGTATCCAAAGATAACAAGTAAAGAAGAAGAATCCTTGCATTAATCATTCTGATGATATATTATATATGCATATATAACAGCGTCCCATATTACTGATATATATCATTAAAAGTAAAACATCCAGAAACTCATAAGAATCCAATATGAATACCCATAGTACTGGTATTCGCTATAATTAACATGTAAAACAGGTAAAGCACGTAAATAATATCATATAAGTAATAAACGTAACCATCCTAGTGTGTCATGGCAATACTAATGATGTGTAGTGTGGCATATGCGTCTGTGCTCGTGCAGCATGGAAATCATTAGTATTTGTGCTAGTGTTTTATAAGTGTAATAGCAAACTCATATCAATATCCACATACGCAGTACATAGTATAACGGTCTTACAGTGACATGGCAGTACCAATGAGGTGTAGTGTAACATGTGCATACGTGCTCGTGTAACATAATACTCATTGGTTGTTGTGTAGTGTTCTATAGAGTGTTCTTATGACGGAAACGTATAACATCAATAACTATAACGCGAACAGGTAAAGTAAATCTAAGCGTAACTAATAAATGTAACTACTTACTATGAGTTATACCATTATCTTTGAAAAGGAAAAGACAAGTTAGTTTTGAAATTAGGAAGCCGCCTTGGGTTGAAAATGGATATTTGTCTTGGAAATTGGCATCGCATCCTTGTCTTTTATCATCAAAAAGGGAAAAGAATCGTTATTTTTTAATAGAGTATAGATCACTCAAGTATTACGTTCTAAAACGGAATAAAATATAACACTACGAGTCTAAAGGAAACTTGGCCCTTATTCGGCATACTAAACTAGTCATCACAAGTACGGTATAATTCCTCATACGAAACCTACATTATCTCAATCTCCAATCATCTCAAGTATGGTATGATCCCTCATACAACTATACCAACCCATGAATAACACTATATGCACCTGGAAAATATACTAGATGCACATCATTCTAATATTATAAACTTATTTAAACACAAAAGAACTAACTATATATCATGGTATCATATGTATAATGTTGCGGGGGTGCTATACGCTATCCACCCGACTTTCCCCGTAGATGTAAATCTACTCACTAACGTGTTGAGCTCGCTGAAATCCACGCCGCTATGTCCGCCAACTCCGTCTCGAAAACCTTCACGATCGTACCTATAATCGTAGTTATATCATATCAACGTAAATATCATATTAAAACTCAAAACAACAAGATAGGCACCCATAGGTTAGAACCTACAATATACTTAACCCAAAAGCGACAATATGCCACTGAAATTAACGTACGAACGTCGATATTTCAGTTGCAGTACAAAATACGAAACCCCATATCGGAATATCTGAAACTTGATAAAACATCTACTAAAACATTCTCAGATTTCTCTGTATGCATATTGGGACAAATCAAACAATACTATAGATCATAAGATACCCAAACAAAGCCACAGAAGAAAAACCAACACCAACAAGCCCAGGGGGCCGGCGTTGCCGGATAATTGATGTATGTCGCCGGATAGAGTAAGGAGTTTGGGGCTCGGGCTTTAAGTGAAGTCTTTTAGTGGTCTCATGATACTTTTGGTCTTGTTAGATTTTCTAGTGGTTACACTTAGTGGTTCCATATTCAATTATACATTCATAGATATCACAAAACAAACCGTTTTCTAATACTGCACACGAAAACAGATATTTAACAATACTGAATATGCAAGGAGGGAAGGAATTATACCTATGGAGATTGTGTACAATGGAACACCAGCTCATGAAGTGCTTGTGGAAGCATTTAGGGGTTGTAGTAGTTTCTAGGTTGATGGTATGCACAATTTGATGAAGGTATTAAGGTTTCCTTCTTTAGGATTGAGGAACACTAGGTAATATTAGTTTGGACCTGAAGAATTTGTTGTTTTCAGTTGAGAAAACTAAGGGATTTCTATGTGTTGTGTTGTGTAGAGAGAGCATGAGGTGGAGGGTTAAGAGGTGGAGGTGGCATGGAGGAAGGAGGTGGTGTAGAGTTAAGAAGAAGGAGGTGTAAAATGTGAAGGAGGAGGTGTAAGATTGTGAGCATGGTGAGGGTGTATTGATGGTGAGGTTTTTAAACTAGGATATCATATACCAATCATCAAAAGAATGCAATAAGAAAATAAAAACTCTTTTTCCCTTAATTAAACCCTTCATGTCACAAAAAATCTAAATCCATGTTTTTAAAAGAAACACACTACTTTTTATAACACTTAAATACCATTATCTTATAATAACATCTCATGTCATATTTAGAACAATTAAAACATCATTTTTATGATATCAAACATTTTTATTCATATTTATCAAAATAATTACATTTTACGGATATAATTCTGATACCCCATTTTATAAACGATATCAATTTTGTAAATTTATTAAAATCATATTTTAAAATTATAAATTAATATTTATAATTTTCCAAAATGTTACAATATCACCCCCATAAATAAATTCGGTTCCCGAATTTAAATAAAAATCCCCAACTTAAAACATTTATCTCAATCCAATCAACTCGAGTTTTAAACAATTTGTCAGGGTCCAAAATTTTAAAATACATATAATCCGTTCAATATAACAGAACTCCAAAGTCTCATACGAGCTAAAACGTAACATGATGCAACAGTGTGCGTGAAACATCAAAAGATATACAACTCACATAACTGTAACTCTAGCGGTTTCTATGAGGATTACTCCATTTATGATGTGAAATTCCAAATATACAAAACGTTGTGTATACCAAGTACACAATCAATGCCATAGTCGTAGTGCAATATCTGTAGCACACAACCAAGTGCAAGTATATAAATCAAATCTATAGGATATTCCCTCAAGTGCAAAGCACGAAAACAAAATCAACCCTAACGGGTTTGCATGAAAATCTCAAACCACACGTCACGGTGTGCATGAAACCAAAACAGCGCTAAGTGCAACAGGCGTGCACGAAAAGATATCCTACTACACCAACTGTGCATGGAACAAAAGTTTACAAATAGTATCAAGTGCATCGGGGTGCACAAAATCAAATTCAAGTGCATCAGGGTGCACAAAATATCAAAACGTGCAGCTGGTGTGCACGAAACCTTATCTAGTATACCTATAGTGTGTGTGTGTGTGTGTGTGTGTGTGTATAATCTCTTAATCATGTACAACTGATATGTGTTCATACCATAATTTTGCATTATTTTATTCCCCATTCTTATACGTTTTACAAATAAACAGGTGCATTTGACCCATGTCTGCTGCATAGTTGCAGGTTGTTAGTGTATATGCCCTAGGGTCCATTATTGTATCATACTAGCATGTATATTACTTAATGGAAGCATGGGATATTCACAGTTGTATTGACAGTCTTGCTAAAAATGGTAGTATGCTACTGGTTTGTGTCTACTTTAATATGTGCATATGTTTCTTGTAACGTATCACTTATACATATTAGTAGAGCCCATAGGATCTTTGCTTGATTACCAGCGTTGTGATGGCAGTCACACTAGTGGGGGCTGGGTAGTCTATAAGCAACATTCTATTCTTGTCCCTAGTCGTAGGATTATCGAGACAGGGCATCGATACTCCGGAGTAGACTAGTGTGTATGCTTCTCATCCCAGTTGGGGAGATGGTCTGTCCCACAGCCATTAGTACGTCGTACTGGAGATAGTATACAGGTGCTCGTTGTGTTACGGGTACACCGGACAGGACTTGCAGGAGGACTGACTAAATGGTATTATACCTAACGTCGGATAGCAGTTATCAGGTGACATGAGTGCAGATAGTCTGTTGACTTAAGGTCGTCATTTGTCTCGTGTGAGTTCCCACTGTGCTTTGATTACTACCCTACCACGGCTCAAAGGAGTCGTGCAAACAGGTTTTAGTTGGGTACAGTCCCGAGCCACATGGAGGCAGTGAGCGACTGTTAGGGATTCGTCTCTCCTGGTATAGGGAGTTGATATCGTACTGTGATTGGTTGGTCATTACCATAAGTCCCTGGCCAGGGCTAATTGAGAATTACTGATGGACTGATCAGTAGATTCTCGCATGGTTTTTGAGCCATACCGGCACGACTTGTACCGTTATTAGGGGTCTGACGTTTACCACCTCCCTAGACCATACATGCGATATTCTTAGACGAACAGGCCGGACTGCGCGGATATTGTCACGGACAGGCTCAGTAGGAGTTCGGATGGGTTTCCTCATCGGCCTTCTTATCGACATCTATCTGGGGACCGTTACATACAGCTAGTACCGCTTGTGGTTTGTGTTTAAACCCACTACCAGCGTAGTGTCGAGTATTTAGAGTCCCACATAGAGAGTTTCCCTGCTCCAGGCAAAACGATATAGAGGTCGTATGGTTTTACGACAAGGGTTCGGACGCATATGTGTTTAAACGCACGTACGATGTTCGGACAGTTTTTACTAGCCGACTTTGGTTTAAGCCAGATTCTATTATCGGATTATTGGATTTATACAGTCTAAAATTTTTCCGTTTTTTAACGGATAGGAGGGGCATTCTCGTAATTTGACGGGAAGTTTCTAGAAGTATGGTGACTTGAGGGTTTAGGTGGCATTTTCATTAAATGCTTTTGTGACTCATTTGTGTGATTCATCCATATCATTAATGCATCATTAAATGGTTAATAACTCATGTAGTGAATCACACATATAGAATTAATGAAGCATGATGATTAATCATATTTATTCATTTATTTGATAAATGATTATGCTTCATATATTCAAGTGTGAAACATTTTCATGATGATTATTATGTTCACCTTCTCTCTCCTCAAGCTTACTCACTCTTCAAACCCTAATCCTACCACTCATGTGTTGAGATCAAGGATTAGATAGACTAGTTAATCCATAACCTCACTCTATATCATCTAGGTGACTTTGATTAGCAACTAAAGAAACCTAGTTACCTCAAGATTAGAGGTGAAGCTTGGAATAGAAGCTCTCGGGTGGATCGTCTTTGACTCAAGGAGGCCGTTGAGGTGCCGACATTCCAAAGATCCTACGAGGAGTGGAGGACAGCGATGAAGACCCGAAGGACAAGTAACGTGAGGTATAACTTCGAATCCGTGTAGTTAAACCTTTCATAGTTTGCTAGTAATGGTTTAGAAACGATCCGTGTGCTCAAGTCCGTGTTACGAATCTTTAATAATCGTTTTTCATATATTCCGCCTCCCCGCAAGCTTGTGGGGTGCGTGACATGGACTTTCAGTGGTATCAAATCCAACTAAACCTTTACTAGATTGTTACCAACTAATTAGAACTTCGATCGTCAGAAAAAATATGAAAACTTAACCCGGACCCCTATCAGTTTCTGTTAATTTTAAACGTGTCAGAAAAAAATATTTTATATGCCTTAAAATTCACAGCAGGGGAATATAAGAATTCTGGAAAAATACGATATCCTAACTCGGCAAGACGGCCGCAGATCCGTGGCCAGATGGTGCTTTTGGCCGCGGATCCGCCGCGGAGTCAACCCTGAGTTGACTCGGATTTGCTCTGTAATTCATATTTTTTGGTGTTTTGTTTTCAGTATATTCTGTTTCTCCCCAGGTTACTTTTGTGCTGGCTTGCTCTTGGGGTAGACACGGAAAAAGGTTGTCGATCGATGTTCTAAGTTATTTGCTAATCGGGTTTTTATCTGTAATGTTTAATTTGTTCGTAAACCTTCCCTAACTGCTAGTATGTCGGTTGGCAGGGGGTTGCACATTTTTGTAATGTTATTAACTGTTTGTGATTATGAACTGTATTGGATTGTTGTGATGATTAGCCGGGGTTTGAGATGGGTAATTATATTCATTCATTCAATGTAATTGTAATATGTTGTAATATTATTTTGCGGGGCATATCCAGGTTGCGATTGTAGCCACCGTTGTATTATTTCATTTTTACTGTTTTTGCTCCTAGGATAGACCTAAGGTGGGGTGCACAAACTACCGGGTACTTTGAAGTGTTTAGTGGCCTACTCACATTGTTGAGGGAGACCGCTTCACTTTGGGTACTTGGCGGGTAGTTTGCCGTACACGTAAGGGTCTAGGGTGGGGTAATGGCTATTCATCACAACTGTGTAATCCGTCTTTTGTTAAAGGCTCAAAGCAAACGCGGATTGCTTGTATATCCAATAAAGTTCATCTGTGATCTGGAATGCCTATTATTGCGTCTGACGAATATACAATATCTATATATGATAGCTATTAGACATCACTTATGTTTTATACCCACGCTAGCCCAGCCCCGCTCTGTCGTTAGTTAAGTAACCTAACGGGTGATGACGGGACCCCGTGGCGAATGCGGATGGCATAAGAGGATGCGGTATTTTCGTTGTTTTCTGCAATGATGAGATAAATGATGGGACGCATTATTATAATGCAAAGAAAATAAACCAAAGTTAATTCGTTGGAACAAATTTAAAAGAAACCGCTCGGTTATTTTAAAAGAGCAGAATTTTAATTGCGGAGCTTTAACCACTCCTTTTAAAAAGCTATCAGACTCCTTCGATTAAATCAAATTCACTAAGTTCACGGTTTCGCCAAAACCATTCTTAGCCCTCCGTCATTTCATTTGGGTATTCAGTAGTATTCAAGCTATCTATTTTAGCCAAAGTCAAGGCATAGTGTTTGGTAGCTGCTGGGTATTCATTTTTTGCATAGATAGATGAGTTAGTTTGGAAAAGTCGTATTATCATTTGACCAAAGTCAGGGGTATATACAGATGGGTTCAAATTAACAAAGATAATGATGGGAAGAACTTGACATGTGACTTATGACATTTTGACCAAAGCCAAGGTCATAAGAGCATGGGGCAGAAATTAATATCGGGAATTTCTAAAGAAACTAAAATTTGCAAAGGGATGCATACCTTTTGGAGTTTGATGAATGCTGGTAGGATTCCTTCAGCATTATCATATGATGATATTTGGATCCCGATCCTACTGTGAGTATATACTACTTATCAGGAGATTCGTCACTTAACGATCAATGCTATAAACCAAGTAGGTTCCTAGAAAGGTGTCAGCGGGGTTACGCCCCCAGAGAAAAGAGGTTCTTTAATTAAGGAACTTCGCGAAAGCGTTGGAAAACCTCCCTCGAAGTATCGACACTGGCCTGGCTGAACGGTTAAGTAAAAATTGTACGGTGAGAATAGTCCTGGCTAATTCTTCTTTTATGGTTTGAGGAAGGATTCGAGAAACAGTGGGAGACATCCTGTTTAGATAAATTAAAAACCACTCTAAACTTACAAGAGCATCATGCTAAAGTGTTTTCTTCTCTCTCTTAATTGCAGCGACCTTGTGACCACGACTAGGTTACATCTAGATAACAAATTGACTGAATCTGACTTATATGACTGGCAAAGGTCTGTCCAGATGTCCATTGCTTATGACAAGCTAGACCACCCTATTACTACTCAAGATCCCGCCGTCCCAGATCCAGTTTCCACCGTCGCGGATATGGATATCCGTTAGACAAGGGAAAAGGATAAAGCGAAAGCCAAGTGCCTCGTGTTGGCTTCAGTCGATGGTGCATACCAGAAGCAGCACGAGAAGATGGACTCAGTTTCCATCTTTCTCCATAAAAAAGATTTATATAGAGAGCAATCTCATATCGCAAGATATGAGACCTCGAACAAATTAGTTCAAGCAAGGTTGGCTTTCGGGTCATCTGTAGGGGACAGCGTCCTTACAATGACTAGCTATATTAATAAGCTCAAAGACCTGGAGACAACGTTGGGAAACAGGTCAGATACTGACTTGATTCTACAGTCTCTGCTTTCTACCGTGAAGGAAACCAGGAAAGTAGAAGGAAAGAGAAGGGCAAAAGTTTCGGGACTGGATGTAGTAAAAGAGGGACGTTCCTATTATTATGGGATTGGGCATTGGCAGAAAGATTACAGGGCTTTGGAAGCCAGTAGCCAGGATACGAAGCATGTTGTGGCTTCGGCCTCAAGTGTGTTTGTAATTGAGAACTGTTTGTCAATTAACTCTACTTCCTGGGTACTAGATACCGGAGCAGGATCTCATATATGTAATTCATTACATGCTTTGAGAAACCGTAGAGTTATAAAGGTAGGTGATTTGTCTCTCAGAGTTGCAAACGGAATGAGCGTAGACGCTGAATCCGTGGGAGAATATCGCCTAGGATTGACAAGTGGGCGGATATTGATTCTACGTAACTGTCTGTATGTACCTAGTATGACTTGTAATATCATATCAGTATCCTCACTTTCGAGAGAGGGATATGATTTTACATTCGTAAGCGATGTAGTTCACATCCACCTAAATCAAGTTTTGATTGGGTCCGGTACATTAGATAACGGCATATGCGTATTGAGTCAAGCTCAGGTTTTCAATATCCAGAACACACTTAAAAGAAAGTCTCCGGAATTAAATCAGGCTTTCTTATGGTATTGTAGACTAGGTCACATCAATGAGAGAAGGTTGACTAAGTTACATAGAGAAGGATATTTGAATCCGTTCAAATATCAATCTCATGCTACTTGTGAATCTTGTCTCATAGGAAAGATGACAAAGACTCCGTTTACTGGACACGGAGTAAGAGCAAGCGAGCTCTTGGGACTCGTACACAGTGACGTGTGCGGTCCAATGTCCACAAATGCACGAGGTGGTTATTCCTACTTCATTACTTTTACGGATGATTTCTCTAGGTAAGGATATGTCTTCTTGATGAAACATAAATCCGAAGCCTTTGAAAAATTCCAGGAATACAAAAATGAAGTGGAAAACCTAACAGGCAAAAGCATCAAGACACTGAGATCTGATCGAGGTGGTGAATACTTAAGTGCCGAGTTCCTAGGTTGCTTAAAAGAGAATGGAATTCTCTCTCAGCTTACTCCTCCATACACACCACAACACAACGGTGTATCAGAAAGGAAGAATCGAACCCTATTAGATATGGTTCGTTCCATGATGAGTAAGGCTGAGTTACCGTGATCTTTCTGGGGTTATGCGCTAGAATCAGCGGCATATCTTTTGAACAGGGCTCCTACCAAGACTGTGCCTACCACGCCATATCAGATGTGGAGTGGGAAGAAACCCCATCTTCAGCATCTGAAAATATGGGGATGTCCAGCTTTTGTTAAAAAGCAGCATGCAGACAAGCTCGAGGCACGATCAGTACAGTATAAGTTTATGGGATATCTAAAGAACTCCAAGGGATATTATTTCTATTACGCAGAGGAACAAAAGATTTTTGTTTCTCGTAATGCCCATTATCTAGAACATCAGTTTTTAGAAATGGAAACAAGTGGGAGCGAAATAGAACTAGAAGAAATTCCAGAACCACAAACTACACCTGAAAGCTTGGTAGAACCAGAAGTTTCAGAAGAATGGGACATACCAGCGCCTATCCGCAGAAGTAGTAGGCAGTCTCATCCGCCCGAGAGATACTATGGTTTTCTCATAGACGGGGATCGAGAAGATTGCATCATTGACAATGATGACCCTACTAGCTTCCAGCAAGCCATTCAGAGCGGCGACTCGGTAAAATGGCTGGATGCAATGCGGACCGAAATGGAATCCATGTACACTAACAAAGTATGGACTTTGGACATTGCTCCAGATGGGGTAAAACCCGTAGGATGCAAATGGATCTTTAGAAAGAAGATTGATGTAGATGGACAGATTGAAACCTATAAGGCTAGACTTGTTGCAAAGGGTTTCCGTCAAAGACCTAGTTTGGACTATGACGAAACCTTTTTCTCCAGTGGCTATGCTCAAATCCATTCGGGTCCTCCTTGCTATTGCTGCCTTCCACGAATATGAGATCTGGCAGATGGATGTAAAGACGGCCTTTCTAAATGGAAATTTGGAAGAGTGTGTCTATATGGATCAGCTAGAGGGATTCATTCAGAGTGCGAGCAGCGGTAAAGTATACAAGTTGCTTAAGTCCATTTATGGACTAAAGCAGGCATCGCGGAGTTGGAACATCTGTTTTGATGATACTGTCAAAGAATTTGACTTTATCAAAAATCCAGATGAACCATGCATATACAGAAAGATTGTAGGGAGAGCTGTAGTATTGCACGTTTTGTACGTAGATGACATTCTCCTAATAGGAAATGATATTCCTATGTTACAGTCAATCAAAAGAATCTTGTCACAGAAGTTCTCCATGAAGGACCTGGGAGTTGCCACCTATATTCTGGGGATCCAGATCTATCGTGATAGTTCTAAAAGAATGTTGGGACTTTCGCAGTCCAGGTACATAGACACCATATTGAAAAGATTCAGTATGGATGATTCTAAGCGCAGTAACCTACCGGCTTGTCACGGAATCAACCTCTCCAAAGTGATGTCTCCTAAGACTGATTTGGAAAGGGATCGCATGTCGATTATACCCTACACTTCTGCGGTAGGCTCTATAATGTATGCGATATTATGTACCAGACCAGATGTAGCATACGCATTGAGTGTAGTAAGCCGGTATCAGGCAAACCCAGGGGAGATGCACTGGATAGCAGTAAAGAACATTCTCAAGTACCTAAGGAGGACTAAGGAGATGTTCTTAGTGTATGGTGGAAAAGACCTCCAGATCGAGGCCTTTGCCGACTCCGGCTTCCAGAGTGACAAGGATGACTCCAATTCCATGTCGGGTTATGTCTTAACCATCAATGGAGGGGCGGTCTGTTGGAAGAGTTCCAAGCAGGAGACCGTTGCTGACTCAATAATGGAAGCGGAGTACATAGCTGCTTACGATGCCGCAAAAGAAGCTGTCTGGATGAAGAAGTTCCCCACAGAACATCAGGTGGTTCCTACCAATGTTGGTCCAATACCTCTGTATTGCGACAACAATGGAGCTATAGTTTTAGCGAAGGAACCCAGGTCCTATCAGAAGTCCAGACACATCTTAAGGCGGTATCACCTGATCAGGGAGATCGTAGATCGCCGGGAGATCGAGGTGAAAAGAGTAGAGACGGAGAATACCATTGCTGATCCATTCACAAAGGCCATTCCTCAGACACAGTTCGAGAGGCTATTCGAGATGATAGGTCTACGATATGCCAGCTCATGGCCCTAGTGCATGTGGGAGATTGTTAGTGTATATGTCCTAGGGGCTATTATTGCATCATACTAGCATGTATATTACTTAATGGAAGCTTGGGATATTCACAGTTGTATTGACAGTCTTGCTAAAAATGGTAGTATGCTACTTGGTTTGTGTCTATTTTAATATGTACATATGTTTCTTGTAACGTATCACTTATACATATTAGAAGAGCCCATAGGATCTTTGCTTAATTACCAGCGTTGTGATGGCAGTCATACTAGTGGGGGCTGGGTAGTCTATAAGCAACATCCTATACTTGTCCCTAGTCGTAGGATTATCGAGACAGGGCATCGATACTCCGGAGTAGACTAGTGTGTACGCTTCTTATCCCAGTTGGGGAGATGGTCTGTCCCACAGCCATCAGTACGTCGTACTGGAGATAGTATACAGGTGCTCGTTGTATTACGGGTACACCGGACAGGACTCGCAGGAGAACTGACTAGATGGTATTATACCTAACGTCAGATAGCAGTTCTCAGGTGACATGTGTGCAGATAGTCTGTTGACTTAAGGTCGTCATTTGTCTCGTGTGAGTTCCCACTGTGCTTTGATTACTACCCCACCACAGCTCAAAGGAGTCGTGCAAACAGGTTTTAGTTGGGTACAGTCCCGAGCCACATGGAGGCAGTGAGCGACTGTTAGGGATTCTTCTCTCCCGGTATAGAGAGTTGATATCGCACTGTGATTGGTTGGTCATTACCATAAGTCCCTGGCCAGGGCTGATTGAGAATTACTGGTGGACTGATCAGTAGATTCTCGCATGGTTTTTGAGCCATACCGGCACGACTTGTACGGTTATTAGGGGTCTGACGTTTACCACCTCCCTAGACCATACATTCGATACTCTTAGACGAACAGACCGGACTGTGCAGATATTGTCACGGACAGGCTCAGTAGGAGTTCGGATTGGTTTCCTCATCGGCCTTCTTATCGACATCTACCTGGGGACCGTTACGTACAGCTGGTGCAGCTTGTGGTCTGTGGTTAAACCCACTTCCAGCGTAGTGTCGAGTCTTTAGAGTCTCACAAAGAGAGTTTCTCTGCTCCAGGCAAAACGATATAGAATTAATGAAGCATGATGATTAATCATATTTATTCATTTATTTGATAAATGATTATGCTTCATATATTCAAGTGAGAAACATTTTCATGATGATTATTATGTTCACCTTCTCTCTCCTCAAGCTCACTCACTTTTCAAACCCTAATCCTACCACTCATGTGTTGAGATCAAGGATTAGATTGACTAATTAATCCATAACCTCACTCTATATCACCTAGGTGACTTTGATTAGCAACTAAAGAAACCTAGTTATCTCAAGATTAGAGGTGAAGCTTGGAATAGAAGCTCTCGGGTGGATCGTCTTTGACTCGAAGAGGCCGTTGAGGTGCCGATATTCCAAAGTTCCTACGAGGAGTGGAGGACAGCGATGAAGACCCGAAGGATAAGTAACGTGAGGTATAACTTCGGATCTGTGTAGTTAAACCTTTCGTAGTTTGCTAGTAATGGTTTAGAAACGATCCGTGTTCTCAAGTCCGTGTTACGATGCTTTGATGATCGTTTTTCATATATTCCGCCTCCCCGCAAGCTTGTGGGGTGCGTGACATGGACTTACACAGGTTACAGGTTCTCAGAACAAAAACAGTGAAAAAGAAAAAAGACGATACAAAAGTTAGACTACGACCAACAAATGGAAGAATCTTGATCAAGCCTACAGTTGAAGAATAAACGAAGATCAGTTCATAAAGTACAAGGCAGTGCAAGGTTCAAAGACATTAACACGAAGCGAACGGTAAAGTCCACTACATTATTCACTGTGGAAATCTGGAAGAGAACCAGAAGATATTCAGAAGAAAAAGTGAAGAAAACAGATGTTAAATGCAACCAGAAAGAACCCCAGAGAAATTGAGCCCACAAGCCCATTACTTGGCCGCGGATCCGCGGCTAAACATGGGTCTTGGCCGCGTTTCCACGGCCATATGGAGCCCGGGTCGGAGCGAACTTCGACGATTGATGGCGTGCATTGACTTGGTCTTTTTCTTAGGGGGTAAAATTGTAATTGCAGATATGCGTCGATTGTAAACCTAGGGTTTCTATGAATCTATAAATAGAAGACCTAAATCCTTTTTTAGGTTATGACTCTTCTTGTGCCTCATTTTATATCTAAAAATTCAGATCTGAAAAATTCTGCAATGAATGAAGAGTGCATCAAATTAGAGTAAGTTTTCAATTCTTGCCCTAGTTAATTTTATTATCTGCCCTAGGTAATTTCTTTCTTGCCCTAGTTTAGATTTCAATAATTGCCTTAGTTAATTAGCATAGATCATGTTTTTCAATTCCCTAATGAGCGAGTAGTCTCCTCGCTTGTTAGGATTAGCTTTGGGGAAGGCTTGAGAAATGAAGATCTCTCACCCTTTTCTTGCCCATCACACGTTTTTATAGGACTCCATGCATACATGCACACAACGCTCCCTACGGCACCCTATCCCACAAGGTAGCGGTGATACCGTAGTATAAAGGCCCGGTTGAGCATGTTTTCCATAGTGGTTAGGGTAAGGATTAAGAAAGGACGGACAAGAACCTAGAGGAAGAAATATCGTTTCTTCCCGATGGTACTAATCCACTTTATTAATAATTACCATAACACCTCATAGATCTTAATTTGGGTATAGAAAGCGGTGGGGAATATTGACTTTCCAAACCTAACCTAAAACTAACCCTAGAAAGATTTAGATTTAGATCCACTTAGTTTTTAGATTTAATCAATCCGACAACAATCGGAATTAACTCGTTAGAACAATTAGAAGATACACAAAATCCCTGTGGACCGACCCGTACTCACCGGCTAGCTACCAAGCGACGCCGTTCTTGATTGCGGTTATAAATATTCTTTGATCAAATCAAATGGCGCCGTTGCCGGGGATGGCGTTGTTATTCTCTCTTTGTAATTTCGGGTTAATATAAATTGAAAATCCATAAAAAAATGAAAAATAAAAAAATATACAAAAAATTTTATCATCTTGTTATTTTGTGAAGGGTATTTTCGTTTGAATTTTGCAGGATCGAAGAACAAACTCAAATCTGGAAAAATCCAGAGAGCAAAATAGAAAACGGTATATCTGAACGACAGAGGAAAATCATAACAGAGGAGCAGAAGAAATCTCGGCAATCGAACCGCCTCCGCCACCGCGTTTCCGCCGCAAAAAGCCGTTCTTGCCGCGCTTCCGCCACAGGGAGGTGACGTCATCACCTTAAAAAAATACTCCACAACCGCATTTCCGCCGCAAAACTGCGCTTCCCTCCGCGGTTCCGCGGTGCTCTCGGTGGTTCTAAAAAAAAACTCACTGTAAGTTTTCTCTCTCCTTCTGTGAACCCCTGATATCTCCTCTGTAAAATTTGCCTGCAGGATTCTTTGCGCTAAAAATCTCTCCCCCTTCCAATAATTGATCTTGTGCAGGATTCTTTGCACTGTGCTAAAAATTTTTGATTGCAATTGGTTGTTTACTGTTTTGCAGATTTAATCTGACTTTAAGGGGCTTGAGACCAATCCAGATTGGGTGGGGATTTCATCACCCTTCCCAGGACCTCAGAAATCTCATAAGGCATATTGCATTCACCATCATTTAATTAAAAAAGATTAGATTCAGCCCTAAGGATTTCGCGCTCAATAGGACAGAGGAATAGTTGTAGGTATCGACCGTTGATCCTAACCTGACTTTATGGTGTCTAGGAAAGTGTGTCTAAGGCAAGTGGTTACTTAATTAGGGCCACTACTTTCGTAGTGGAGAGCCTCCCACTCACCCGGCACTTACCTGGCCACAATTGGCGGTGAAGAGGCGGTTTGAGGTCCTACTTCTTGCCCTTTGGAACAGTTAGGAGCTGTCTAGCTGACCTAGGTGACCCTAGATCTAGGCTTGATTGTGCATTTGTGATTCGTTGAATGTGTGTCTAAGCCTTTTATTGAATGTGTGTCTAAGCCTTTTATTGAAAATCTTTTTGCAGAAAAAAAGCTCCTCATATAAAAAACAAAAACACAAAAAGGAAAAAAGGAAAAAATATTTACAAAAAAACTCGCAACTTGTCGCTAAGAAATCCTTGCACCTCACTTCCACCCAGATTCTTTTTCTTCTCTTTCCTACATCATGGGTACCCCACCTCATAAAACTCTTGCCGAACTTTGGTATCCTGAACCAAACTTTGCTTCTTACGCGAATTGTTTTGGTCGAATTACGGACAACCCCTCCATGCCCAAAATTTATCTGAAAGATCGAATAGAAGCGTCTAGGAGAAACAGTTCGACTCTGTAATCCACTGTGTATCAACCGTTTTAACCTTCACCACCTTCTTACGTTGATACTCCTTCTTCGAGTCCTTCTATAACTCCGAAACCCATGTCTATAGCTGAACATATTGAACAATCTCGTAACCGATCTTTCACTCCTTTCAACACTTCCAGTTCTTAGGATCAACAAGTCCATTCACCTTTTTATCCAAATGTTGATCCTACTCCTGTCCAACCATTCAATTCCTACCAGTCCTACCCGACATCCACACCTTCCCTAGACATTGCTTCTACACAGCCATTTGGGAGTTTCCAAAATCCAAGCAACTTTGAATCTTTTACTGAAACCCCTTCACAACCCATGTCTAGTCTGGAACAGTCATTAGAAGCCTATATGGTAGCGACAAATCAAATGATGAGGAATGTGGATGCTTCCATGGCCGCCCTTATGCAACCTATTGACCCGATAGTTAGTTTCCAACTAGCTCCAAAAATTCCAATGTATGATGTGGCGGTTGGACAGAGTGAGAATTTGAGTGGAGAAAGTGAGTTATACACCCTTTCAAATCAAACCTACCCATACCCAATTAAATCCCACAACTCCAGTTTTGAATGTCTATCAAATGTTCCAAATAAAACATTTAATAAGTTGTGCGACTTTGTAGTGCTTGATTTGCCAGATTGTGAAGGGTCCCTTTCGAGTGAAACCAACACCAATCCTTTTGACCCCTACACCTCCAATCTAGAATCTAATTTGATAAATATCCATGCTTTTGATGAGGTGTCTGAAAAAAATGACTTTCACTTGATTGAGGATATTGACATCGGGAATATTTTGGATGATGAACCCGTAGATTTGATTGAAATTTTATCTCTAATTCATCATCCCGAGTCATTAAATGTTTCTCCCGAACCTCATATGCGTCTTGATTTTGATGATAATGGCATGGATAAGCTAAATTTTGATGAGAATTATGAGGATAGTATTGAGGAGAATTATGAGGATAGTATTGAGGAGAGTATTGATGATAGTATTGAGGATGAACCATTTTTGTTTGGTATATCGGATTTTCCAATTCATCCTCCTGAACCTTTAACTGTTATACTTCCTAAATCTCCTTCCATCCTTTCCATCATTCCGACCACGCAAAAGATCATGCAGGAGGACTGTGAGTTTGAAAAATTTCTGTTTAATCACAGCACATTTGACGCCACTAGTGCGTTCCTCTTTGAATCTAACACAGTTCTCACAGCTGATAACGATTACGAGTGTTTCACTTTTTCGGACGATTTTGAAGACTCACCGCCCAAATTTGAGTCCTTTGAATTTTCATATGAGTTAGTTGAACCATCAGACTCCGTTGCTTACAGTCATTTCGAACCATTGATGGAATCCTTCAAGTTCGAGACATATTACTTAGGTGAGAATAAGACTATCCCTAAATCACTCCCTTTTGTCCTTCCTATCGTTTCGACCGCGCAAGAATCCGTCACGCTTTAATTTTCAATTGATGGTTTACCAAGTTCAACGTACCCATGTTTTCTCGCGAATCTTGAGGGATTTGACCCCATTTCTCGACAGGTTGATAGATTAGCACAATCGCTTTTAACACATCAGTCATCACAAATTATGCTAATTTATTCACTCAATTTACACCCTCAAGTTCGTGCTACACTTCTTTCTCTCTTCCGCCATTTTTCTCCTCCACCGAGACCGTATATCGCTTCTATTTCCACACGGTCTCGTGTGCATCTCATTTATTTTCTTTACACTCCATTCTTCCACCAACCCTGCCATTATCACGATAGAATTTTTGAATGGTTGGTGCTAACCTTTGGCCTGTGTAAGGCCTTGTATAGTATGATTTTTTCTCCTCCCTAACTCTGAACTTTAACGCTTAAAACAGTGGAAACACTGTTTCACTTAAGTTTTGGGGGAACCTTATTGTATATATATATTTTTGTTTTTCCTTTTAACAAATTTTTTTTTTTTACATAAATAAACAGGGCAGTACCGACATTTTGACCCTCTTCGTGTAGCCTGACAGTGAGGACACTGTTAAGTTTATGTTTGGGGGTATGCTTGGTAAGCTTTCTTCCTTCGCATTCATATGTATATTTTTGCATTTGCATACTTATTTTAAAACCCATAAAAATTTGAAAATTTTTAAAAAAAATTATAAAAGTTAAAGTATACAATTTTGGCCATAATTGACTTGAGTTTGACAAAAAGGTTAACTAGCTAGGAACAACTAGATCCTAGACTTAGTAAATTAAAAACCCTAAAAATAACCTTTCTTAAAATTTAACGGTAGAAAGTATATGTCATTGTAGTTTATTTAGAAATAGGCAAATTTTGAGTTCACTTCTTGGGCTAAGTTTACACAAGGGAAAAGTATTGATATTTTTATTAAAATATAAGTTTGAAAAATAATTGTAACAACCCTAATTTTCTTAAACACTTTTTCCTATACAAATTTTTTTCAAAATATTTTTAAAATCCACAAAGGGGTATTTTAGCCTGAGCACAAGATTTAGGTAATTATTTTTGTTTTTAATTACAAGCTACAAGAATGAAATAACTCCATTTTTAGTGTGCAAGAAATTACTTTAAATTTAATGTATACTAGGAGTATTTATTCTTGCTGCTATCAGTTTAAGTAATTAAAAACCACAATAATTACAAGAAGGAGCTTGTAGCTCATTGGTAATACCTTGCACTGCTGAACTAAGCCACCAGAATTCAAATCCCATGCCCCACATTATTTTGTATTTATTTTGTTTTAATTTTTTTTGGAAGTCAACGGTAAAAAGGCCATAACTCCCAAAATATGTACTGGAAAACAAAAAGTAAATATACCAAATTGTACCCCCAGAAAATCCCCGGCCACTGGAAGCCTGACTTGGCCCGACTCGGCGCCGCCGGCCGGCGAATCGGCCGACTCGGTCCGGCGCCGCCGGCCGGACTTGGCCGGACGGCCGAGTCACCAACTGAGAAAAGTTGGCTCTTGACTTGGTCAAACCTCTTGCACACTTATTATACCTGGATCGGTTTTAATTTGGCCAATAAATTCCTTTTACTCCTAGGTTTAATGATTTTTAATGATTTTTATATATATTTTTTAATTAAAACCCTAACCCTAGCCTAGCCATATATAAACAACCCTACCCTCTACCATTTTACCCTACAACTCTAAGTCCACTCTTCCAAATTCTCAAGAGAACTCGGTACGTTAGAAAAAGAGCGAGAACCGAAGCTCTGCCGAAACCGACGACGAATTCCGGCAATCGTACTAGAACCTTCGCGACGTTTTCGACGCACACACAACCACCACTTTCTTAGCCTCCCTAGCTTGTCCAAACTTGTAAGTCCTATCTATTCTATCTCTCTTTCCTTTTAATAGAAAAATACGACTTTTTGGAACCCGACGGAAATCGGAACAAACCGATTTCCGATTCGGTTTTTCTACAAATTTCCACTTGTCACCTAATACATAATACCTAAACCTATCTATGATGACTATTAATCACCTAGAAACCAATTTAAATAAAATTTCTCACATGAAATGATAGCTTTCTTGTAAAACCGTATTCTTTTCATAAAAATACCACCAAGTTTATTTTTCTTGTTCTAATTAATTCCCTCACTCTTAAATATATTTATCTTGATCACTAAACTTGTAGAAATCAATTTGAATGAATTTTCACATGTAAAATGATAACGTTTTCAAATACCGTATTCTTGCGCTTTAATACCTTCAAGTTTAATATATCATGTTTAACCTCTAAATTTCATTAAAACTTAAAATAAGTCACGAGGTAATGACCTACCTCTACACACACACAAATATAACCCTAATTGATAAACGTCAAAATATAGAATACGAAAATATAGGACTTTTCACTAAAATACCATATTCTTTATAAACCTTTTCTAAAAGCTTTAAGTTGTACACAATTCTAAATAAAATCTTTTAAAATAAAAGCACGATATGTCATGGACATCGATCGTTTATCTAAACTGTCTTGTGGTGTCTAGGCAAGTGTGTCTAGGCTAGTGGTTTTTAATTAGGCCCACGACTGTGGTTCCTTCTCACTTACCTGGCACTTACCTGGCCGCAATTGACGGTGAAGAGGCGATTTGAGGCTTCTGATGATTTATCGTTTAGACCTTAGAAATAGGCTAGTTGGCTTAGGAAACCCTAGAAACTAAAATACGGAAATTACATCCTTTACAAATAAATACCTTATATTTATAAAACCGTTTTCCTAGATGAATAGTATTTATTAAACCTAAACAAAGCGCCGCTACAACCCACCTTTGGGGAACCCGTTAGGGATAGTACGGTTCATCGTGCACCCGCGGGCTAGTAGTGCGAGATTCAGACCTCCGCAAGGAGCATTCGGTCTCGAAAGCTTTAAAATACGACATTTGAGAAAAATGAGATTTTAGAGATTAAAATATTTATTTAAAAAATATTCTTGTATTAAAAATATATTTAATTATCATTTAGACACCTATTTTATTATAATATAAAGTTTAAACTTTTTCTGAAAAATTACAAGAATAAAAGTTACATTAAAATACCATGAGTTTCGAATAAATCAATTAATACTTTCATTAGGATATATTCACTAGAATAACACAAATAAAATTCACACTCATTATAATTATAAAGACGAATAATAAACACTTGAGGTGTATTTTGAAAACTATACAAAAGTACTTTTTACATAAAACCCCCTCAAGTTTTATAAATTACAATAAGGCCCCTAACAATTATAGAACATCAAATTATCTTTCTTTTAGTCTGACTCAGGTTAGAGTCTGACTATTTCTGACTTGAATATGATTCAAGTCAATCTATGTTCTTTACTATTCCAACTCAATATGAATACATGAATCCCATAAATCTTGTTAACAATCATTACAACTTGACTGAACCGAACCATGGATATATTCCTTTTACATGTTTCCCAGTATTCCATTTACATGACTCTACGGTTATAACCGTTTCCTGATATCATGGTTTCGGTCAGTCAGTCAGTCAATCATGCAATCAATACAATTTTACAAGATAACAATACAAACAAGTCATCGCGGGGTTTAAGGGGTAGATTGGTACGGAAGGTGTTAAAGGTGGCACGAGACGGTAAGATTAAGGCACCTAACCTGAATCCAATTGCCGTTGTTCCGGGTTGTATAACGGAGCCTTGTACTTCCATTTGCCCTGGTCTCTAGCATACTGAGACCTCTCTCGTATACACTGGCACCCTTCTGTACCAAGCTACAACAACAGCGTTAACACCATACTACTATAATATGACAATACAATACAACATTAAAAGCTACTTTCTCTCTCTCTCTCTCTCTCTCTCTTACTCTCTGTCTATTTCTTCCTTATCTTTGGGACTTATCGAGCGACCTGTTCGCTGACGACATTCTGTTTCTTTCTTCTTTGAATGTCGTCAGGTGCGTTGGACCAAGCTGAGATCGAGCCCACCGGTGAAGATTTGGAGCAGTTCCACGAAGATCCCGAGCTCTAGATATTGTACCTTGTTCTTTCCAGTATTTTCATTTTCTGTTATGCCACTGTTTAGGCATCGCTTTTCATTTCAGTTGTATTTCCTTTTCATGCATTGTACAAAAGAATGTTATTAATAAAATTTGATGTTATTTTTATATCTTTCGTTTCTTGTGATTTACTTTATATTGCTTAGTTATGCTTAGAGTATATACTTCTGAGTATATACGTAGCGGGCCTCGTCGCGTCCACTTCGCCGTACACCGGGAAGCGGGGCGTGACAGGTTTTGTTGGTGGCCCATGCAGGTCAGAGCTGTATGAATCCCTGTCATGCAGTTCTGGTCTGCATGAACAACCTAAGCAATATAACACAAGAACCAGCAACTAAAACATTCTTTACAATTCATGTTCTTTGAATCTTGCAAATCTCTATTCCTTGAATCTTATCATTTGAATCTGTCCTAATCCAAATTTTTCTTCAGGGTTATGGATTCCCCGAACAACACAAGCACCAACGTCAACAACACCCCTCCAGCACTACCTCTCACACCAGCTATTCCTGCACCACCCACTGAGCAAACGATGCTATTCGAGGCGATCCGCATCCTTCTCGAGGGACAGCAACAACTTTTGAACCGTCTTGAGACCGATTCACCGGGAGTAAAGCAATTCAGGGCTTTGCACCCAAAACAGTTCTCTGGTAAAGGAAGCCCTCTTGAAGTGGAAGAATGGGCACAAAGCATCGAAAACGATCTGGCAGCAGCTCAAGTGCCAGACAACGCTTGGGTCCGTGTAGCAAAACTATAGCTCATGAATAATGCTCGCAATTGGTGGAAGGCGGAAGAAACCCGTCTGGTACAGCCGATTGAATGGAAAACATTTCGCGAGAAGTTGGACGCGAAATATTTCCCTGTGACTGCCAGGTTCGCTATGGAGCAGCAGTTTATTCATCTACAGCAAGGATCAATGTGGGATAAATCGGTAGATGAATACGACGCTGAGTTCACAATGTTGAGCCGATTCGCGGCACACTTGATACCGACGGACGAGATCAGAGCCCGTCGCTTTCAACAAGGCTTGGACACAGTGATTAAGGCTGCTCTAGCCACAGGAAAGTTTTTGACTCATGAGGAAGCTCTAGAAGCTGCCCGCAGTTATGAGGCAGTAATAAAAGAGAGGGGCAGATCTCAGTCTGCAGGAGTCAAGCGCCCTGCCAACCAGATGGCAGGTGGAGTCTCTTCCAGGACATTGTTTGAACCCAGGAGGACTGAAGAAATTTGCCATTACTTCCATAGAAAGGGACATTTGTGGAAGGACTGTAGGCGCGCAAAAGGCCTGTGTCTAATTTGTGGCGCATCCAACCACGGAATTGGTAACTATCCTTACAACAGCAACTCATCTCACACATACACCAACCAACCGCAGCGGCCAACCATCCAGGCTCCTGCAACTCGTCCTGCACTACCTGCTCCACCACCTGCACAGCCTACTCGCCAATTCCAACAGGCAATGAGGGACATGCCTAGAGGGCAGAGAAATAGGTCTCAAAGGCGGAATGTGCCTCCAGCTAGAAGGAATATACCACGGCGATAGACCTTCACATTAGAAGCTGTAGAAGCCGAGACTGTAGGTCAAGGTAACACCGGTAAGCCTTTTTTTCACCATCGTATCACTTTTATTCGCCAAACTTTTTTGCACTGTTACACTTTCCTTTTACAAATTTCGAGGACGAAATTTTTATAAGGAGGGTAGAATGTAACAAACCGAATTTTCTTATACACTTTTTCCTATACAAATTTTTTTCAAAATATTTTTAAAATCCACAAAGGGGTATTTTAGCCTGAGCACAAGATTTAGGTAATTATTTTTGTTTTTAATTACAAGCTACAAGAATGAAATAACTCCATTTTTAGTGTCCAAGAAATTACTTTAAATTTAATGTATACTAGGAGTATTTATTCTTGCTGCTATCAGTTTAAATAATTAAAAACCACAATAATTACAAGAAGGAGCTTGTAGCTCATTGGTAATACCTTGCACTGCTGAACCAAGCCACCAGAGTTCAAATCCCATGCCCCACATTATTTTGTATTTATTTTGTTTTAATTTTTTTTGGAAGTCAACGGTAAAACGGCCATAACTCCCAAAATATGTACTGGACAACAAAAAGTAAATATACCAAATTGTACCCACAGAAAATCCCCGGCCACTGGAAGCCTGACTCGGCCCAACTCGGCGCCGCCGGCCGGCGAATCGGCCGACTCGGTCCGGCGCCGCCGGCCGGACTTGGCCGGACGGCCGAGTCACCAACTGAGCAAAGTTGGCTCTTGACTTGGTCAACCCTCTTGCACATTTATTATACCTGGATCGGTTTTAATTTGGCCAATAAATCCCTTTTACTCCTAGGTTTAATGATTTTTAATGATTTTTATATATTTTCTTTAATTAAAACCCTAACCCTAGCCTAGCCCAATATAAACACCCCTACCCTCTACCATTTTACCCGAAAACTTTAAGTCCACTCTCCCAAATTCTCAAGAGAACTCGGTACGTTAGAAAAAGAGCGAGAAGCGAAGCGCTGCCGAAACCGACGACGAATTCCGGCAATCGTACCAGAACCTTCGCGACGTTTTCGACGCACCGACAACCACCACTTTCTTAGCCTCCTTAGCTTGTCCAAACATGTAAGTCCCATCTATTCTATCTCTCTTTCATTTTAATAGAAAAATATGACTTTTTGGAACCCGACGGAAATCGGAACAAACCGATTTCCGATTCGGTTTTTCTATAAATTTCCACTTGTCACCTAATACATAATACCTAAACCTATCTATGATGACTATTAATCACCTAGAAACCAATTTAAATAAAGTTTCTCACATGAAATGATAGCTTTCTTGTAAAACCGTATTCTTTTCATAAAAATACCACCAAGTTTATTTTTCTTGTTCTAATTAATTCCCTCACTTTTAAATATGTTTATCTTGATCACTAAACTTGTAGAAATCAATTTGAATGAATTTTCACAAATAAAATGATAACGTTTTCAAATACCGTATGCTTGCGTTTTAATACCTTCAAGTTTAATATATCATGTTTAACCTCTAAACTTCATTAAAATTTAAAATAAGTCACGAGGTAATGACCTACCTATACACACACACAAATATAACCCTAATTGATAAACGTCAAAATATAGAATACGAAAATATATGACTTTTCACTAAAATACCATATTCTTTATAAACCTTTTCTAAAAGCTTTAAGTTGTACACAATTCTAAATAAAAGCACGATATGTCATGGACATCGATCGTTTATCTAAACTGTCTTGTGGTGTCTAGGCAAGTGTGTCTAGGCTAGTGGTTTTTAATTAGGCCCACGACTGTGGTTCCTTCCCACTTACCTGGCCGCAATTGACGGTGAAGAGGCGATTTGAGGCTTCTGATGATTTATCGTTTAGACCTTAGAAATAGGCTAGTTGGCTTAGGAAACCCTAGAAACTAAAATACGGAAATTACATCCTTTACAAATAAATACCTTATATTTATAAAACCGTTTTCCTAAATGAATAGTATTTATTAAGCCTAAGCAAAGCGCCGCTACAACCCACCTTTGGGGAACCCGTTAGGGATAGTACGGTTCATCGTGCACCCACGGGCTAGTAGTGCGAGATTCAGACCTCCGCAAGGAGCATTCGGTCTCGAAAGGTTTAAAATACGACATTTGAGAAAAATGAGATTTTAGAGATTAAAATATTTATTTAAAAAATATTCTTGTATTAAAAATATATTTAATTATCATTTAGACACCTATTTTATTATAATATAAAGTTTAAACTTTTTCGGAAAAATTACAAGACTAAAAGTTACATTAAAATACCATGAGTTTCGAATAAATCAATTAATACTTTCATTAGGATATATTCACTAGAATAACACAATTAAAATTCACACTCATTATAATTATAAAGACGAATAATAAATACTTGAGGTGTATTTTGAAAGCTATACAAAAGTACTTTTTACATAAAACCCCCTCAAGTTTTATAAATTACAATAAGGCCCCTAACAATTATAGAACTTCAAATTATTTTTCTTTTAATCTGACTCGGGTTAGAGTCTGACTATTTCTGACTTGAATATGATTCAAGTCAATCTATGTTCTTTACTTTTCCAACTCAATATGAACACATGAATCCCAGAATCCTGTTAACAATCATTACAACTTGACTGAACCGAACCATGGATATATTCCTTTTACATGTTTCCCAGTATTCTATTTACATGACTCTACGGTTATAACCGTTTCCTGATATCATGGTTTCGGTCAGCCAGTCAGTCAATCATGCAATATATATAATTTTATAAGATAACAATACAAACAAGACATCGCGGGGTTTAAGGGGTAGATTGGTACGGAAGGTGTTAAAGGTGGCACGAGACGGTAAGATTAAGACACCTAACCTGAATCCAATTGCCATTGTTCCGGGTTGTATAACGGAGACTTGTACTTCCAGTTGCCCTGGTCTCTAGCATACAGAGACCCCTCTCGTATACACTGGCACCCTTCTGTACCAAGATACAACAACAGCGTTAACACCATACTACTATAATATGGCAATACAATACAACATTAAAAGCTACTCTCTCTCTCTCTCTCTCTCTCTCTCTCTATCTCTTACTCTCTGTCTATTTCTTCCTTATCTTTGGGACTTACCAAGCGACCTGTTCGCTGACGACATTATGTTTCTTTCTTCTTCGAATATCATCAGGTGCGTTGGACCAAGCTGAGATCGAGCCCACCGGTGAAGATTTGGAGCAGTTCCACGAAGATCCCGAGCTCTAGATATTGTACCTTATTCTTTCCAGTATTTTCATTTTCTGTTATGCCACTGTTTAAGCATCGCTTTTCATTTCAGTTGTATTTCTTTTTCATGCATTGTACAAAAGAATGTTTTTAATAAAAGTTTCTGTTATTTCTATATCTTTCGTTTCTTGTGATTTACTTTGTATTGCTTAGTTACGCTTAGCGTATATACTTCTGAGTATATACGTAGCGGGCCTCGTCGCGTCCACTTCGCCGTACACCGGGAAGCGGGGCGTGACAATAATGTTGAATATAGTGCCCTCAGAGTCAATTATTGGATCACATGCACGTGATTGCAATGATTGAGGGAGGACCTATGCCGGTAGGACAGTCTTACTCGAGATGATAGTATGCTATCTGGTTTATCTTTATCATCGTGTACTGCTTTAGGTGACCTTACGAGTCGCTATTACACGTTGATAGAGCCCATAGGATTCTTGCTTGACTTCCAGCAGTATGAGGGCGATCATATACGTGAGAGCTGGAGTCTATAAGCACATCCTTAAAAGGTCCCTAGTCGAGGGAGTTTCGAGACAGGGCATCGATTCTCCAGAGTAGACTAGTGTATACAGTCGAGACCCCGACGAGGGGCGGTGACCGGTCTCACAAGCCACTGGTGTCAGTTGGTTCACCTAAGATGTATACAGGTGCTCATTGGGTTATGAGTACACCGGATAGGACTCGCCGGGAACCTGCTAGTTGGGATTATACCTGATGTCAGATAGCAGTTCCCTGGTGATATGTGTACATGTTAGTTCATCGACCTGAGATCGTCATTTGTCTCGTGTGAGTTCCCACTGTGCTTTGATTACTATCCTACCACGCTCAAAGGAGACGTGCAAACAGGTTTTAGTTGGGTACAGTCCCGAGCCACATGGAGGCAGTGAGCGGATCTGCATGGGTTCGTCTCTCCAGGTATTGGGGGTGAGGTCGCTCTGTGTCTAGGAGAGCCAGAACATGAAAAGTTCTTGGCCAAGGCAGGAGATTTACTGGTAGGTATTCCAGTAGTATCTCAGGGTGTTCTGGGCTACACTCCGACACGACTTGTACCGCTTTTGGGGGTCTGACTTTTACCAACCCCCTAGGCCTGCCATGCGATGCTCATAGACGAACGGACCGGACTGTACGGATATTGTCACTGACAGGCTCAGTAGGGTGTCAGGATGAGTTCGCTCATCGACGTCCCTTTTAGTCAGTAGTTGGTGGCCCGTCACGTATGGCTAATACCTCTGACGTACTAGTGGTTAAATCCACAGCCATAGTATTGACGAGTCTTTAGAGTCCACCACACACACAGTTACTCAAGTTTCGGGCGAAATGCTGTAGAGGCCGTATGGAGATATGGCAGGGTTCGATCAGATACGTGCGGTATTGTAAGTGCACGGCGGCGCCCCGGCCGTCAATCCGACGGCCAAATGCGGAAGCGGTGATAAACTTTAAATTTTCTTGAACTGGCAAACCGCCGCGCACTAAAACCCGGATCGAACCACTAACTAGTCCTAGCTATCAATAAGAAAGGGAATAGAGATATACCGACGATCCAAGTCCTCCGGTCTTCTCGTCATCGTCCCGATCTCCTGCGGAATGTCCCGTCTCCTCCTCGTCGCCGAAAGTGCACCACATCGCCTACTTCTTTTACGGGCTCCCACCTCAATGCCGAGGCAACTCGGGCACGAAGCCGGCTACTCGACGTGCCCAAGGTTCGCTGTAGAATATGTAGTAGAGGATTGTGTCTCATTTGGGGTTCAAGGAGGTGCCATTTGGTGGAGGGATGAAACAAGAACAATGTGGAGGAGCTAGGGGGTATTTTGGAGCATGATATGAACCAAAAATACACACACACAATTTTGGACAGCCCCAATCCATAGTGGCCGGCCAAAACAAGTGAGGAGAAGAGCATGGAGTGAAGTGGAAAATGAGAATGAGGAGAGTTTATCAAAAAAATGAGAGAGGCCAAACTCAAAACCTACAAGAGAGAGAGAGGAATGGCTATCATAATCAACCATGATCACAAAGCAAACTCAACACTCAACACCACCATCATCACCTCACAAAGTCCAACCATCATGAACCATGATGACTCAAAAAGTCATGCCATCATGAAGAAATCAAGTCAAAGGATGGTGCTATAATCATGACATGATAAAAATGCAAAGACCCCCTCCACAATTGCTTATTTGCAACAATGCAAATAAGCCCTCCTCCACCAATCTTCGGCCAATGAACGGAACAATGGAAATCGGCCGAAACGGAAAGCAAACTGGCAACTCCAGAAAACTGGTCCCGTAATAAATTACAGGAAAACCCCGATACTGTGCATACACACCCGCATCTGTATTTCGACCGAAATACAAAAGCAATGAGACAAACTCTACACTGTACTATACTAGGAGCCGGCTTATACCAAAGCCGGCCAGTAATATCCGTTCGATCCTGATCCGTGCAATACCGTACGTATCTGATCGAACCCTGCCATATATCCATACGGCCTATAGTACAAACTGTCCGATCCTGATCCGTGCAATACCGAACGTATCTGATCGGACCTTGCCATATCTCCATACGGCCTCTACAACTTTTCGCCCGAAAGCTTGAGTAACTGAATGTGGGGGACTCTAAAGACTCATCAATACCTTGGTTGTGGATTTAACCACTAGCACGTTAGAGGTATAAGCCAATACATAACGGGCTACCAGGTATTGACCAAAAGGGACGTCTGTGAGCGAACTCAGCCTGACTCCCTACTGAGCCTGTCAGTGACAATATCCGTACAGTCCGGTCCGTTCGTCTATGAGCATCGCATGGCGGGCCTAGGGGGTTGGTAAAAGTCAGACCCCCAAAAGCGGTACAAGTCGTGTCGGAGTGTAGCCCAGAACACCCTGAGATACTACTGGAATACCTACCAGTAAATCTCCTTGCCTCGGCCGAGGGCTTCGTGTAATGGCTCTCCTAGACACAGCACGACCTCACCCCCAATACCGGGAGAGACGAACCCCTGAAGATGCGCTCACTGCCTCCATGTGGCTCGGGACTGTACCCAACTAACACCTGTTTGCACGACTCCTTTGAGCCGTGGTAGGGTAGTAATCAAAGTACAGTGGGAACTCACACGAGACAAATGACGATCCCCAGGTCGATGAACTAACCTGTACACATGTCACCAGGGAACTGCCATCTGACGTCTGGTATATGACCAACTAGCATGTTCCCGGCGAGTCCTGTCCGGTGTACTCATAACCCAATGAGCACCTGTATACATCTTAGGTGATCCAACTGACACCAGTGGCTTGTGAGACCGGCCACCGCCCCTCGTCGGGGTCTCGACTGTATACACTAGTCTACTAAGGAGAATCGATGCCCTGTCTCGAAAATCTCACGACTAGGGACCTTTTAAGGATATGCTTATAGACCCCCAGCTCCCACTAATATGATCGCCCTCATACTACTGGTGGTCAAGCAAGAATCCTAGGGGCTCTATCAACGTGTAATAGCGACGTGTCAGGTCACTTAAAACAGTACACGATGATAAAGGTAAACCAGATAGCATACTATCATCTCGAGTAAGACTGTCCTACCGGGATAGGTCCTCCCTCAATCATTGCAATCACGTACCTGTGATCCAATAATTGACTCTGAGGGCACTATCTCCAACAATCTCCCACTTGCACTCAAGGCTAATTATTGCGATGTCGCATACTCACAGCCCGTGTGATACCGAACACCCAACTCCTCTACTAGTCAGTCTCACAAAGCTCGTTTGCGAAACTATTGCGTTCGAGGAATAGCCTCAGTGAGTGGATCCGCTTTGTTGTCTCTTCCATGTCTCTCTATATCTCAAGTTCGCGGAGAAAACCATCTCCCGAAATGAGCAATACCTGTCTTAGAATGTGTCTGGATGTCTGATGGGACATAGCTCATAAATGAACTCCAAATCCAAACTTCTTAGACTGTATCGTCAACTGAACTTAATCAGTATCCTGCGCCATGCCTCCCTCAGTATTGTCTTGGACCAACTGTCCAAAATAGTGCCCCTCATCAGAAGGAAAAACTATAACTCTGACAACCTCCCTGTCGTCCAGGTCACCTTGGAAGCCTGGAATGATAACTGTCTCCTGCATGAGGCTGTCGTTATCATATCCCTAGAACATCCACTTATGTTCTAAAACTGCTTCCGACCGTTTCTCCAGTATTGGATTAATGTCAGCTTATTGCATCTAGTGCAAGAACAATGTCTGGTGCGGTACTTGACATCTCATGATTGACTCAATTGCCTGAGCAAGTGATCTGCCAATCATGCACATCCCTCTCCCCTTTAGTCTGTAAGACACCTTTAGAGAGGGTGACTCCATCACCTGCAGGTATAATACCGTGCCAGGAGTCAACCATTCTAAATACTCTTAGAATGCTGTCAACGTACCCTGATTGGGAAACCATCCAAATCTAGATCTAAAACCATAGATCTAGTAACCAGTTTGTCTGATATAATGTCCAAGTCCCATATGGAGAAACTACTGTGTGACGACCAAAGTATAACCGATTGTAGTATAGGAGTTTCTTTTCCTACTCTGTGTATGTCATCCAAATACCAGGACATCACACCCCACTACCTTTTCAACAGATCCATCCCCTATTCTGATGAAGTCAAACCCATGACTGTCACGTCAGAAGTAGATAATCTATCTCCGCTACTGGTGCTTCAGTCTATAAATAGACATAAGCTACCTGTCTACTAATGCTTCCGCTGCTCCCACTGACTACGACAACCCTCTGGCAGAGTCATATAGACGTACACTTCTAAAACTAGTTTTAGAACGACGCTATACTCATCCTCCCGCCGGGTCTCGCAGCCTGGAACAACAGCAATGGTAATTGTGGGTAAACAAGAACTTCCCTGTCACCGTCCTTGAGGCTACCGTAGTACCTCTCGGGTGCCTGAAGTTACCCACCTTATCTGCGGAGTGGCCAATGGAATGTCAATCCAGATTGAATCTTTAGGTTCCTTATCAAATCTTCAGTAATCGTTTGTGGTTCTGGAATCACTTCCAGTTCTACCATACTCCCACTACTGTTTTCTGAAAAAATCCATTTTTATTAAAACTGTGGCGAGTCTAGAACAATATTGCTATTGTTCATCCAGATGGTAGAAAGTCAACCCGCGTCATAGCCTGGGTCAACCCACAAACAGCCATTACAGAAACGTGCCTTGAGTTGTCCAGTGTCTGGTTTTAAGCATAAGCCGGACAACTCCCCGTACCTTAACATCGTTAAGATATGAACTGTTCTATATCCCATATAGGACCAGAGGCACTGATTTAATTGAACCAGATTCAAATCATGCAACTGTCTCCAGTGCATGTCAACTAAATGGAAGGAGGCCGATCAGCGTTACTCAACTTAGGAATGCTTCCAATTATGAGTCACCTGAAAAAGAAGCAAGTTCTCTAAGTCATTACTATCAACTTAATACCATACACAAGTATCTACATCTTCGATCTCTTTGAAGAATCCTGATACTTGCTACACCTGGTTCTCTACTCTATTCAAATACCTATAACTTCTCAAAATTCGGACCCTGTGTTTCCACGAAACACCTGTCTAAAAACTAGAGAAGTCATAAGTAAACCGAATATAGTACGAGGACCAACCCCTCTGTCCTGATGGACCCTGGACAACATACAATACTCTGTATAAGTCCCTTGAGTCTGATAACTCATTCACTGTGTGTCGTAGGTTGAAAACTGTACTTATGGTTAAGAAGAATTACACCGCTGCTTAATGCTCCTTACCTAACCATCCACTGATATAGGTAAATGTCGTAGACATAATTTCATAAAGGTATATCTCACTCTATGAAAATAGACGTACAGATATATCAATTTGAAATTGGTGCATAACAGCGGATATTCAAAACCAAATATTTTCCGACCGGCAAACAACCCAGGTGATTTCCTCAAATATTACCGATTACAAAGAATCCCGATATAATGAGGATGATCACCCAATTCCCAATAACTTACTCCCACTCATCATCTGTAAAACCATACAGATGTGAGAATCGTACCTGGTAAACACATACCCCGGAGCAAGTATCTAATCGGGAAATCAGGTTTCTTTTAACACTACACAGTGAAACTGAAACATTGAAATGTTTCGTCGGGGTATCCCGGTATTCCTAGTAATGCCTCTTCCAGATTCACGACTGTAACCGTATAGTTCTTTGCCACCTCTCCAAATCCCTTCATATGTCTTTAGTCTTTACCTTCTGTACACCCCTTTAGGCCAAATGGTTTTCTTCCTTCCCTACCGTTCGGCACCAGCCTATGGTTTGGAAGAAGACTATCCAATAAGCATAATGGGTGTACTGTCCCAATCCTAGGAACACTCGCAATGAGAGAGGGTGAAGATAAAAGACAACCGAATAAACCTTATTTCTATTTCTCCTGGACCAGAATCCATCCCCGAACTGGAACAAGTTCCATTCGAGTTCGTATATTACCATACGATGGAGTATCCAAGTAAACTGTGGATCTTCGTAGTGGTACGGAGTGTCCTGGAGAAATACAAAGGTGATGTGGGAGTGGTAACGAAATATTTGGTTTGGTCGTGAATATCTGTTGCAATTTACTTTGCCCTCTTACTAATCCCTTGCTTTGTCTGAACTTAATACCTTCTGTACACCATCGTTAGGCTAATTGGTTTTCTTCATTCCCTACCGGTCGGCACCAGCCTAAGGTTTGGAAGAAGACAATCCAATTTGCGTAATAGGTGTACTACCCCTAAACCAAGGAGTACTCACAACTTGAGAGAAGGTAAAAGGAAAAGACAACTGAATAATCCTATCCGTTTTCTCCAGAACCGGAAACCATCCTCGAATAAATCCCTTCGAGTTCGTATCTAACCATACGATGGTTTTGTCCAATGGAAGTGGACGTTCGTAGTAATACGGGGTGTCCTGGAGAAAAGGGTAAAAGTAGGAGTGGCAATGGGGTTTGCAACTCTGACAATCCAAAAGCCGGTGTTAAGAAGGTTTGGTCAACTTGGTCACTGAGTTATAGTCTTAGGGTCGGGTCAAATGGTCGCTGCCGAAGAGAGAGAGAAAAGAAACACTCAGCGTGCACTCTAACCTAGATCAGAATGGTTACCAATTTATCTAATCTGGAATCCTCCCACTGTACCGTCAAATTCTCCTCCAAACCTGAAAGAAGAATTAGTCGGGAACACCCGAGGAGTAAACTAACTCATCAGTGGGAATCGGGATCCAACTATCACCGCATGATAACGTGACGGAATCCGCTCACGTCATCACACTCCAGAAGGTATGCGCATATCTGGCAAGTTTCAGTTCTTTTGAAACTCCCGATGTGATTTCTGCCCCATGCTCTTATGACCTTGGCATGAGGTCATAATATCATAAGTCACATGTCAAGTTCTGCCCGTCATTATCCAGGTTAATCTGAACCCACCCGTACATACCCTTGACGTAGGCCAAAATAGTAGTACGACTGTCCCAAACCAACCCATCTATCTATGCAACAGATAAATACCCGGCAGCTACCAATCACTATGCCTTGGCGTGAGGTCAAAATACATAGCTTGAATACTACCGAATATTTAACTGAAATGACGGAGGGCTACGAATGGTTTCTGGCGAAAACCTTTAACGTAATGAACTTGATATCGTCGAAGGAACAGATAGCTTTTTAGAAATATAGTGACGACAACTTCCGCTAAAGAGGTCACTCCCGGTGAAGGGATCTCGGCTCTTTCCCCGTAGAATGGGGTGCAGGATATTCCAACTGAATACCACGGTGCAAAGCAAAAGTAATCGGCTATAGTGAAGTTAATGCCCTGACGCAAACTTTTGTCCAAGGGGTCACTCCCGGTGATGGGATCTCGGCCCTTGCCTCGTAGACTGAGGAGCAGGATATTCCAAATGAATACCGCGATACAAAACAAAAGTGAACATCCTTGCAATAACAGCTTTTTGAAAAGTGTTCCAACAACATCAGATTAGGTTTGTTTTTAACTTGCATTGATCCGAATCAACGCAGTCCCATCAATTGATCACACCAAAAAGAACGAAAATATACTGATGTACGTATATGCCATCCGCATTCGCCACTGGGTCCCGTCATTACCCGTTAGGTTAGCTTACTAACGACAGAGCGGGGACTGGACTAGCGCGGATGCAAAACATATACAACATCTACTAATATATATACCAATATATTATATTCGCTCAAGGCGTGAATAAAATGCAACATCACAGAAATGTACAGCATCACAGAAACAATACAGATATCTGGGATCCCCGGGTTTCACAGAGCCGCTGAAACCCGACGTTCCCCTGGTCGTGTGGATAGCCTGTGCAATGAAATCCTAGACCCCTACGGGCGCGGCAAGTTACCCGCCAAAACCTGAAGCGAGGCAGCCCCCTTCAGCGACGTGAATGGACCACCCGGCACTTCACGGAATCCGGCAACTTGGGCACCCCTCCTGGGTCAACCTGTACCCCCTACGAGTGCGGCGAATAGCCCGCCAATCCTAGAGTGAAGCCCCCTCCGTCCCAATGCCATGAGATGCGGGCTTGTTGCCCTCTAGAACCCGGCTATCCGTGCACCCCTCCGCGGGGCAATCCTAGTACAGAAAGTAAAATACACATACAACGGGTACATCGACCGCAACCTGGCCGTGCCCCAAAATAATAATACAAACAGGCAGTGACGGCAGTCCACATGTCGGACGCTCGCCCCGCAATATCAAATGTACATAATACAACCACAACTGTACTAGCATTGCATCCAGGCTATCCCCCACGACCGATCCGCAACATCACAGCAAAAACAGAACATCAACGTGAAAGTCACGTTCGCAAATCCGTCTAACCGGGCTATAGCAGTTAGACCGGATTTACCGATCGAGTGACATTCACGGTCGCAGATATAATGTAAATACTGTGAAATAATGTGTTTAAAATATCCGATCGATCAAACATTAACAAGTGGGCCCCCAAACAATACTGTAGCATTCACAGAAATTATGGGCCCAAAATTAATATTCCAAAACCCATATTTTAAGCCCAGAAAGCCTCTGTAAAAAATTGGTGCAGGGATCCCCACAGTGTGCGGCGGAACAGCGGCGGGAAGGGGGTATCTGCGGCGGTTCCGCGCTCCCACTGTGGATTCACATCATCGAATTTTTACAGAGATTTTAGATTTTCCAGTACATCAATATTTTACAACCTGAAAAATTTTTGGACACCAAAAAATCTTAACAGAAAACTGATGTGAGCTAAAATTGGAATTTTGGAATTTCGGTCGATCGGAACTCAAAAACACATCAAACAAAGCTAGACTAAGTTAATGGCGAGGCTCTGATACCACTGTAAGTGCACGGCGGCGTCCCGGCCGTCAATCCGACGGCCAAATGCGGAAGCGGTGATAAACTTTAAATTTTCTTGAACTGGCAAACCGCCGCGCACTAAAACCCGGATCGAACCACTAACTAGTCCTAGCTATCAACAAGAAAGGGAATAGAGATATACCGACGATCCAAGTCCTCCGGTCTTCTCGTCATCGCCCCGATCTCCTGCGGAATGTCCCGTCTCCTCCTCGTCGCCGAAAGTGCACCACATCGCCTACTTCTTTTACGGGCTCCCACCTCAATGCCGAGGCAACTCGGGCACGAAGCCGGCTACTCGACGTGCCCAAGGTTTGCTGTAGAATATGTAGTAGAGGATTGTGTCTCATTTGGGGTTCAAGGAGGTGCCATTTGGTGGAGGGATGAAACAAGAACAATGTGGAGGAGCTAGGGGGTATTTTGGAGCATGATATGAACCAAAAATACACACACATAATTTTGGACAGCCCCAATCCAAAGTGGCCGGCCAAAACAAGTGAGGAGAAGAGCATGGAGTGAAGTGGAAAATGAGAATGAGGAGAGTTTATCAAAAAAATGAGAGAGGCCAAACTCAAAACCTACAAGAGAGAGAGAGGAATGGCTATCATAATCAACCATGATCACAAAGCAAACTCAACACTCAACACCACCATCATCACCTCACAAAGTCCAACCATCATGAACCATGATGACTCAAAAAGTCATGCCATCATGAAGAAATCAAGTCAAAGGATGGTGCTATAATCATGACATGATAAAAATGCAAAGACCCCCTCCACAATTGCTTATTTGCAACAATGCAAATAAGCCCTCCTCTACCAATCTTCGGCCAATGAACGGAACAATGGAAATCGGCCGAAACGGAAAGCAAACTGGCAACTCCAGAAAACTGGTCCCGTAATAAATTACAGGAAAACCCCGATACTGTGCATACACACCCGCATCTGTATTTCGACCGAAATACAAATGCAATGAGACAAACTCTATACTGTACTATACTAGGATCCGGCTTATACCAAAGCCGGCCAGTAATATCCGTTCAATCCTGATCCGTACAATACCGCACGTATCTGATCGAACCCTGCCATATATCCATACGGCCTATAGTACAAACTGTCCGATCCTGATCCGTGCAATACCGCACGTATCTGATCGGACCTTGCCATATCTCCATACGGCCTCTACAACTTTTCGCCCGAAAGCTTGAGTAACTGAATGTGGGGGACTCTAAAGACTCATCAATACCTTGGTTGTGGATTTAACCACTAGCACGTTAGAGGTATAAGCCAATACATAACGGGCTACCAGGTATTGACCAAAAGGGACGTCTGTGAGCGAACTCAGCCTGACTCCCTACTGAGCCTGTCAGTGACAATATCCGTACATTCCGGTCCGTTCGTCTATGAGCATCGCATGGCGGGCCTAGGGGGTTGGTAAAAGTCAGACCCCCAAAAGCGGTACAAGTCGTGTCGGAGTGTAGCCCAGAACACCCTGAGATACTACTGGAATACCTACCAGTAAATCTCCTTGCCTCAGCCGAGGGCTTCGTGTAATGGCTCTCCTAGACACAGCACGACCTCACCCCCAATACCGGGAGAGACGAACCCCTGAAGATGCGCTCACTGCCTCCATGTGGCTCGGGACTGTACCCAACTAAAACCTGTTTGCACGACTCCTTTGAGCCGTGGTAGGGTAGTAATCAAAGTACAGTGGGAACTCACACGAGACAAATGACGATCCCCAGGTCGATGAACTAACCTGTACACATGTCACCAGGGAACTGCCATCTGACGTCTGGTATATGACCAACTAGCATGTTCCCGGCGAGTCCTGTCCGGTATACTCATAACCCAATGAGCACCTGTATACATCTTAGGTGATCCAACTGACACCAGTGGCTTGTGAGACCGGCCACCGCCCCTCGTCGGGGTCTCGACTGTATACACTAGTCTACTAAGGAGATTCGATGCCCTGTCTCGAAACTCTCACGACTAGGGACCTTTTAAGGATATGCTTATAGACCCCCAGCTCCCACTTATATGATCGCCCTCATACTGCTGGTGGTCAAGCAAGAATCCTAGGGGCTCTATCAACGTGTAATAGCGACGTGTCAGGTCACTTAAAACAGTACACGATGATAAAGGTAAACCAGATAGCATACTATCATCTCGAGTAAGACTGTCCTACCGGGATAGGTCCTCCCTCAATCATTGCAATCACGTACCTGTGATCCAATAATTGACTCTGAGGGCACTATCTCCAACAGGTATTGCACGAATCGTGATCGGACGGTTGTTACTAGCCGGCTTTGGCTTAAGCCGGATCCTAGTATTAGATTGTGTAGATTTTGTCTCTTTGCATTTGTGTTCAGTGGGAATACAAATGCGGGCATGTATTTGCAGTAGCGGGGTTTTCCTGTAATTTTTTACGGGATCAGTTTTTTGAAGATGCCAGTTTGCATTCCGTTCCGGCCGGTTTTCTTTTATTCCTTCACGACCGGACTTTCGATGGAGGGGGAAATTTGCAATTGTGCAAATTACCTTTTGCGAAGGGGTTTATTGCATTTTTTCCTTCATAATCATCATGAGATTCCATTTTAATCTCATGTCTTGCATCAATTGAGAATGGGATTGAGTTGGATTGGTTTTGACATTGGTGTGACCTTTTCCTCTTCCCATTTTTTTCCTACTTATTCTTTTCTTGCATTATTGAAAAGGATAACCCCACCATTTTTCTAGATAGGGGCCGGCCACTATTCTTGAGGGAGAGAGAGAGGTTTCACTTTGGAGGAGGGAATGAAATTCATTTCATTTTCTTCTCTTGGATTAGGATTTCTTTTACCCTCCACCATGATATAAATGGCCGGCCACTTTTTGAAGGATGGGGGGAGATTGATTTTAGTGGGTGGTGATTTATCTCATCTCATGCCTTGGAAAATTGAGAGCTCCATTTCCTTCTCTCAAGTTCATTCTTTTCCTCCACATACCATGGCAATTTCATATACCCCAAAAGAGACAACCTACTACACTATTCTACAGCAAATCTTGGACGCGTCGGCTAACCAACTTCGCGTCCGAGTTGCCTCGGTCAAGAGGTGGGAGCCCGTAAAAGAGATCGGCTATGTGGTGCCCTTTCCGACGAGGACGTGATGGACGGAGATTCCGCGGGAGATCGGAGTGGAGACGAAGACCGAAGGACACGGATCACTTGGTATAGCTTCTTTACTCTTTTCTAGTTTGCTAGTAGCTTGGTTAATGGCCCGATCCGGGTGAACAGTGCGCGGTGGTGCTGGTTTGCTAGTTTGCAAAATTTTTGTTTCCGCGTTTCCGGCGTCGAATCGACGGCCGGGACGCCGCCGCGGACTTACATTGGTATCAGAGACACGCCATTAACCATGCCTAGCTTGCTCTAGTATGTTTAAAACCCGATCGAACAAAAAATCGCAAAAACCGTATTTTCAGTGCATGTGTTCTCTGTCGAAATTTTTTCTGCTCCAAAATTTTTTCAGGTTTTTGCAGAATACTGTACATGGAAAAATAAGAATTCTGGTAAAATTTGGTCGCGAGATCTGACTATACCGCCGCGGAACCGCGGCCAAATCCATGCTTGGGCCGCGGTTCCGCCGCGCTTTTCACTGTTCATTATGCCAAATTTTTCCAGAGGGCTTTTGACTTGGAAATAGGGGTTTTGGGATATTCTTTTTGGGCCCAGATTTTCTGTAAGTGCTACAGTACTGCTTAGGGCCCACTTGATAAAATTTGTTCGATCGGATATTTTAAACATGCTAGTTCACAGTATTTCCATTATATCTGCGACCGTGAATGTCACTTGATCGGTAAATCCTATCTAACTGCTATAATCCGGTTAGACGGATTTGCGAACGTGACATTCACGTTTATGTTCTGTGTTGTGCTGTGATATTACGGATCGGTCGTGGGGGATAGCCTGGATGCAATGTTAGTACAGTTTTGTTTTATATATACATTTGATATTGCGGGGCGAGCGTCCGACATGTGGACTGCCGTCACTGCCTGTTTGTATTATTCTTTTGGGGCACGACCGGGTCGAGGTCGACGTACCCGTTGTATATATATTTTACTCTTTGTACTAGGATTACCCCGCGGAGGGGTGCACGGATAGCCGGGTTCTAGAAGGCAACGGGCCCGCATCTCATGGCATTGAGACGGAGGGGGATTTACTCTAGAATTGGCGGGCTATTCGCCGCACTCGTAGGGGGTACAGGTTGATCCAGGAGGGGTGCCTAAGTTACCGGATTCCGTGAAGTGCTGGGTGGTCCATTCACGTTGCTGAAGGGGGCTGCCTCGCTTCAGGTTTTGGCGGGTAACTTGCCGCGCCCGTAGGGGTCTAGGATTTCATTGCACAGGCTATCCACACGACCAGGGGAACGTCGGGTTTCAGCAGCGGCTCTGTGAAACCCGGGGATCCCAAATATCTGTATTGTTCTGTGATGCTGTACTTTTCTGTGATGTTGCTTTTTATCACGGCTTGAGCGAAAATTATATATTATATATATACTAGTAGATGTTGTATATGTTTTGCATCCACGCTAGTCCAGTCCCCGCTCTGTCGTTAGTTAACTAACCTAACGGGTGATGACGGGACCCAGTGGCGAATGCGGATGGCATATACGTACATCATTATTTTCGTTCTTTTGTGGTGTGATCAATTGATGGGACTGCGTTGATTCGGATCAATGCAAGATAAACAAACCTATTCTGATGTTGTTGGAACACTTTTTCAAAAAGCTGTTATTGTAAGGGCGTTCTCTTTTGTTTTGCACAGTGGTATTCAATTGGAATATTCTGCTCCTCAGTCGACGAGGCAAGGGCCGAGATCCTTTCACCGGGAGTGACCCGTTGGACAAAAGTTTGCGTCAGGGCAATAACTTCACTATAGCCGATTACTTTTGCTTTGCATCGTGGTATTCAGTTGGAATATCCTGCACCTCATTCTACGGGGAAAGAGCCGAGATCCCTTCACCGGGAGTGACCTCTTTAGCAAAGGTTTTCGTCACTATATTTTTAAAAGCTATCCAGTTCCTTCAATGATATCAAGTTCATTACGTTAAAAGTTTTCGCCAGAAACCATTCGTAGCCCTCCGTCATTTCAGACGGATAGCACATAGTATTCATGCTATGTTTGTTGGCCTTCGTCAAGGCATAGTGTATGGTAGCTGCTTGTTGCCTTTCTGCTGCATAGATAGATGCGTTGGTTTGGGACAGCCGTATAGCCTTGTTGGCCTTCGTCAAGGGCTTGCACGGGTGGGTTCAAATCAACCAGGACAATGACAGGTAGGACATGACATGTGACTTATGATTTGTTGGCCTTCATCAAGGTCATAAGAGCATGGGGCAAAAATCCACATCGGGAGTTTCTAAAGAAACTGAAACTTGCCAGATATGCACATACCTTCTGGAGTGTGATAGCGTGAGCGGATTCCGTCACGTTATCATGCGATGATAGTTGGATCCCGATTCCCACTGATGAGTTGGTTTACTCCTCGGGTGATCCCGGCTAATTCTTCTTTCAGGTTTGGGGAATAATTTAACGTTACAGTAGGAGGTTTCCATATTAGATAAAGTGATAACCATTCTGATCTAGGCTAGAGTGCACGCTGAGTATTTTTTTTCTCTCTCTCTTTGGCAGCGACCATTGACCCGACCCTAGACTATGACTCAGTGACCAAGTTGACCGAACCTTCTTAACACTGGCTTTTGGATTGTCAGAGTTGCAGACCTCATTGCCACTCCTACTCTTACCCTTTTCTCCAGGACACCCCGTATTACTACGAACGTCCACTTCCATTGGACAAAACCTTCGTATGGTTATATACAAACTCGAAGGAATTCGAGGATGGTTTCTGGTTCTGGAGAAAACGAATAAATTATTCAATTGTCTTTTCCTTTTACCTTCTCTCTCAGATTGCGAGTACTCCTTGGTTTAGGAGATAGTACACCAATTACGCAAATTGGATAGTCTTCTTCCAAACCATAGGCTGGTGCCGAACGTTAGGGAAGGAAGAAAACCATTTGGCCTAAAGGGGTGTGCATAAGGTAACGACTAAAGACATATAAAGGGATTTGGAGAGGTGGCAAAGAATTATACGGTTACAGTTGTGAATCTGGATAATGGAAGAGGCATTACTAGGAATACCCGGATACCCCATCGAAACATTTCAATGTTTCAGTTTTACTGTGTACTGTTAAAAGAAGAAAACTGATTTCCCGATTAGACACTTGCTCCAGGGTATGTATTTACCAGGTTGGATTCTCACATCTGTATGGTTTTACAGATGATGAGTGGGAGTAAGTTATTGGGAATTAGGTGATCATCCTCATTATATCGGGATTCGTTGTAATTGGTGATATTTGAGGAAGTCACCTGGGTTGTTTGCCGGATGGCAAATATTTGGTTTTGAATATCCGTTGTTGTGCACCAATTTCAAATTGATATATCTGTACATCTATTTTTATAGAGTGAGACATACCTTTTTGAAATTATGTCTATGACATTTACCTACACCAGTGGATGGTTAGGTAAGGAGCATTGAACAGCGGTGTAATTCTTCTTAACCATAAGTATAGTTTTCAACCTACGACACACAGTGAATGAGTCATTAGACTCAGCGGACTTATACAGAGTTTTGTGTATTGTCTAGTGTCCATTAGGACAGAAGGGTTGGTCCTCGTACTATATTCGGTTTACTTATCACTTCTCTGGTTCTTAGACAGGTGTTTCGTAGAAACACATGGTCCAAGTTTTGAGAAGTTATAGGTATAAGAATAAAGTAGAGAACCAGATATTGCATGTATCGGGATTCTTCAAAGTGATCGAAGATGTAGATACTTGTATATGGTATTCAGTTTATAGTAATGGTTAAGAGAACTTGCTTCTCTTTCAGGTTACTCATAATTGGAAGTATTCCTAAGTTGAGTAACGCTGATCGGCCTCCTTCCATTTAGTTGACATGCACTGGAGACAGCTGCATGATTTGAATCTGGTTCAATTAAATCAGTGCCTCTGTTTCTATATTGGATATAGAACAGTTCATATCTTGACATTGTTAAGGTACGGGGAGTTGTCCAGCTTATGCTTAAAACCAGACTCTAGATAACTCAAGGCACGTTTCTGTAATGGCTGTTTGTGGGTTGACCCGGGCTATGACGAGTGTTGACTTTCTACCATCTGGAAGATCAATAGTGATATTGTTCTTGACTCGCCACAGTTTTAATAAAAATGAACTTTTTTCAGAAAACAGTAGTGGGAGTATGGTAGAACTGGAAGTGATTCCAGAACCGCAAACGATTACTGAAGATTTGATAAGAACCTAAAGATTCAATCTGGTTTGACATTCCATTGGCCACTCCGCAGATACGGTGGGTAACCTCAGGCACCCGAGAGGTACTTCGGTATGCTTAAGGACGGTGGCAGGGAGGTTCTTGTTTACCCAAACTTGCCATTGCTGTTGTTCCAGACTGTGAGACCCGGCAGGAGGATAACTATAGCGTCGTTGTAAACTAGTTTTAGAAGTGCACGTCTATATGACTCTGCCAGAGGGTTGTCATGGTCAGTGGGAGCAGCGGAAGCATAGTGGACAAGTGGCTTATGTCTATTTATAGACTAAAGCAGATATAGCGAAGATAGATCATCTATTTCTGATGTGACAGTCATAGGTTTGACTTCATCAGAATAGGGGATGGATCTGTTAAGAAGGTAGTAGGGTGTGATGTCCTGGTATTTGGATGACATACACAGAGTAGGAAGTGATATTCCTTTACTACGATCGGTTATACTTTGGTCGTCACACAGTGGTTTCTCCACACAGGAATTAGATCTTATATCGTACATTCTGGTTACTAGATCTATGGTTTTAGATCGAGATTTGGGTGGTTTCCCAATCTGGGTACTTAGACGGCATTCTATAAGTATTTAGAATGGACGACTCCTGGCACGGTAGTATACCTGCAGGTGATGGAGTCACCCTCTCTAAAGGTGTCTTACAGACTAAAGGGGAGAGGGAAGTGCATGATTGGCAGATCACTTGCTTAGGCAATTGAGTCAGTCATGAGATGTCAAGTACCACACCAGATGTTGTTCTTGCAGTAGATGCAATAAGTTGATATTGATCCAATCCTGGAGAAACAGTCGGAAGCAGTTTTAGAACATAAGTTGATGTTCTAGGGATATGATAACGACAGCCTCTTTTAGGAGACGGTTATCATTCCAGGCTTCCAAGGTGACCTGGATGGCAGAGTGGCTGTCAGAGTTATAGTTTTCCCTCTGACGAGGGGCAGTAGTTTGGACAGCTGGTCCAAGCAGATACTGAGGGAAGGCATGGCGCAGGATACTGATTAAGTTCAGTTGAAGATACAGTCTAAGAAGTTTGGATTTGGAGTTCACTTATGAGCTAGGTCCCATCAGACATCCAGACATATTCTAAGACAGGTATTGCTCATTTCGGGAGATGGCTTTCTCTGCGAATTTGAGGTAAAGAGAGACATAGAAAGAAACATCAGAGCGGATCCACACACTGAGGCTATTCCTCGAACGCAATAGTTTCGCAAACGAGCTTTGTGAGACTGACTAGTAGAGGAGTTGGGTGTTCGGTATCACACGGGCTGTGAGTATGCGACATCGCAATAATTAGCCTTAAGTGCAAGTGGGAGATTGTTGGATATAGTGCCCTCAGAGTCAATTATTGGATCACAGGCACATGATTGCAATGATTGAGGGAGGACCTATGCCGGTAGGACAGTCTTACTCGAGATGATAGTATTCTATCTGGTTTATCTTTATCATCGTGTACAGCTTTAGGTGACCTTACGAGTCGCTATTACACGTTGATATAGCCCCTAGGATTCTTGCTTTACTTCCAGCAGTATGAGGGCGATCATATACGTGAGAGCTGGAGTCTATAAGCACATCCTTAAAAGGTCCCTAGTCGAGGGAGTTTCGAGACAGGGCATCGATTCTCCAGAGTAGACTAATGTATACAGTAGAGACCCCGACGAGGGGCGGTGGCCGGTCTCACAAGCCACTGGTGTAAGTTGGTTCACCTAAGATGTATACAGGTGCTCATTGGGTTATGAGTACACCGGACAGGACTCGCCGGGAATCTGCTAGTTGGGATTATACCTGATGTCAGATAGCAGTTCCCTGGTGACATGTGTACAGGTTAGTTCATCGACCTGAGATCGACATTTGTCTCATGTGAGTTCCCACTGTGCTTTGATTACTACCCTACCATACTCAAAGGAGACGTGCAAACAGTTTTTAGTTGGGTACAGTCCCGAGCCACATAGAGGCAGTGAGCGGATCTGCAGGGGTTCGTCTCTCCCGGTATTAGGGGTGAGGTCGCGCTGTGTCTAGGAGAGCCAGAACATGAAAAGTCCTTGGCCAAGGCAGGAGATTTACTGGTAGGTATTCCAGTAGTATCTCAGGGTGTTCTGGGCTACACTCCGACACGACTTGTACCGTTTTTGTGGGTCTGACTTTTACCAACCCCCTAGGCCCGCCATGTGATGCTCATAGACGAACGGAACGGACTGTACGGAGATTGTCACTGACAGGCTCAGTAGGGTGTCTGGATGAGTTCGCTCATCGACGTCCCTTTTAGTCAGTAGCTGGTGGCCAGTCACGTATGGCTAATACCTCTGACGTGCTAGTGGTTAAATCCACAGCCATGGTATTGACGAGTCTTTAGAGTCCACCACACACACAGTTACTCAAGTTTCGGGCGAAACGCTGTAGAGGCCGTATGGAGATATGGCAGGGTTCGATCAGATACGTGCGGTATTGCACGAATCGTGATCGGACGGTTTTTACTAGCCGGCTTTGGCTTAAGCCGGATCCTAGTATTAGATAGTGTAGATTTTGTCTCTTTGCATTTGTGTTCAGTGGGAATACAAATGCGGGCATGTATTTGCAGTAGCGGGGTTTTCCTGTAATTTATTACGGGATCAGTTTTCTGAAGTTGCCAGTTTGCATTCCGTTCCGGCCGGTTTTCTTTTATTCCTTCACGACTGGACTTTCGATGGAGGGGGTAATTTGCAATTGTGCAATTTACCTTTTACGGAGGGGTTTATTGCATTTTTTCCTTCATAATCATTATGAGATTCCATTTTAATCTCATGTCTTGCATCAATTGAGAATGGGATTGAGTTGGATTGGTTTTGACATTGGTGTGACCTTTTCCTCTTCTCATTTTTTTCCTACTTATTCTTTTCTTGCATTATTGAAAAGGATAACCCCACCATTTTTCTAGATAGGGGCCGGCCACTATTCTTGAGGGAGAGAGAGAGGTTTCACTTTGGAGGAGGGAAAGAAATTCATTTCATTTTCTTCTCTTGGATTAGGATTTCTTTTACCCTCCACCATGATAAGAATGGCCGGCCACTTTTTGAGGGATGGGGTGAGATTGATTTTAGTGGGTGGTGATTTATCTCATCTCATTCCTTGGAAAATTGAGAGCTCCATTTCCTTCTCTCAAGTTCATTCTTTTCCTCCACATACCATGGCAATTTCATATACCACAAAAGAGACAACCTACTACACTATTCTACAGAAAATCTTGGACGCGTCGGCTAGCCAACTTCGCGCCCGAGTTGCCTCGGTCAAGAGCTGGGAGCCCGTAAAAGAGATCGGCTACGTGGTGCCCTTTCCGACGAGGACGTGACGGACGGAGATTCCGCGAGAGATCGGAGTGGAGACGAAGACCGAAGGACACGGATCGCTTGGTATAGCTTCTCTACTCTTTTCTAGTTTGCTAGTAGCTAGGTTAATGGCCCGATCCGGGTGAACAGTGCGCGGTGTTGCCGGTTTGCTAGTTTGCAAAATTTTTGTTTCCGCGTTTCCGGCGTCGGATCGACGGCCGGGGCGCCGCCGCGGACTTACAAATAAATCCAAGCTTAAGTCTAGATTCTAAAAATATATACCCTACAAATTGCACAAACACGAACCTTGAAACTTGGAATAGTAGAAGAGACCTTGAAATGCTCTTGTCTAAAAGTCCTTAGTATAAAGGAAAATAAAATAAAAATACAAGTGTGAATAAAGAGAAAAAAAATGAACACTGGTTTTTATAATTACTTAAGGCTACATAAATAGAAAAAAAATATTTAGCGAGGGTGCTTCATCACCTAGTGCCTTAGACCAACTGGTTTGGGAGTCTTTGCTAAAAGCCTTAGGGATTACAAGACTAGGAATTACGCCTTAATGTGCAAACACATTTTGTAATCGGTCGTTGGTACCTCAAGAAGTATTAACGGTCGCATGAAGAATGTGTGAGCAATTTCATCTAAAAATTCACCAATTAAGAAGTGCTTTGGACGACGGACAAGAGTATGATAGCTTGATTTGAATTTCCAAGTGTTGGGGTGATATATACACACACGTAGGAGTATGTGATTGGGGTTTAGATAAGAGATAGGAATGAAGAATAGGACTAATATCTTTAGTAGAGATGATAAAAATTCCTAAGTTTAGAAAGAACCCTAGAAGGAAAACTTAAAAGATGCCGAAAGCTAAGTAAATTCACAAGAATATATATAATCTTAAGTTAAGTAATAAGGAAGCGTGAAAAATACGGGTGGATAATTTCTGAGTCAAAGATAATAGACATCCTTGTTGGAAAACCAAATTGGAGAATAAAAGTCAATGGGCCGAATTGATAGGATTTTGTAGGTAGTATCCGCTGAAAACCCTCAGGAGACAACACTCCTCCTACTAGGGACACCTAGAGGTTTAACGGCTTGTTGCACGAGCTCAATGCAATCGCGATTCCCTGTGAAAGTGGGGTTTGGATTTTGTTGAGAATAAAACTAGGTTTGCTCGAGGACGAGCAAAAGATAAGTTTGGGGATTTTTTTTAATACCATAATTTTTCATTATTTTATTCCCCATTCTTATATGTTTTACAAATAAACAGGTGCTTTTGACCCATGTCTGCTACATAGTTGCAAGTTACAGGCTCTAGGAAAAAAAATAGTGAAAAAGACAAAAGACGATACAAAAGTGAGACTACGACCAACAAATGGAAGAATCTTGATCAAGCCTACAGTTGGAGAATAAACGAAGATCAGTTCATAAAGTACAAGGCAGCGCAAGGTTCAAAGACTTCAGCACGAAGTGAACGGTAAAGTCCACTACATTATTCACTGTGGAAATCTGGAAAAGAACCAGAAGATTTTCTGAAGAAAAAGTGAAGAAAACAGATGTTGAATGCAACCAGAAAGAACCCCAGAGAAATTGAGCCCACAAGCCCATTATTTGGCCGCAGATCCGTGGCCAAACATGGGTCTTAGCCGCGTTTCCGCGGCCATGTGGAGCCCGGGTCGGCGCGAACTTCGATGATTGATGGCGTGCGTTGACTAGGTCTTTTTCTTAGGGGGTAAAATTGTAATTGCAGATATGCGTCGATTGTAAACCTAGGGTTTCTATGAATCTATAAATAGAAGCCCTAAAACCTTTTTTAGGTTATGCCTCTTCTTGTGCCTCATTTTATATCTAAAAATTTAGATCTGTAAATTTCTACAATGAATGAAGAGTGCATCAAATTAGAGTAAGTTTTCAATTCTTGCCCTAGTTAATTTTATTGTCTGCCCTAGGTAATTTCTTTCTTGCCCTAGTTTAGATTTCATTAATTGCCCTAGTTAATTAGTATAGATCATGTTTTTCAATTCTCTAATGAGCGAGTAGTCTCCTCGCTTGTTAGGTTAGCTTTGGGGATGGCTTGAGAGATGAAGATCTCTCACCCCTTCCTTGCCCATCACACGTTTTTATAGGACTCCATGCATACATACACACACCGCTCCCTACAGCACCCTATCCCATTAGATAGCGGTGATACCGTAGTATAAAGGCCCGGTTGAGCGTGTTTTCCATGGAGGTTAGGGTAAGGATTAAGAAAGGAAGGACAAGAACGTAGAGGAAGAAACACCGTTTCTTCCCGATGGTACTAATCCACTTTATTAATAATTAACATAACACCTCATAGATCTTAATTTGGGTATAAAAAGCGGTGAGGAATATTGAATTTCCAAACCTAACCTAAAACTAACCCTAGCAAGATTTAGATTTAGATCCACTTAGTTTTTAGATTTAATCAATCCAACAACAATCGGAATTAACTCGTTAGAACAATTAGAAGATACACAAAATCCCTGTGGACCGACCCGTACTCACCGGCTAGCTACCAAGCGACGCGGTTCTTGATTGCGGTTATAAATATTCTTTGATCAAATCAATATGCACGGAAAATATCAGTCTAGTGTATCTGGTATACACGACACTCCAATCAAGTGCAGTCACCTCGCATTAACATCTCAACAAGTGCACCTGGTGTGCACAAAACATTTGTGTGACCCTCAAGTCCTCAAAATACATAAATCAAAATAACAGACATTGAGTGTCCTTTCTTAAATGTTGAAAACGAAATATTTCGATTATAAAAGCTCAAATAACAAAACCACGGACATCGAAGTATATCTTCTTCAATGTCGAAAGGTGTTTATACACCCGGAATTGGCAGAGCAAGGATTTCTACTTGTCTTCTGCCCCGGTCTAGCGTTCTCTGTCCCTGAATTCTGGTTTTTCTTGCGGATCTCTAATGTCATGGCCTCTTTTATACAATCTTCTGGTGAGGAGCAACGACACAATCAGTCCTACTGCTGATACCTCTCACCACATCTTCTTGACCAGTAGTCCAGTCTCTGGAAATGCAACATGTTGATGACGAAGATCTCTAATCTCTTCGTGTACGTCAACAACTGATCCTGGGTCCAATCTTACTTATTATAAACTTATGGAAAGAATCCATCAAGTTTTCTGCTGATTTCAGCTATCCAGCCTGCCCGGAACTAGCACTCATTTTTGAATCCACTTTCTTTTTCGTATCAACTGCCATTTCCTTAAAATTTTCCTATGAAAGTTTGATCGTACGCGACTCTGCATATACATCAAATCTTCAGTATTGGCGGTGAAGAACAACTTTCCACTAAAACTTTGCAACAATCTCATATTCCATTACTCTCCCAATCCATCAATTAAGGAGCGTATCACGATAGTCATGCGAATTGCAAGTCATACTTGGTTATGACCATGCCTGGAGCATTACAAGTCTTTCAAAAACATGAATCCAGCATCTCTGATACTCTGTAGAAGAATCTGGCTAAGCTCGCCTTCAAGAACTCATCTCAATCCATTGGAGGGAAACTTACTACACGATCTCTTCCTCGAGCGACTTGCACCAGGTCTGAGAAAAACCCATCGGAAGAAGCTAATCAACTTTACCAACCTCGCATCGGAGCGCCACAATGGATTAAAAGTCCTAGTCATCCCTCATTTGAATGACTACGAATCTTTCTGATCCATCTACACCTGTAAACATCATCAGCTTTTAACTTCATAAACTCTGGAAGCAACACCTCGATAACTTCAACTATGATTGGTACCGCTTTCTGAACAGCACACAACACCACGATCTTTGGAGAGGGAAAAGAATCGCGCCTCAAGTCCGGCTGATCTCCAGCAATGATTCGACCATCTGGTGCGGATCCCGAAGAAACTCGCTTCAACATTAGAACCCGATCGAATATGAACGAACGACATGTCTCTATATCATCGGAATGTCACCCTGGTCAGTCCTTGTCCCAGACAAATTTGCTCTGACCGTATCTCTAACCGCAGTCCTCTCGGCTCACGTAAACATGGCGACCGGAACAATCAACATGTATTGATGAGGATAGATCAACGGAACGAATAAAAGGAAGATCTCAAAATATAAATCCTAAGCTAACTTAGGCGGAGTATCATATCGTAAATATACCGCGGAACATATGTACGGTACATCACTCTACTTAGTACCTACTCCATCAACTATGGTCATTCTATACAATGAAATTTCGGGTATAAGACCCCTAAAGTCAAGTCTAAGTCTTATAAGCTCAAGCCTAGGTAACAAAAGGGTATGCCCAGACTCCATATAGTCAAACCTAGACTTGAACAAAGGTTAAACCAAACGCTCTGATACCAACTTTGTCACGACCCAAATGTGGCACATGACCGGCACTTAAACCACGTGACATCAAAATACATCGACGCGGTTTTAGTAAGCCGAAACCCGAAATCTAAACTTTTTTTTTGAAAATATTGGAGGTGAGGTTTAAAATAGTCATCATATGGGATCTGTTCAAAATAAACATTTAAGTTTAACTAAGTGTATTTGAAAAGCATTTATGACATTTTCAAATTCGACAGCACCTCCTTCGTAATTTTGTATAAAACCCGATACAACATAATAATATAATTAGCATCCCAACGGGAGCTAGCTTCCACACCCAAACGGCGGAGCAACCAAGAAAACAATATACGACGCACGATGGCGAAGAAAAGAAAAGCGAAACAAAATCAACAATATAAAATGGTCGACTCCAATGAGTGCGACATCACAACACACAAACTCTATGTCTCGCTTCTAAGTCCACAATATATCCTTTCTAAATTGATGGAGTTTTACTAGATACAAAAAGATAAGAATAAACAAATGTGAGTACGATACAACAGTAACCCACCTGCCAAAGCAATCACCGAACGGAATGTGTACCCCAAGCCGCTGATAATCCAAGCAGTAACACATGCATGAAACTGTGGCACAATAGAGTTGAGTTGCCAACGCAGTGAATAAAAGTACATCACAAGGTAGAAATCGAATGCACAATGATATCTAGATCATAAGTATAGTACTATCATATCTTGTACTAATATAATTTATGATATGCATATGTATCGTAAATGCAACACCATCTATCATGCGATCCCAAAATAGAACATATCTTATAAATGACCCGTATCTGGGTAAAAGCCCATAAGTAGCCGAAATATATATGTAAAACTTCTCCTTTAAAATAGCCGCGGAATACATATATCACGGCATAAAAGCAGACGTGATAGTATGAAATATAATAGGTATCTTATTTAAGATATACGTCCTGCTGTTTTAATGAATAATGTTAAGAGATTTACAATTTAAAAGATTTCAATGTCATACCAGACATGTCAAAATAATGAGACTATAGCTCATTTGAATTCCTTTTTATGTATGCAATTACTGATAAAGAGATATGCAGGTACTGTCCCCCGGATCAGTCCTGGTCGGCTACAATAACTATAATATAACTGGGTACCTCATGATAACAATATATCAATATATATGGATGTCCAGCATCGACACCCGAAATCAAAAGTCCCTCGTGTCTATCACCGACATAAAAATTCTCAAATCTGTCATGACCATCACCGACACGCAAATGTTGATACCGTCGACACCATCTCAACAGATGATCGCCACCCGATATCCCTGGCCCCGGTCGGTATCTCCTGGATATCCGCCGTGCCCAATCGAACCCCGGTCAGTATCCCCTGAATATCTGCCATGCATATCTCTATCTCCGGTATCGAGTATCCTCGCTAGGCTCCACGCCACTAATGCGGCTATCCTGCCCCTCGGTCTCGACCGAGTCCACCATGTATCCGACTGTATATCCCCCCCCACTCAGTCTGGATAAAGTAGTAATCCGTAACCGTATAGCCCCCTCACTAGGTTCGGAGTAAAAAAAACATAAAAATGACTCATGGTGAACATCAACTAATCGTATCCAAAGATAACAAGTAAAGAAGAAGAATCCTTGCATTAAACATTCTGATGATATATTATATATACATATATAACAACGTCACATGCCGCTGATATATATCATCAAATGTAAAACATCCAGAAACTCATAAGAATCCAATATGAATACCCATAGTACTGGTATTCGCAATAATTAACATGTAAAACAGGTAAAGCACGTAAATAATATCATATAAGTAATAAACGTAACCATCCTACTTTGTCATGGCAATACTAATGATGTGTAGTGTGTCATATGCGTCTGTGCTCGTGCAGCATGGCAATCATTAGTATTTGTGCTAATGTTCTATAAGTGTAATAGCATACTCATATCAATATCCACATACGCATTACATAGTATAACGGTCTTACAGTGACATGGCAGTACCAATGAGGCGTCGTGTAACATGTGCGTACGTGCGCGTGCAACATAATACTCATTGGTAGTTGTGCAGAGTTCTATCAGAGTGTTCGTATGACGGAAACGTATAACATCGATAATTATAACGCGAACATGTAAAGTAAATCTAAGTGTAACTAATAAATGTGACTACTTGCTATGAGCTATACCATTATCTTTGAAAAGGAAACGAAACGTTAGTTTTGAAATTAGGAAACTGTCTTGTGTTGAGAATGGATATTTGTCTTGAAAATTGGCACCGCATCCTTTTCTTTTATCATTAAAAGGGCAAACGAATCGTTAGTTTTTAAAAGAGTATGGCTCACTCAAGTATTACGTTCTAAAACGGAATAAAATATAACGCTACGAGTTTAAAGGAAACTTGGTCGTTATTCGGCATACTAAACTAGTCGTCACAAGTATGGTACAATTCCTCATACGAAACCCACATTTTCTCAATCTCCAATCATCTCAAGTATGGTATGATCCCTCATACAACTATACCAACCCATGAATAACTTATATGCACATGGAAAACTTACTAGATGCACATCATTCTAATATCATAAACTTATTTAAACATAAAAGAACTAACTATATATCATGGTATCATATGTATAATGTTGCGGGGGTGTTATACTCTATCAACCCGACTTCCCCCGTAGATATAAATCTACTCACCAACGTGTTGAGCTCGCTGAAATCCACGCCGCTATATCCGCCAACCCCGTCTCAAAAACCTTCGCGATCGTACATATAATCATAGTTATATCATATCGACGTAAATATAATATCAAAACTTAAACAAAAAGATAGGCACCCATAGGTTAGAACCTACAGTATACTTAACCCAAAAACGAAAATATGCCACTGAAATTAACGTACGAACGTCGATGTTTCAGTTGCAGTACAAAATACGAAAACAGCGTATCGGAATATCGGAAACTTGACAAATCCTTTACTAAAACATTCCCAGATTTCTCTGTATGCATATTGGAACAAATCAAACAATACTATAGATCATAAAATACCCAAACAAAGACACAGAAGAAAAACCAACACCAAGAAGCCCAGGGAGGCCGGCGTCGCCGGATAATTGATGTACGTCGCCGGATAAAGTAAAGAGTTTGGGGCTCGGGCTTTAAGTGAAGTCTTCTAGTGGTCTAATGATACTTTTGGTCTTGTTAGATTTTCTAGTGGTTACACCTAGTGGTTCCAGATTCAATTATACATTCACAGATATCACAAAACAAACCGTTTTCTAATACTGCACACGAAAACAAATATTTAAGAATTATACCCATGGAGATTGTGTACAATGGAACACCAGCTCATGAATTGCTTGTGGAAGCATTTAGGGGTTGTAGTAGTTTCTAGGTTGATGGTATGTGTTCAGTCGAAAATACTGCACTTTCAACATGACAATTTCCTTACTCCTTCTAATTATCTAAAGGAGTTTGGTATAAATATAGCAAATATTAGCAATTCATGTGCAAAATATCAAATAACATGTGTTATACTTTATAACCGGCATTATGAAGGAAATTGTGTATAAATATTTCACGCATAATATTTTGTATCTCAACATTCTTCAGTGAAATTGTGTGAAATAGATTATTCAAGTCAGATATCGGAATCGAAATTTCACTGACAAAATACAGCAAATAAAAGGCTTAAAATCTGGCAGAGATTCAGAAGGGATAAAAAGATTCCAGAAATCAGAAGAAGTCCCTAATGCCAACACCAAAAAACCACAGAAATATGATGCATCAAGCTCACTATAAGGCCGCGGAACCGCGGCCGATTCAGCCCGATCCGCCGCGGATCTGCGGCCGAGTTAGTTCGTCGGCGGTCCAAAGTTTTCCAGAGGCTTCTTCGTAACCTCCTAGCTTCTTCAAGACGCTTCGAACTTCGTAGCTTACTCCAGAAGCTTCCCTACAACAGCCAAGCTTCTTATGCAAGCTTGCTAACTACCTTACTCTAGAAGCTTTCCTACAACTACCTAGCTTTTTTGAGAAGATTAACCTAGCTTCTAGTGGAAGATTGAAAGAGCTATAAAAAGGGACCTAGGGCTTCATTGAAAAGGTTGTTCGGTATTCATCAAGTTACAAAGCACAAACCAAAACCAAATCCAATTCAATTCAATAAAGATCCAAATCAAGATTCGTTGAGATCAACATCAAGCGAAGACATCGAAGATCCTTTACGCGAAGCCGATCATCATCAAGAGCACGAGATCCATGACTGGTCCAAGTCTTACGAAGATCGAGCGAAGCGAATTTCGACGGAATTAGTTACCTCTTCAAGGGAGCGATCGAGATCAAATCTTGTAACCTCGGATTGAGGGAAAGTGTAATTAGACGTCGATTTAATAAAGGTGATCATTTGTTAATTCTAGCTTTCTTTAAATTCTCGTATTATGAAATTCATAATTCTTGATTCTTTTATTTTCATGATGCGTGAGTGAAATCTCCGCTTGTAAAGGATTCGAGAGAATCGGTAAATTAAATGATGATGAAATCCTAAAACTAATCTTAAGTTTTATGACAATTGTGAACTTTGGGAAAAAGAATCATCAATGACCTAATTTGGAGCGAGATCACCATTCTTGATAATTTCGTTGCAAATTAGGGATTAAATGATTGATGATCCTTTTTGCTAAAGGCTAGATTTGAATGATGATCAATGAAAATGCAATGGATAGTGAAGGAGAAACCCTAGTTTCTTCATAGATCCATAATCTTCATTCATCATCATCGTGTTAGCTATAATTCATCAATAGATAAGATAAGTAATTATTAGTATTCATCATTTCTACTAATTCGATCGAATCCTCCAAGCTATTCTACATAATCTTGATAACTAAAATTGATTTGGACACTTTCTTGATTTCTAATTCTTGAACATTTTCTTGATTTTCTTGAAATGACAACTCAATTAAATCTTGAATTACTTTCTCGAATTTTATTTTACATTTTCTTTCGACTCGTCTAAAGCAAGATCGAATAAATACACGAATCTCAATGGACGGTCCGTTCTCATTAACGAAACTACATCGACACCGTTATTGATTGCGGTTATAAATTATTTGGTTGTGATTAAACTTTTCTATACACACAAAAGAACGATCAATCAAATGGCGTCGTTGCCGGGGATGCGTGCGTAATTTGTTCTTTCTTGCTATTTGAGTTGAAACATTATTATTCCATCAAAATTTAATTCAAGAATCACATCGTATGATTAACGATTAGTGTTTGAATTTTTGCGAGGGAATCTGGCAACACTGTAGAAGGGAGATCAAGATTCAGAGATTTTCTGAAGAATCGAGATGAGCACAGAAAGCTTCAGGAGAATTTTCAAAACCTAATTCCATCATTCCACCGCGGATCCGCCGCCGTTTAGGTATTTCACTGCTTCAGATTTCTGTGGTATATTCTCTGTTCTCTCCTCTTCTTACTGATCTTGTCTAATAACATTTTTATGCAGGATTCTTTGCAAAAATTTGTAGCACTGCTAAAAAATAAAATTCTTATTGCGTTTCTTGAAATTGGTTGTTTGTGCATATTTTAACACGGAAATTAAGGGGCAAAGACCAAATTCAAGTTAGGTAGGGATTTTATTACCCTTCCTAAGCCCCGCAAATCACAAAACTAGAATCCGCATCACCCTCATTAACTAAAAAATATCTAGACAAGACTCTAAGGACCGTTGCACTCAATTAGGACAGAAGAAGGTCGTGGGTAATCTATTGCTTATCTGCATCTCTTTTATGGTGTCTAAGGCAAGTGGGTCTAAGGTATGTGATTACTTAATTAGGCCCGCTACTTACGTAGCGGATAACCTCCCACTTACCTGGCATATACCTGGCCACAGGAGGGATAAAGAGGAAGTGGAGAATTTATCGTGCGACTTGTCTTCTGGAAGTCTAGGAGCGGTCTAGTGACTTGACCTAGGTGACCATTAGATCTAGGGTTGCTTGTGCATTGTTGTGTGATTTTTCAAAAATCCGTCTTTTTTCAAAAACAAACACCAAACCAACATTTTTCTCTAATTATCACAAACGCTGCCACTTATGCTAAACCATTAGTGCAAGCTCGGCTGGACACGGGATTCTAGTGCCCGTCTTGTCCGCGTTCCCCTATCGACTCCGAAGTCGGTATTTCTACATTTTATTTTTCCCTACCACCCACCACGACCGAGATGGACGGTTGTCCATCAAACTTTAACACCATTTTGCCATCGCCCGCAGGTTCGCAGAACCCACATCGCATTTCTCTCCAAGAGAGGTGCTACCCTACACGTGGTCCTCTTCCTACTTGTCTTTCTATTCCACCAGCTAATGGGGATAATTTTGAAATTAAACCCCAATTTATCAAACTGTTACCGAAATTTCACGATCTTGAGTCTGAAGACACATATGTTTTCATTACCAAGTCTGAAAACTTATGCGCTATGATGGGTACGTCACAACTTTCTGTGGATGCTGTGCGTTTACGTCTTCTCCCATTCACTTTGTGCGATTTAGCCGAGAAATGCCTTTATAACAAAACCGCACACTCTAATGCCAAATGGGATGAATTTGTTGCAGTATTCCTTAAGAAATTTTATCCCAATCATAAGACCGCCCGTGTTCGGGGTGAAATCTACCAGTTTACCCAACTTCCTAATGAACCATTTTGGAAATACTTTAAACGGTTCAAGGATCTTCTTATCCCATGTCCTCATCACGGAATCCCTAGATGGGATCTGTGTCGCATTATCTACGAGGGTATTGATTTCACAACAAAACAGATACTTGAAACCATGTGTCAATGTCAATTCCTGTCTAAAGATGATGGTGAAGCTTGGAAATACCTGGAAGATCTTTCCTAAAACACTTTACAATGGGAAAGTGTTAGTCATTCATCGTCTAGGGAAGGTATCAATCAGCTCGATGTTTCCATCATCATGAAAGCCTAAATGGCCGCAATACAAAGGAAACTCGACGCTATAGAAAACAGAATCTCTTCAGCCTCCCTAAATCAGTACACACTCCCCAAAACCGTGTGTGGATGCTGTTCTGATCCATCACATTTGACGGAAGAATGTTCTTTTAATTCTCCATTTCAAGGTCACACTAATGCTGCATTTCAGCAACAACCTAGAAACGATCCTTCTTCTTCCACATATAATTAAGGTTGGAGGAACCATCCTGATTTTGCTTGGAACCAACACCAAACTCAAAACACGGTTACAAACCAGAATAACTTTCAAAGTGTCCCTCCACCACAATAGCAACCACCACAGAGTCAACACCCCTTCCAAATACAATCTTTTCAAAATCCGGCCAACACTTTTGCACCGTATAATAATTCTTTGCAATTGACCGGTACCGATAATTCCTCTGCACTCGAACGAACCTTAGAGTTGTTCATGACACGCCCCATTCAAATGTCGGCTGATATAAAGTCTTCTATCGAAGATATAAAGAAGAACTCCGCATCCCAATGTGAGAGTATTAAATAGATAGAAGCACAAATTTCACGAATAAACGCTGAAATGAGTGCTAGAGAGAAAGAAAAACTTCCATCTCAACACTTACCTGATCCTGGACCCTCGCATTATAATGATGTGAGTGCTATTACCACGTTGAGATCTGGATGATTGCTAGACAATCATGTAGGCGAACAGATTGATATTGAGGATTCAGACATTGATACCCCGGCTTCTACTTCTTGCCCTATTTCGTCTAGTTTACCTTCTTCTTCTTCCGAGCCTATTCTCCGTTTTTCCGAAGGCTCGAACCCTCAGCCCACTTCTTCTAGTCATCCAAAGACGATCCCCACTCCTATTCTAGGAGCTTTTCTACCAAAACGACTTTCTCCAATATAGGACCTAGCCCTTACTGCTCACGCTCCTTATCCATATAGGTTAAGGGGAAACAGACCAAGTCCGCAAATGGAGAAGATTACTGAAATCATTAAATAGGTTAACATTAATATCCCTCTCCTAGATGCAATACAACAAGTCCCGGCTTATGCGAAAATTCTTAAGGACTTGTGCACTAGGAAGAAAAAGACTCAAGTGCCCAAAAAGGTGTTCACGACGAGCAATGTAAACACAACTTTTACCCAACAATTACCAAAGAAACGTAAGGACCTCGACTGCCCTATAATTTCTATTTCTATTGGGGGTAAAAATATTAACCGTGCTCTACTCGACCTTGGCGTTAGTGTTAACCTGCTTCCATACTCGGTTTACGAGCAGTTAGGTATCGGAAAGTTGAAATCTGTCCACTGCACTCTCCAAATGGCAGATCGATCAATCACCAAACCTAGGAGTGAACTTGAGGATGTGTTGATAAAAGTCGGGGAATTTATATTCCCTGTGGACTTTATTGTTCTAGATACACAACCGGTAGCGAACCCATGGAAACAAATTCCGGTGATTCTCGGTCGGCCCTTTTTGGCCACTTCCAATGCTATAATCAACTGTCGTAACGGCTCTATGACTCTATCTTTCGGGAAGATGTCAATTGAGCTTAACATTTACAAGTTAGGAAGTGTACCCTCCGAACCTTCTGCTCAAGCATGTTCTGTCGAATTAATGGATGTCGACAGCAGCGAATTTGAACAGTTTCATGATACTGATCTAGACTTCTTTGATATGTTATTGTTTGACCCAGCTATGTATTATACACATAAGGACTCTTCTATCGAGTTGTCCGGGTCAACATTTAACACTGATTATGAACCTTTTATGGAGTCTGAAGATCATCTTGCTCTTTCTGATGAGATTATTCTTCGGAGTATCGATGAAAGCTTTGAGGAAATTTTCACTGATGATCTTGCATTTTTAGAAAACAAGGGAGTTGTGATGAATAAATCCTAAAACAAAGAAGTTGAACCACCTCCCCTGCTTCTGGACAATCACGAGAATGTGAGTAATCCATCATCATCATCACGATGTCATCTTTCCAAATTGAGACCCAAACCCTTTCTTTTACACTACTTATCTTTTCCCCACTTCTTCCTGGCTCTAGACAACATGTTCTTCCACCAACCGGTGAGTTACATTGATAAAATCTTCGAATGGTTGGTGTTGACTTTCGGTCTTTGTAAGGCTTTGCATTGACCAATAACTTTACCCCCCTTTTAATTTTAAAGGCTTAATATTGTTTAACTCAAGTTTTGGGGGGATGTATTTTGGCTCTTGAAAATAAAATTGTGAGCCAATAATAAGTTTGGGGGAGATTTTCACGTCCATATATTCTTGCCCCCGTCAATAACTTTTCCTCCCAAGCCTACAGGTTTTTGAGATTTAACAGATGACAACAGTGAGGACACTGCTGTAAACAGGTTTGGGGGAGGTTTGTGCTTATTTACGCATCACTTTTGCATATCACTTTGCATAAGCACAAAACATTAAAAAAAATTGATAATAAAAGATTAGAAAGTGAAAAATTACATTTAAAAGATTGGAAAAATTTAAGAAAAATAAGAAAGTTAGATGTTTTCTTAAACGAAACTAGTAATAAGTAGTTATGAGCCGTTGTCCCAAGGTTTAGTAAGATGAAGGAAGTCACTAATCTGAGGATAAAAATAAGTCCGAAAAATAGTTCCTACTCTGGAAGCCAAACATTTGAATGTTGATACCCTACTATACGCACTTACACACGTTTTGAAACTCGGGATAGTAGAGGATACCTTGAAATGCTCTTGTCTAAAAGCCAAAGTATGAAATAAAGAATAAATGAAAAATAAAAGATAAAATGGTGAAGAAAAATGAACAATGGTTTTGTAATCACCAAGGCAGCATAGAAAAAATATAGCGAGGGTGCTTCATCACCTAGTACCTTAGACCAACTGGTTTGGGAGTCATTGCTAAGCCTTAGGTGTTGCAAGACAAGGAAATTGCTACTTACGCTTAATTTGCAAGCACATGAGTAATCGGTCGGTTAGTACCTCAATAAGTATTAACGGTCGCATGAAAAATGTGTAAGCAATTTCATCAAAAATATTCACCGATTAAAAAAATACTGAGGTAGATGGACAAGAGTATGATAGCTTGAATTGAATTCTCAGATTGTAGGGATGTCTTTTACACACACGTAAGGGGTATATGATTGGTGTTTGGAAGAAAGGTAGGGATGAAGAATAAAGACGATGTTTTATTGAGGGATAATGTGATTTCTGACATCTTTTCATGACTATTAAGATAGGGCTCATGACAACTGAAAAGCTGGTATAAGTTGAAAACTTTGATTTTCAAGTTCTTTCTTTTATAATTCTTATCTTTATATGTAACTTTCACTATCTTCCTTTTATTATGGGATTTTGTGGGTGCAATCCGCTGAAAACCCTCAGGGGACAACACTCCTCCTACGAGTGACACCTGGAGGTTTAAAGGCTTGTTGCACGTACTCAGTGCAATCGTGTTGCCGACCAAAGTGTGCTAGTTAGTTTTTCTTTTTCTTTCTATTTTCTCCTTCACCTGACTAAAAGAAGTTTGCTCGAGATGATCAAAATTAAGTTTGGGGAAATTTGTTCAGTCGAAAATACTGCACTTTCAACATGACAATTTCCTTACTCTTTCTTATCATCTAAAGGTGTTTGGCATAAATATAACACATATTAGAAATTCATCTACAAAATATCAAATAACATGTGTTATACTTTATAACCGGTATTATGAAGAAAATTGTGTGTAAATATTTCACGCATAATATTTTGTATCTCAACATTCTTCATTGAGATTGTGTGCAGAAGATTATTCAGGTCAGATATCGGAATCGAAATTTCACCGACAAAATACAGTAAATCAAAGGCTTAAAATCTGGCAGAGATTCAGAAGGGATAAAAAGATTATAGAAATCAGAAGAAGACCCAAATGCCAACACCAAACAACCACAGAAATATGATGCATCAAGCTCACTATAACGCCGCGAAACCGCGGCCGATTCAGCCCGATCTGCCGTGGATCCGCGGCCGAGTTAGGTTGTCGGCGGTCCAAAGTTTTCCAGAGGCTTCCTCCTAACCTCCTAGCTTCTTCAAGACGCTTCGAACTTCCTAACTTACTCCAGAAGCTTCCCTACAAAAGCCAAGCTTCTTATGCAAGCTTGCTAACTACCTTACTCTAGAAGCTTCCCTACAACTACCTAGCTTCTTTGAGAAGATTAACCTAGCTTCTAGTGGAAGATTGAAAGAGCTATAAAAAGGGACCTAGGGCTTCATTGAAAAGGTTGTTCAGTGTTCATCAAGTTACAAAGCACAAACCAAAACCAAATCCAATTCAATTCAATAAAGATCCAAATCAAGATTCGTTGAGATCAACATCAAGCGAAGACATCGAAGATCCTTTACGTGAAGCCGATCATCATCAAGAGCACGAGATCCGTGATAGGTCTAAGTCTCACGAAGATCAAGCGAAGCAAATTTCGACGGAATTAGTTACCTCTTCAAGGGAGCAATCGAGAGAAAATATTGTAATCTCGGATTGAGGGAAGGTGTAATTAGATGTCGATTTAATAAAGGTGATCATTTATTAATTCTAGCTTTCTTTAAATTCTCGTATTATGAAATTCCTAATTCTTGATTCTTTTATTTTCATGATGCGTGAGTGAAATCTCTGCTTGTAAAGGATTCGAGAGAATCGGTAGATTAAATAATGATGAAACCCTAAAACTAATTTTAAGTTTTATGAGAATTGTGAACTTTAGGAAAAAGAATCATAAATGACCGAATTTGGAGCGAGATCACCATTCTTGATAATTTCGTTGCAAATTAGGGATTAAATGATTGATGATTCTCTTTGCTAAAGGTTAGATTTGAATGATCATCAATGAAAAGATAAGGGATAGTGATGGAGAAACCCTAGTTTCTTCATAGATCCCTAATCTTTATTCATCATCATCGTGTTAGATATAATTCATCAATAGATAAGATAAGTCATTATTAGTATTCATCATTTCTACTAATTCGATCGAATCTTACAAGCTGTTCTACATAATCTTGATAACTAAAATTGATTTGGACACTTTCTTGATTTCTAATTCTTGAAAATTTTCTTGATTTTCTTGAAATGACAACTCAATTAAATCTTGAATTACTTTCTCGAATTTTCTTTTACATTTTCTTTCGACTCGTCTAAAACAAGATCGAATAAATACACGAATCTCAGTGGACGATCCGTTCTCATTAACGAAACTTAATCGACACCGTTATTGATTGTGGTTATAAATTCTTTGGTTGTGATTAAACTTTTCCATACACACAAAAGAACGATCGATCAGTATGCACAATTTGATGAAGGTATTAAGGTTTCCTTCATTAGGATTGAGGAACGCTAGGGAATATTAGTTTGGAGCTGAAGAATTTATTGTGATCAGTTGAGAAAACTAAGGGATTCCTATGTGTTGTGTTGTGTAGAGAGAGCATGAGGTGGAAGGTTAAGTGGTGGAGGTGGCATGAAAGAAGGAGGAGGTGTAGAGTTGAGAAGAAGGAGGTGTAAAATGTGAAGGAGGAGGTGTAGCATTGTGAGCATGGTGACGGTGTGTTGAGGGTGAGGTTTTTAAACTAGGATATCATATACCAATCATCAAAAGAATGCAATAAGCAATTAAAAACTCTTTTTCCCTTAATTAAACCCTTCTTGTCACAAAAAATCTAAATCCATGTTTTTAAAAGAAACACACTACTTTTAATAACACTTAAATACCATTATCTTATAATAACATCTCATGTCATATTTAGAACAATTAAAATATCATTTTTATGATATCATACATTTTTATTCATATTTATCAAAATAATTACATTTTACGGATATAATTCTGATACCCCATTTTATAAACGATATCAATTTTGTAAATTTATTAAATTCATATTTTAAAATTATAAATTAATATTTATAATTTTCCAAATGTTACAGTTGGGATTGTCCCAATCCAGGTACATTGACACCATACTAAAGAGTTTTAGTATGGTAGATTCTAAGCGTGGTAATTTACCCGCTTACTCAGGAATCAGTCTCTCCAAAGAGATATCTCCTAAGAATGATTTGCAGAAGGCTCGCATGCAAAGGATACCCTATGCTTCTGCAGTTGGGTCAATCATGTACACGATGTTATGTACTAGACCGGATGTACCTTATGCACTTAGTGTGGTAAGTAGGTATCAATCAAATCCCTGGGAGAAGCACTGGACAGCTGTGAAGAACATTCTTAAGTACTTGAGAAGGACTAAAAAAATGTTCTTGGTGTATGGTAACGGAGAAATCCAGGTGGAGCTCTTTACCGATTCGAGCTTCCAGAGTGATAAGGATGACAATAAGTCGGCCTCGGGTTTTTTCCTTACCCTCAATAGAGGGGCGGTATATTGGATGAGTTCCAAGCAAGATACCATAGCAGACTCGACGATGGAGGCTGAATACATCGCTGCCAACGATGCTGCCAAAGAGGCTGTCTGGATGAAGAAGTTCATTGTTGAACTTGGTATGGTTCTATCCATTGAGGATCCAATACCCTTGTATTGGGATAACAATGGAGCAGTGGCTTTAGCCAAGGAACCCCGGTCCCATCAGCGATCCAGAAATATTCTTAGGCGGTATCTCCTGATTCGGATGATAGTTGATCGCTGGGAGATCGTGGTCAGGAAAGATGACACGAAGGATAACACAGCGGATCCACTCATGAAGGCCTTCTCCTAGACGTAATTTGAGAGACTATTTGGGACGTTGGGTATGAGATATTACAACAACTGGCCTTAGTGGAAGTGGGAGATTGTTAGGAATATGAATGCCCTAGAGGCCATTATTGTATAATATAGTGGATGCTTGGACATATATATAGAGGACTTTCTTGCTCGACATGATAGTATGTTATCTGGTTGCTCTTTATCTTAACGTGTACACTAGCATTTCTATACTATCTCTCGGATACATGTTGATAAATCCCTTATGATGTTAGCTTGCCTACCAGGACTATGATGCAGATCATACTAGTGGGGCTTGTGTAGTCCGTAAGCACATCCTTTAACAGTTCCTAGTCGAGGGAATATCGAGACAGGGCATCGATATTCCAGAGTAGACTAGTATGTACATTTCTTGACCCTGTATGGGGCGATGGATGATCCCACATCCATTGGTATTTGACAACAAAGATTGTACACATGCGCTCATTACAGAATAGGTATACCGAACAGGACTCGCCGAGAACTCCTAGTTGGTACTATACCGATCGTCAGATAGCAGTTATCTGGTGACACTTATACAGGTTAGTCTGTAGACTCGAGATCGTCATAGAGTTTTGTGTGATTCCTATTGTGCTTTGATTTTCTCCCTACCATGGCTCAAAGGAGTCGTGCAAACAGGTGGATTTTGGGTACAGTCCCGAGTCGCATGTGTTAGTTATATGTATGCCTTAGAGGCCATTACTGTACATGTGATGTATATTGTAGTGGATGCTCGGACATATATCGGGAGAACTTTCTTGCTCAAAATAATAGTATGCTATCTGGTTCCTCTTTATCTTAACATGTACACTTATTGTCTCTCTATTACATGTTGATAAAGCCCTTAAGATGAGTACTTGTCTACCAGGATTATGATGCAGATTATACTAATGGGGACATGGGTAGTCGGTAAGTACATCTTTCAAATGTTCCTAATCATGGGAGTATCGAGACAAGGCATCGATACTGAGTAGACTAGCGTATGCGCTTCTTAACCCATATGATGGGCGATGGATGATCCCATATCCATTGGTGTTAGACATCAGAGAAGGTATACGGGTGCTCAGTGGAGACTGGGTACACTGAACGGACTCACCGAGAACACCTAGATGGTATTATACCTATCGGCGGATAGCAGTTCTCTGGTGACACTGGTACGGGTTCGTATGTCGACCCGGGATCGTCATAGAGTCTTGTGTGATTCCCACTGTGCTTTGATTTCCACCATACCACGGTCAAGGGATCGTCTAGAAAGGTGGTTTTTGGGTACTGTCCCGAGTCATATGGAGGCAATGAGCGATATGAGGGGATTCGTCTCTCCCGGTATTGGAAGTTGATGTTGCGCTATGCTCGATTGGCCATAACAAGAAATCCCTGGCCAGGGTTGCTGAGATCTACCGGTAAGTGTTATCAGTAGTTTCTCGAACTGTTATGGACCTTGCATCTGCATGACTTTTCAGGCTATTGGGGTCTGACGTTATACCACCACCACGCTGTGATATGCCACATATCTGACGAAGAGACCAGACTGTACGATAGTATTACTGATTGGATTTGCAACAGTATGAGCAGGCTTTCTTGTTGATCTTCTGATCGCTCAATACCCGTGTGACCGTTACATGTAGCAGACTGCTGGCGGCTTGTGGTTGTTTGATATGACCATCACCCACTACCGGCATATTGACGAGTCTTTATATTCCTCCACAAAGGTTTCCTGGTTCATGCGAAATGAAGTAGGAGCACATAAGTGATATGTGCGGGACCGAGATTAATGCGCGTATGTGATACCGCATTCTATTCTCGCGATATGTGATATCGGACGGTTATATGTGTTGGCTATAATTCCCTCAAGTCAATTATTGTTAATTCCCTCAAGTCAATTATTGGATTGCAGGCACGTGATTTCAATGATTGAGGGAGGACCTATACCAGTAGGACAGTCTTACTCGAGATGATAGTATGCTATCTGGTTTATCTTTATCATCGTGTACATGCTTCAGCTGACATTACAGATCACTATTACATGTTGATAGAACCCATAGGATTCTTTCATGACTACCAGCAGTATGATGGTGATCATATACATGAGAGTTGGGTGGTCTATAAGCACATCCTTAATGTGTCCCTAGTCATGGGAGTTTCGAGACTGGGCATCGATACTACGAGAGTAGACTAGTGTATACAGATCGAGACCCCGACGAGGGGCGGCGGCCGGTCTTATAAGCCATTGGTGTCAGTAGGTTCACCTAAGATGTATACAGGTGCTCATTGGGTTATGAGTATACCGGACGGACCCGCCGGGAATATGCTAGTTGGTATTATAGCTATTGTCAGATAGCAGTTCCCTGGTGACATGTGTACAGGTTAGTCTATCGACCTGAGACCATCATTTGTCTTTTATGAGTTCCCACTGTGCTTTGATTACTACCCTACCATGGATCAAAAGAGTCGTGCAAACAGGTTTTAGTTGGGTACAGTCCCGAGCCACATGGAGGCAGTGAGTGGATCGTCAGGGGATTCGTCTCTTCCGGTATTGGGGGTTGATGTCGCAGTGTGCACGGATGGCCATCACCAGAAATCCTTGGCCAAGGTAGTCGAGAATTACTGATCTAGGATCGGTAGTTTCTCAGGTGGTGATAGGTTTCATACCGACACTAAATATCAAGTTATTAGGGGTCTGATTTTATCCACCCCGTAGACTCGATATGCGATACCCATAGACGAACGGACCGGACTGTACGGATATTCTCACTATCAGGCTCAGTAGGGTTTCAGGTTTAGTTCACTCGACGGCCTCCCTTTCGCTCAATACCTGGGTAGCCGTTACGTACAGCTAGTGCCACTGAAGTGCTTTTGGTTAAACCCACTGCCAGCGTATTGACGAGTCTTTAGAGTCCCACACAGAGGGTTTCCCTAGTTCGGGCGAAACGTTGTAGAGGCCGTATGGTTTTATGGCAGGGTTCGATCATATACGTGCACTTGTGCACGGATAATGATCGGACGGATAATACTAGTAGGCTTTGATTTAAGCCGGATTCTAGTATTATATTATTGGATTACTTTCATCTCATTGTATTCGTATTTAGTCGGAATACGGATGCAGGTATGTATATACAGATGAGTGGTATTCTTGTAATCCGTTACAAGATTACTTTTGAAGATGCCATTTCTTTTCCTTGGATTTAAACATATAGTTTAAATGTTTAATATTATTTAGGTGTAAAGTGTGAGTGCATGTTTTGTTTTGGTGCATTAATTGTGGCATGGTCCTTGCTTATTTCATTTTTTTTTTGTGCAAGATATTTTGGTTGTGAGATATTTTGTAGTAAGAAAAGAAAAGAGGGGGGCAGTTCATTTTTGGGAAGCAACTTTTTCTTGAGAGCTTTTTTCTTTAGTTGCTCACAACATTATCTCACAACAAGATTTTCTTCACTTGGAAAAAACTTGAGCTCGCGCATCATCTTCAACCTCCACCCATCCCTCTCATGTGTTGAGAATCCAAAGGTGTTTTGAGATAAAATATTCACATACTATCTCTACTTCATGTTGGGCATCTAGGCTCGCAAACTTGATGTCCGAGTTACTTCGGTTTAGAAGCGGGAGCCCGTATAAAGAACCCACGACGTGGATCTTCTTCGACGAAGGGAGACCGAAGATCGAACTTGATCGGAGAAGCCGCGAAGAGCTTGGATAGAGGTTGAAGACAGAAGGAACGGATCGATCGGTATAACCTCTCTAAACTCTTTACAGTTAAGTAGTATAGGGTCAATGGTACGATCCGTAGTTTATGCAGGGTTCCCATCGACGGCAGCAAGGTTTCGGGAGGTATCATCCATGCCATTTTTAAATTTTTTCCGTTAAAAGGAACTCTAAACTAGAATCGATAACTAGAATATAATACGAGAACAAAAGTAAACCTTTTTACTTCTAAGTGAAATATAAATACAACCTTTGTAGATCGGTCCTTCACTTAAATAGCTCCTTATTGTAGTCTTCGCTGCGATCAAGGTACTCCCAGACTCTAGCATGGATTCTCGAGGTGAAAAGGGCGATCTTGCTTGAAGTCTTCGAGGCCGAAGATGATCTACGTCGAGGGATACTAACTCAAGCTACTACTTCACTAACTAAAGGATTAGTGAAGTAAACACCCTATACTAAAGTGCTAATCTAGTAGAGGATGAGGAATTAGGAAGTGGGCTCACTTCAGAATTATTTTTCTCACAATATTTTTCTCTCTTTTGAAAACCTAGCAAGCTTATCTCAAGGAAGAAGAAGATGAGCTCAAGCAAATGAGAATGAACTTATGAAGTGAGAGAATGAACCATGGGTGAGTGTGTATCATATAATAACTCATGTAGAGACATAACCATGGCTAATTGTAATGGTTAGGTTACTAAATATCTTAAGTAAAACAAAACTAGTGGACTTAGTCAATGCATCCACAAGCTTCCACTAGCTTTATGCATCAAGCTAATATTAAACTAATTTTAGAATTACTTTAAATATTAAAACACATTATCACAATTAGCATGGTGTAAGTCTCATACACCCATGTAAGTTGTACCAACAACCATGATACAAAACAAAATACAATTTAATATATATCATATATATATATTAAGTGTACACTTGTGAGAAAATAAATGCTTAAGTGAGAAAATGTTATTTAATGTAAATTAGTATATCAAATATACAATTATATAATAAATTATTAAATCAACACTTGATTTAATAATCTGGCTATATCACATATAACCGACTAACATCCAATGTATCGACTTATCGAATCAACACTTGATTCGATAACCGGCTATATCACATATAACCGACCAATACAAAAGTCGTGAGAATAGAATACGGTATCACATACACCCATTATTCTTTGTCCCGCACATATCACATATGTGCCCCTATTTCATTTTGCCTGAGCCGGTAAAACCTCTATGTAGGACTCTAAAGACTCGTCAATACACAGGTAGTAGGTGATGATCACATCAAGCACCCACATGCCGTCAGCGGTACTAGCTTGAAGTAACTGCTGCCCGGGTATTGAACGATCAAAAGATCAGCAAGAAAGCCCGCTCCAACTCATGCAAAAGCCTGACGGTAACACTTTCCGTACAGTCCGGTCTCCTCGTCTGATATGTTGCATATCAAGTATAGAGGTGGTAAACGTCAGACCCCAATAACCGATAAGTCATGCCGATGTGAGGCTCATAACGGGTTGAGAAACTACTGGTAACACTTACCAGTAAATCTCTGAATTAGCCCTGGCCAGGGACTTCCCTATTATGGCCAATCGAGCACAACGCAACATCAACTCCCAATACCGGGAGAGACAAAACCCCACCTATCGCTCATTGCCTCCATATGACTCGGGACTGTACCCAAAAACCATCATTTTGCAGGCCCTCTTGGACGTGGTAAGGTGGAAATCATAGCACAGTGGGAATCACACAAGACTCTTTGACGATCTCGGGTCTACAGACTAACCTGTACAAGTGTCACCAGAGAACTGCCATGCGACGTGAGGTATAATACCATCTGGGAGTTCTCGGCGAGTCCGTCCAGTATACCCAGTCTCCACTGAGCACCCGTATACTATCTCTGATGTCAAACACCAATGTATATGGGATCATCCATCGCCCATCTCATGGGTCGAGAAGCGTATACGCTAGTCTACTCTTGTATATCGATGCCCTGTCTCGATACACCCATGACTAGGAACATTAAAGGATGAACTTATGGACTACCATGGCCCCACTAGTATGATCTGCATCATAGTTCTGGTAGTCGAGTACACATCCTAAAGTCTTTATCAATATGTAACTATAAGACAGTATCAAGATACAAGTATACATATTAAGATAAAGAGCAACCAGATAGCATACTATCATGTCGAGCAAGAAAGTCCTCTCTATATATATGTCCAAGCATCCAATATAATATACATCATATGTACAATACTGGCCTCTAGGGCATACATACAGCTAAGAATCTCCCACTTGCACTAGGGCCAGCTGCTGTAGTATCGCATACCGAGCATCCCGAAGAGTCTCTCGAACTGTATCGGGGGAATGGCCACCGTGAGTGGATCCGCTGTGTTGTTTTTCGTGTCAACCGTCCTGACCTCGATCTCCCGGCAATCAACTATCTCCCGGATCAGGTGATATCACCTCAGAATATGCCTGGATCGCTGATGGGACCTGGGTTCCTTAGCCAAAGCCACCGCTCCATTGTTATCACAATACAAAGGTATTGGATACTCAATGGATGGAACCACTCCAAGTTCAGTTATGAACTTCTTTATCCAGACAGCCTCTTTGGCAGCATCGTTGGCAGCGATGTATTCATCCTCCATCGTCTAGTCTGCAACGGTTTCCTGCTTGGAACTCTTCCAGCAAATCTCCCCTTCGTTGAGGGTAAAGACAAATGCCGAGTGTGACTTAGAGTCGTCCTTATCACTCTGGAAGCTCGAATCTGTAAAGGACTCCACTTGGAGTTCTCCATTACCATACACCAAGAGCATCTCTTTAGTCCTTCTCAAGTACTAGAGAATGCTCATCACAACTGTCCAGTGACTCTCTCCAGGATCTGCTTGATACCTACTCACTACACTTAGTGACTGTACTACATCGGGTCTGGTACATAGCATCGCGTACACGATAGAGCCTACTGCCGAAGCATAAGGTATCCCTTGCATGCGAGCTCTCTCCAAATCAGTCTTGGGAGACATCTTTTTGGAGAGAGTAAGTCCAGAGATCGTGGATAAAAACCCACGCATGGATTCTTCCATACTAAACCTCTTTAGTATGGTGTCAATGTACCTGGATTGGGACAATCCCAGTATCCTTTCAGATCTATCTCTATAGATCTTAATCCCCAAGATGTAGGAGGCATCCCCTAGATCTTTCATTGAGAATCTTTGTGATAAGAAGAGCTTGACCGATTGCAGCATAGGAATGTCATTTCCTATCAAGAGTATGTCGTCCACGTACAATACGAGGAAGATAACATTACTCTCTGCCACCTTCTTGTATATACAAGGTTCATCTACATTTTTGACGAAATCAAACTCTTTGATAACGACATCGAAGCAGATGTTCCAACTCCGCGATGCTTTCTTTAATCCATAAATGGATTTAAGCAGCTTGCATACCTTCCCGCAGCTCCCACTAGCTACGAAGCCCTCTGGCTGAGTCATGTACACGCTCTCTTCTAAATCACCATTTAGAAAGGCGGTCTTAACATCCATTTACCAGATTTCTTATTCATGATATGCAGCGATGGCAAGCATGATCCGGATGGATTTAAGCATAGCCACTGGAGAAAATATTTCGTTATAATCGACACCTGGTAGTTAACGAAAACCCTTTGCAATAAGTCTAGCTTTGAAAGTCTCCACTTTCCCATCTACACCAAGTTTTTTCTTGAAGATCCACTTGCTCCCAATGGGTTTTACCCCTTTAGGAGCATCTACCAAAGTCCATACTTTGTTGGTGTACATGGATTCCTTCTCGGACCGCATTGCATCCAGCCATTTCACTGAGTCACCACTCGTGATGGCCTGCTCGAAGCTAGTTGGGTCATCATCCTCCATTATGCAATCCTCACTCCCACCATCCATGAGAAAATCGTAGTATCTCTCAGGTGGGTGAGGAACCCTACTAGATCGGCGGAGTGGCTGGGAATCATCGGGAACTACCGAATCCTCTGGTTCCACCAAATCTTCTGTTGTAGTTTGTACAGCTGGAACCTCTTCCAGTTCTACCTCAGAGCCACTAATCACTTTTGCAAGAAATTCCTTTTCTAAAAAGGTGGCGTGTCGAGCAACAAACACCCTTTGTTCCTCACTGTGGTAGAAGATATACCCTCGCGAATGCTTGGGACATCCAACAAACTTACACAAAACAGACCGTGCCTCGAGTTTGTCCGTTTTTTGTCTTTTGACATAGGCCGGGCAACCCCACATCTTAATAAAATTAAGATATGGTCTCTTCCCCTCCCATATCTCATATGGGGTGGTAGGCACGGATTTGGTAGGAACTCTATTCAGTAGGTATGCCGCTGTCTCCAGTGCATACCCCAGAAGGAAATAGCTAACTCAGCTATGCTCATCATAGAGCGCACTATATCTAATAGGGTGCGGTTCCTCCGTTCCGATACACCGTTGTGCTGTGGTGTATATGGAGGATTTAGCTGAGAGAGAATCCCATTCTCTTTTAGGAAGTTGAGGAATTCTTTGCTCAAGTATTCACCTCCTCGATCAGATCGAAGGATTTTAATACTTTTCCCTGTTTGGTTCTCGACTTCTTGTTTCTATTCTCTAAATTTCTCAAAAGCTTCTGATTTGTGTTTCATCAGGAACACATATCCGAATCTAGAGAGATCGTCAGTGAATGTAATAAAGTACGAAGAACCATCCCTGTCATGTGTAGACATGGGACCGCATACATCACTATGTACCAGTCCCAAGAGTTCAGTAACTCTTTCTCCGTGTCCCGTAAACGGAGTTTTGGTCATCTTGCCTTTGAGACATGACTGGAAAGTGTCATAAGATGAAAATTCGAACGGATTCAAATATCTATCCTTATGCAACTTAGCTAACCATGTCGCATTGATGTGACCTAGTCTACAATGCCACAAGAAGAATTCGTTCAGTTCTGAACTCTTCATCTTGTGTGTGTTTGTTATGCTCGGAACTTTTGATTGATTTAGAACATAAATGCCATTGCACAACGTGCCTGATCAACCAACTTTTGGTTCAGAAAAATGTTCATAAGAAGATCCTGTAATACAAAATTATTTCCCTTTTTACCTAATAAAGAAATCGATATAATGTTGCATATCAGGTTCGGCATGTAATAGCATTCGTTCAGAATCAATGTATTACCAGTTGGTAATACAAGGTGATATTCCCCGACGGTTTAAGCTGCAACAATTGCACCATTTCCAACCCTTATGTCTTTATCACCTTCTCCAAGTTCTCTACCTTTTCTCAGCCCAGGTAACTGATTACATATATGGGATCCTGACTGGGTATCTAATACCCAGGACGTAGAGCAAATGGAGAAACAGTTATCTGTAACGAACACACCTGAAGAAAATGCATCATCATGTACTTTCTTCATTCGGGTGGCATGGGAATCCTGGTATTCCCCTATATCCTATTCAGTCTTATAACTTTTATAAGAAAGAACGGAAACAACGTTTCCCAGCACAGTATAACATGCGGGTCCGGTCAATACATCCATATTATTATCTTGATTAAGGCATGATATGGTCTCTACCTGGATAGAGAGAGAAGAAAACACTTTAGCGTATGCTCTTGCAAGATCAGATTGGTTATTATTTTATCTAATCAGGATGGCTCCCACTGTTTTTTTATCAAATCTTTCTTCAAACCTTAAAAAGAAAGACTAGCCGGGATTAATTACACCCTACAATTTTGCCAATCTTTCAGCCAGGCCAGTATCGGTACTTTGAGGGAGGTTCCCCGTGCTTTCGCACGGACCTAATTAAAATAAACTTCGTTTTCCCAGAGGCATAACCCCGTTGACACCTTTCTAAATACCTACTTGATTGGCTAATTGTCCTGTGTAAAACTCTTCCAGGAGTAACAATTACTCGCAATGGTTATCGGGATCTAACTATCTCATAGAAGGTATGCAATTTCATTGCAAATTTCAACACTTGAAATTCCCGATAATATTTTGCCCCAAGCATCCCATGACCTTGACGGAGGTCAACAAACCATAGGGTGCAAGTCAAGTTCAACCCGTTATTTCTTGATTGAATCAAACCCACCCGCACGACCCTTGACGGAGGTCAACAAGGTCGTACGACTACCCTAATGCAATCTGCATCATATGCATAAGCAGATAAATACTAGTCAGCTACCGCACACTATGCCTTGACGGAGGTCAACAAACGTAGCACGAATACTAAGTAGGACTTATCTGAAATGACGGAGGGCTACGACAGGTTTTTCTGAAAACCTATTGCGTAATGAACTTGTTATCCTTATAGAAACAAGTGAATTTTGAAAAAGAGTGTATTTGAGGCTTTTCCTAGTTTTGCTAAAGAGGTCACTCCCGGTGAAGGGATCTCGGCTCTTTCCTCGTCGAATAAGGTGCGCGATTATCATATGTATCACTATGCAAAGCAAAATTCCAAAAACAATCAAAAGACACACCGAGTGTTGAAGCATCTGCCAGTTTTGCTAAAGAGGTCACTCCCGATGAAGGGATCTCGGCTCTTTCCCCATCGAATAAGGTGCGGGATATATCATATATATCACAATGCAAAGCAAAACTGTAGCTACCCTTTTTGAAAATTTCGTTCTACAACATCTTTTAGGTTTCTTTTATTTCATTAATCACATTAATGAAGTCCCATCATTTAAGTCACCTAAACATCACAGATAAATACAATGTACACTTATGCCATACGTATTCGCCTCGATGTCCCGTCATGCACCGTTAGGTTAGGTAACTAACGGCAGAGCGGGGCAGGGCTAGCGCGGGTGTAAAACATAAGTAACGTCTATATAATATATCATATATACTATATACAGTATCCATCTCAACATATCAAATGATCACATCACAGATATCGCAGCAGAAGAAACATATGAAATAATGGATATACTAGGAGGTCCGTGTTTTATTTGGAGCCTCTATAAAACACGGATTCCACAGTCGCGATGAATAGCCAAACCTAGATCCCTAGACCCCTACAAGAGCGGCAAGCAACCCTCCTAATTCTAGAGTTAGAAGACCCGGACTCGACTCCTCGAGTTGGTCTCCCACTGGACTCTAGAACCCGGTTACATGTGCTCTCCTCCTTGGGTCTATCTTAATGCGGAAAAGTAAATAATATACAACAATGGTGACATCATCCTCGACTTGGAAGTGCCCCAATAAAAGAACATTACATACAATGAATTTTACATGAATGAAAATAAACACTCTCATCTCACATAAAAACCCCGGCTATTCAAAACACGACGATCCAATATAACATATACAACAACAGATAACATAACATGTCATCAACGTAAATAAATAAGTGTATCCCAATTGTTGTTGACATATAGAAACAAAACCGGAGATACACCACATATTACACTTACGGTCACAGAAAAAACTAGACGATGTTAAACATTCCAATCGAATCAACAAACACCCAAAATTTCCCGAAAAGCTCAACACATGAGCGAAGTTAAAGTAACCAAAAACGTGCCACAATACCTATGATCCAGCCGTAGAAGGGCCACACCAACGCCTCACCTATGACACCGCAGAACTACGGCAAACCCTAAGGTTCAGTCGCGGTTCCGAGGGAATAGAATCGAGTTAAGGTTTTTGTTCTTCTAGAGGGTCCATAGAGTTACTTGCACGACTATCGAATATAATTAACTTAAGAAAATTCCAACACTTGGAAATTTTCAGCAAGGGTTAAAATGGGTATTTGATATCCGATTGAACTTTTTAATAACGTCTAAAGCATCCCGAAAATAGTTAAAATTACGACTACGAAACACTCCGAGTTGCCTTTGCATAAAGTTAATCATCACATGAAAAAAGTAGCAAAAATAAACAACATCTAAACCCCAAATCACAAAGACCAGAGCATGGAAAAAAATTGGCATCAGAAAACCCACTGGGGGCTGGCCTCCTCAGAAATTATGGCCATGTGCTCGGCCAAAATCCGAGCACATGGTCCCAATTTTCTTCCACGTTCATCTATCTGCCCAAGTATGATTCTGCACTTGTTTGAAAATTTTTTGGAGCTCGTTTTAAAATCGACAGAAACATAGTTTTAGGCTTTCAACTTTCGGAGTTCGTTTCGTATTCGTAATCTAACATTATACGTATAATTTCCTAGCTAGGCTCTGATACCACTGAAGGGTTCCCATCGATGGCAGCAAGGTTTCGGGAGGGATCGTCCATGCTATTTTTAAATTTTTGTCATTAAAAGGAACTCTAAACTAGAATCGATAACTAGAATATAATACGGAAACAAAAGTAAACCTTTTTACTTCTAAGTGAAATAGAAATAGAACCTTTGTAAATCGGTCCTTCACTTCAATAGCTCCTTGTTCTAGTCCCTTCGCTGCGATCAAGGCACTCCCAAACTCTAGCATGGCTTCTCGAGGTGAAAAGGGTGATCTTGCTTGAAGTCTTCGAGGCCGAAGATGATCTACGTCGAGTGATACTAACTCAAGCTACTAATTCACTAACTAAAGGTTTAATGAAGCAAACACCCTATACTAAAGTGCTAATCTAGTAAAGAATGATGAAATAGGAAGTGGGCTCACTTTAGAATTATTTTTCTCACAATATTTTTCTCTCTTTTGAAAACCTAGCAAGCTTATCTCAAGGAAAAAGAAGATGAGCTCAAGCAAATGAGAATGAACTTTTGAGGTGAGAGAATGAACCATGGGTGAGTGTGTATCATCTACAAACTCATATAGAGACATAACCATGGCTAATTGTAATGGTTAGTTTACTAAATATCTTAAGTAAAACAAAACTAGTGGACTTAGTCAATGCATCCACAAGCTTCCGCTAGCTTTATGCATCAAACTAATATTCCACTAATTTTAGAATTACTTTAAATATTAAAACCCATTATAACAATTAGCATGGTGTAAGTCTCATACACACATGTAAGTTGTATCAACAACCATGATACAAAATAAAATACAATTTAATATATATGACATATATATTAAGTGTACACTTGTGAGAAAATAAATGCTTAAGTGAACAAATGTTAGTTACTGTAAATTAGTATATCAAATATACAATTATACACTAAATTATCAAATCAACTCTTGATTTAATAATCCGGCTATATCACATATAACCGACTAACATCTAATGTATCGACTTATCGAATCAACACTTGATTCAATAACCCGGCTATATCACATATAACCGACCGATACAAAAGTCGCGACAATAGAATACGGTATCACATACACGCATTATTCTCAGTCCCGCAAATATCACATATGTGCCCCTATTTCGTTTTTCCTGAGCCGGTAAAACCTCCATGTAAGACTCTAAAGACTCGTCAATACGCCGGCAGTAGGTGATGATCACATAAAGCACTCATAAGCCGTCAGCGGTACTAGCTGGACGTAACGGCTACCCGGGTATTGAATGATCAGAAGATCAGCAAGCAAGCCCGCTCTAACTCCTGCAAAAGCCTGACGGTAATACTTTCCGTACAGTCCGATCTCCTCGTCTGAAATGTTGCATATCACGTCTAGGGGTGGTAAACGCCAGACACCAATAACCGATAATTCATTCCGATGTGAGGCTCATAACGAGTCGAGAAACTGCTGGTAACACTTACCAGTAAATCTCTGAATCAGCCCTGGCCAGGGACTTCCCTGTTATGGCCAATCGAGCACAGCGCAACATCAACTCCCAATACCGGGAGAGACGAAACCCCTCCTATCGCTCATTGCCTCCATGTGACTCAGGACTGTACCCAAAAACCACCATTTTGCACGCCCTCTTGGACGTGGTAAGGTCGAAATCAAAGCACAGTGGGAATCACACAAGTCTCTATGACGATCTCGGGTCTACAGACTAACCTGTACAAGTGTCACCAGAGAACTGCCATCTGACGTGAGGTATAATACCATTTGGGAGTTCTCGGCGAGTCCGTCCAGTGTACCCAGTCTCCACTGAGCACCCGTATACCATCTCTGATGTCAAACACCAATGGATATGGGATCATCCATCGCCCATCTCATAGGTCGAGAAGCGTATACGCTAGTCTACTCTGGTAGATCGTTGCCCTGTCTCGATACACCCACGACTAGGAACATTAAAGGATGAACTTATGGACTACCATGGCCCCACTAGTTTGATATGCATCATAGTCCTGGTAGTCAAGTATACATCCTAAGGGCTTTACCAACATGTAACTATAAGACAGTATCAAGAGACAAGTATACATGTTAAGATAAAGAGCAACCAGATAGCATACTATCATGTCGAACAAGAAAGTCCTATATATATATATATATGTGTGTGTGTCCAAGCATCCAATATAATATAGATCATATGTACAATACTGGCCTCTAGGGTATACATACAACTAATAGTTTAGGGCTCTGTTAGCGCCAAGTTCTAAAGTTTTTGGTCACGGATAGATGGCCGGGGCGCTGGCGTAGCCTTACATGGTATCAGAGCCAACCCATTAACCGCATACTAGTTTGTTTAGACGATGTTAAAGTATCGAAACCGAAACAACCCCAAACAATACCCGATGCATTCCAGTTTTTGTCGATTTTTAAACTGTCTTCTAAAATTATTTTAGCAACTGCAGAAGACTACTAACATGACCACTAGACTACACCCCAAACACGAGCCCAATCCAACAATTTTTGGCCGAGCACAATGGAGGAAAAACCAAGCTGGCCGGTCATTTCTGGGCTTCTGGGTTTCGTGTTTTGGGTCTGGTCTGGTCTCTGGAATGTTGGTTCAGTGGTATTGCTAGTTTTGCCCAGTTTTGATATGGTTTTATGTAGGTGTTTGGGGGCTATTCGGGGTTATTTCGAAGTCAATATTTCTAACATTGTTTAAAGTTTTACAGTACTTACATTACTATTTGCGACCGTGAATGTCATTCGAGCGGTACAACTTGTCTAATTACTATAGTCCTTTTAGACGGGTTTGTGAATGTGACATTCACGTTGATGTTTTGTGTTGTGCTGTATTTGTTGCGGATTCGTCGTGGTGGATAGATTGGCTGCAATGTTAGTACAGTTTAGTTTTATTTGTACATTTAATATCGCGGGGCGAGCTTCCGACATGTGGACTGTCGTCACTGCCTGTTTGTTTTTTATTTGTTTGGGGCACGACCGGGTTGAGGTCGATGTCACTATTGTACATATTTTCTGTTCTGTACCAGGATTACCCCACGGTGCAGTGCACGGATAGCTGGGTTCTGGAGGGCAATGGGTTCGTATCTTATGGCATTGAGAAGGAGGGGGCCTCACTCTAGAATTGGCGGGCTATTCGCCGCACTCGTAGTGGGTACAGGTTGACCTAAGGAGGGTTGCTCAAGTTACCGGATTCCGCGAAGTGCCGGGTGGCCCATTCACTTTGATGAAGGGGGCTACCTCGCTTCTGGTTTTGGCGAGTAACTTGACACACACATAGGGTTCTAGGTTTTCATTGCACGAGCTATCCACACGACCAGGGGAACGTTGGGTTTCACTTGTGGCTCAAAAGAAACCTGGGGCTCCCAGATTATCTGTATTGTTCTATGATAATTATTGCTTATATGTGATGTTGCATTTATCATGCCTGGAGCGATTATTATATATTTATATATATATACAAGTTGATGTTGTATATGTTTTACACCCGCGCTAGTCCAGTCCCCGCTCTGTCATTAGTTAAGTAACCTAACGGGTGATGACGGGACCCAGTGGCGAATGCGGATGGCATATACGTACATCATATTTTCGTTCTTTTCTGGTGTGATTAATTGATGGGACTACGTTGATTCAGATCAATGCAACGAAAACAGACCTATTCGATGTTGTTGGAATAATTTTCAAAAAGCTGTTATTACAAGGACGTTTTCATTTGTTTTGCACAGCGGTATTCGGTTATGAATATCCAGCACCTCATTTGACGAGGCAAGGGCCGAGATCCCTTCATCGGAAGTGACCCCATGGGCAGAGGTTTGTGTCAGAGTAATAACTTCACTATAGTCGATTACTTTGTACTTTGCATCGCGGTATTCATTGAAAATATCCTGCACCTCATTCCACGAGGAAAGAGCCGAGATCCCTTCACCAGGAGTGACCTCTTTAGCAAAGGTTTTCGCCACTATATATTTGTAAAAAGCTATCCGGTTCCTTCAACAATATCAAGTTTATTACGTTAAAGGTTTTTCGCCAAAAACCATTCATAGCCCTCCGTCATTTCAGACGGGTAGCACTTAGTATTCATGCTATGTTTGTTGGCCTTTGTCAAGGCATAGTGTATGGTAGCTGCTTGTTACCTTTCTGTTGCATAGATTGATGCGTTAGTTTGGGACAGTCGTACTACTATTTTGGCCTTCATCAAGGGTATGTACGGGTGGGTTCAAATTAACCTGGACAATGACGGGAAGAACTTAACATGTGACTTATGATATGTTGGCATTCGTCAAGGTCATAAGAGCATGGGGTAAAAATCACATCGGGAGTTTCAAACATACATGAAACTTTCCAGGCATGCGCATACCTTCTGGAGTATGATAACTTGAGTGGATTCCATCAGGTTATCATGCGATGATAGTTGGATCCCGATACGCACTGATGAGTTGGTTTACTCCTCGGGAGATTTTAGATGATCCCGACTAATTTATCTTTCAGGTTTGGAGGAGAATTTGAGGATACAGTGGGAGACATCCTGATTAGATAAAGTGATTGACCATTCTGATCTAGGTTAGAGTGCACGCAAGGTGTTTATTTTCTCTCTCTCTTTGGCAGCGACCATGTCCCGACCCTAGACAATAACTCAGTGACCAAGTTAACCGAATTTTCTTAAAACACTTGCTTTTGGATTGTCAGAGTTGCATACTTCATTGCCATTCCTACTTTTACCCTTTGCTTTTCTCCGAAACATTCCGTATCACTACGAAGACCCACAGTTATTGGATATGACCATCGTATAGTTACATACAAACTCGAAGAAACTTGTTTCAGATTCGAGGATGGTTTCCAGTTCTGGAGAAAATGAATAGGACTATTCATTTGTCTTTTTCTTTTATCTTCACTCAAGTTGTGAGGGCTCCTAGGATTAGGAGAGGGTACACATATTGCGCTTATTAGATAGTCTTCTTTCAAACCATAGGCAGATGCCGAAAGTTAGGAAAAGAAGATAACCAATTAGCCTAAGTGTGGTGAACAGAAGGTAATAAGTAAAGACAGATAAAGGGATTAGAAAGAGAGCAAAGTAAATTGTGACTGCTATCATTCATAACCAAACCACGTATTTCATCGCCACTCCTACTTCACCTTTGTATTTCTCCAGAACACCCCGTATCACTATGAAGATCCACGGTTATTTGATAATTCGTCGTATAGTTACATACGAACTCGAAGGAACTTGTTCCAGTTCGAGAATGGATTCCGGTTCAGGAGAAATAGAATAAGGATTATTCAGTTGCCTTTAATCTTTACCTTCTCTCGGGTTCTGAGTACTCCTACGATGAAGAGAGTACATCTATTATGCTTATTCGATAGTCTTCTTCCAAACAATAGGCTGCTGCCGAACGGTAGGGAAGGAAGAAAATCATTTAGCCTAAGGATGGTGTATAGAAGGTAATGAGTAAAGACAGATAAAGGGATATGGAAAGATGGCAAGGAAATATATGGTTACAGTCATGAATCTAGATAATGGAAGAGGCATTAGTAGGAATACCCGGCTACCCCTTGGAAACATTTTCATGTTTCAGTTTCTTTGTGCATTGTTAATTAAAAACTTATTTCCCAATCAGATCCTTACTCCAGGGTATGTATTTACCAGGTTTGATTCTCACATCTGTATAGTTTACAGATGATGAGTGGGAGTAAGTTATTGGGAATTATGTGATCATCCTCATTATGTCAGGATTCGTTGATATTGGTGATATTTGAGGAAATTGCCTGGGGTTTTGCCTGATGGCAGATATTTGGTTTTGAATATCCGTTGTTATGCACCGATTTCAAGTTGATATATCTATACGTTTATTTTATAAAGTGAGATATAACTTTTTAAAATTATGTCCATGACATTTACCTATATCAGTTGATGGTTAGGTAAAGAGCATTAAACAGCGGTGTAATTCTTCATAACCGTAGTACAGTTTTCAACTTACGGCGCACAGTGTTTGAGTTATTGAACTCAGGGGACTTATACAAAGTATTGTATGTTTTCTAGTGTCCATTAGGACAAAAGGGTTGGTCCTCGTACTATATTCTGTTTACGTATGACTTCTTCCAGTTTTAGACAAGTGTTTCATAGAAATACAAGGTCCAAGTTTTGAGAAGTTATAGGTACAAGAATAAAGTAGAGAACCATGTGTTGCAAGTATCAGGATTCTTCAAGGTGATCGAAGATGTAGATACTTGTGTTTGGTATTCAGTTGATAGTAATGGTTTTGAGAACTTGATTCACTTTCAGCTTACTCATATCTGGATGCACTCCTAAGTTGAGTAATGCTGATCGGCCTCCTTCCATTTAGTTGATATGCACTGGAGACAGCTGCATGATTTGAATCTGGTTCCAATTAAATCAGTGCCTCTGTTTCTATATTGTATATAGAATGGTTCATATCTTAACGATGTTAAGCTATATGGAGTTGTCCGATTTATGCTTAAAACCAGACTCTGGATAACTCAAGGCACGTTTCTGTAATGGCAGTTTATGGGTTAACCCGGGCTATGACGAGGGTTAACTTTCTACCATCTGGAAGATCAATAGTGATATTGTTCTTGACTCGCCACAGTTTTAGCAAAATGGACTTTTTCAGAAAACAGTAGTGGGAGTACTATGGTAGAACTGGAAGTGATTCGAGAACCGCAAACGATTACTGAAAATTTAATTGGACCTAAAGAGTCAATCGGGTTTGACATTCCATTAACCACTCCGCAGATATGGTGGGTAACCTTAGGCACCCGAGAGGTACTTCGATGTCCTCAAAGACGGTGACAGGGAGGTTCTTGTTTACCTAAACTTGACACTACTGTTGTTCCAGACTATGAGACCCGACAGGAGGATGAATATAGTGTCGTACTAAACCAGCTTTAGAAGTGCACATGTATATGACTCTGCCACAGGGTTGTTGTAGTCAGTGGGAGCAGTGGAAGCATAGTGGACAAGTAGCTTATGTCTATTTATAGACTAAAGCAGATATAGCGGAGATAGATCATCTATTTTTGATGTGACATTCATAGGCTTTGACTTCATCAGAATAGGAGATGGATCTGTTAAGAAGGTAGTAGGGTGTGATGTCCTGGTATTTGTATGACATGCACAATGTAGGAAGTGAAATTCCTATACTACGATCGGTTATAATGTGGTTGTCACACAGTGGTTTCTCCATATAGGATATGGATATTATATCAGGCATTCTGGTTACTAGATCTATGGTTTTAGATATGCATTTGGGTGGTTTCCCAATCTGGGTACTTAGACAGTATTCTAAAGGTGTTTTAAAATGGATGACTCCTCGCATGGTGGAGAACCTGCAGGTGATGGAGACACCCTCTCTGAAGGTGTCTTATAGACTAAAGGGGGGAGAGATTTACATGATTGGCATATCACTTGCTTAGGCAATTGAGTCAATCATGAGATGTCAAGTACTACACCAGATATTGTTTTTGCACTAGCTACAATAAGTTGTTTATATTAATCAAATCCTTGAGAAACGTTCGAAAGCAGTTTATGAACATAAGTGGATGTTCTAGGGATATGATAATGACAGCCTCCTTTGGGAAACAGCTTTTATTCCAGGCTTCCAAGGTGACTTGGATGACAGAGTGACTGTGAGAGTTATAGTTTTCCCTCTGACGAGGTGCAGTATTTTGGATAGGTGGTACAAGCAGATACTGAGGGACGCGTGGCGCAGGATACTGATTAAATTCTGTTGACGATACAGTCTAAGAAGTTTATTGGATTTGGAGTTCATTTGTGAAATGGGTCCCATCAGATATCCAGACATATTCTAAGACAGGTATTGCTCATTTCGGGAGATGGCTTTCTCCACGAACTTGAGATAAAGAGAGATATAGAAAGAAACATCAGAGCGGATCCACTCACTAAGGCTATTTCTCGAAAGCAATAGTTTTACAAACGAGCTTTGTGAAACTGATTAGTAGAGGAGTTGGGTGTTCGGTATCACACGGGCTGTGAGTATGTGACATTGCAATAATTAGCCTTAAGTGCAAGTGGGAGATTGTTGGCTATAGTGCCCTCAAGTCAATTATTGGATCGCAGGCACATGATTGCAACGATTGAGGGAGGACCTATACCGGTAGGTTAGTATTACTCGAGATGATAGTATGCTATCTGGTTTGTCTTTATCATCGTGTATATGCTTCAGGTGACATTACAGATCACTATTACATGTTGATAGAGCCCATAAGATTCTTGCTTGACTACCAGCAGTATGATGGCGATCATATACGTGAGAGTTGGGTGGTCTATAAGCACATACTTAAAGTGTCCCTAGTCGTGGGAGTTTCGAGACTGGGCATCGATACTCTGAGAGTAGACTAGTGTATACGGATTGAGACCCTGACGAGGGGTGGTGGCCGATCTCACAAGCCATTGGTGTCAGTAGGTTCACCTAAGATGTATACAGGTGCTCATTGGGTTATGAGTACACTGGACGGACTCGCCGGTAACATGCTAGTTGGTATTATACCTATTGTCAGATAGCAGTTCCCTGGTGACATGTGTACAGGTTAGTCTATCGACCTGAGATCGTCATTTATCTCATGTGAGTTCCCATTGTACTTTGATTACTACCCTACCACGGCTTAAAGGAGTCATGCAAACAGGTTTTAGTTGGGTACAGTCCCGAGCCACATGTAAGCAGTGAGCAGATCGTCAGGGGATTCGTCTCTCCTGGTATTGGGGGTTGATGTCGCTGTGTGCACGGATGACCATCACCAGAAATTCTTGGCCAAGGTAATCGAGAATTACTGATCTAGGATCGGTAGTTTCTCAGGTGGTGATAGGTTTCATACCGACACTAAATATCAAGTTATTAGGGGTCTGACATTATCCACCCCCTAGACTCGATATACGAAACTCATAGACGAACGGACCAGAATGTCCGGATATTATCACTGTCAAGCTCAGTAGGGTTTCCGGACGAGTTCGCTCGTCGGCCTCTCTTTCGCTCAATACCTGGGGAGACGTTACGTATAGCTAGTGCCACTGACGTGCTTGTGGTTAAACACACTGCCAGCATATTGACGAGTCTTTAGAATCCCACACAGAGGCTTTCCCTAGTTCGGGAGAAACGTTATAGAGGCCGTATGGTTTTATGGCAGGGTTAGATCATATACGTGCACTTGTGCAAGGATCATGATCGCACGGATAATACTAGTGGGATTTGGTTTAAGCCGGATCCTAGTATTATATTGTTGGATTACTTTGGTCTCGTTGTATTCATATTCAGTCGGAATACGGATGCAGATATGTATATACAGATGAGGGGTATTCTTATAATCCGTTACAAGATTACTTTTGAAGTTGCCATTTCTTTTTCTTGGATTTAAACATTTAGTTTAAATGTTTAATATTATTGAGGTGTAATGTGTGAGTGCAAGTTTTGTTTTGGTGCATTAATTGTGGCATGGTCCATGCTTGTTTCATTTTTTGTTTTGTGCATGATATTTTGGTTCTGAGATATTTTTTAGTGAGAAAAGAAAAGAGGGGGGCAGTTCATTTTTATGAAGCAAGTTTTTCTTGAGAGCTTTTTTCTTTTGTTGTTCACAACATTATCTCACAACAAGGTTTTCTTCACTTGGCAAAAACTTGTGCTCACACTCTTCACCCATGGGCATCTTCTTCAACCTCCACCCATCCCTCTCATGAGTTGAGAATTCATGGGTGTTTTGAGACAAAGTATTCACATGCTATCTCTACTTCATCTTGGACATCTAGGCTAGCAAACTTGATATCCGAGTTGCTTCGGTTTAGAAGCGGGAGCCCGTATAAAGAACCCTCGACATGGATCTTCTTCGACGAAGGGTGACCGGAGATCGAACTTGATCGGAGAAGCCGCGAGGAGCTTGGACAGAGGTTGAAGACCGAAGGACACGGATCAATCGGTATAACCACTCTAAACTCTTTATAGTTAACTAGTATAGGGTTAATGATACGATCCGTAGTTTAGGGTTCCGTTAGCGCCTAGTTCTAAAGTTTTTCTTCCGCATTTGGTCACGGATAGATGGCTAGGGCGCTGGCGTAGCCTTACAATATGAGATATAGCCGGGTTATCGGATCAAGTGTTGATTCGATAGATTGTTACATTTGATATTAGTCGGTTGTATGTGATATAGCCGGATTATTAAATCAAGTGTTGATTTGATAATTTAATATATAATTATATATTTAATATATTAACTTACATTAACTAATATTTGCTCACTAAACATTTTTTTTTCTCATTTGTGTGCATATAATATATATGTGATATATATTAATGTACATTTTATATGTGTCATGCTTGCTGCCACATGCTACATGGGTGTATGAGACTCACACCATGCTAGATATAATGAGGGGTTTATATTTATCTATGTAATTCAAAATTGGATGGATTTTGTCATGGATACAAGCTTGTAGAAGCTTGTGGAACCATTGACCAAGTCCACCAATTTTGTTTCACTTGTAGCTATTTATTAACCAAACAATTAACCCTAGCCATAGTTAAGTCTCTACATGAGTTAAGGTATGTCATTAACTCATACATGGTTGCTGTTCTCACCCCATGAGTTTCACTTGTTCATCTTCACTTCATCTTCTTCTTCCTAATGAAAAGCTTTCTAGCTTTTAAAATGGTGATGAAATATTGTGAGAAAATTAAATCTAAAGTGAGCCCATTTCCTACTTCATCATCCTCTACTATATTAGCCATTTAGTTTAGGGTGTTTGCTTCACTAATCTACTATTAGTGAAGAGGTAGCATGAGCTTGAGTCTCCTCGACGTAGATCATCTTCGGCCTCGAAGACTTCGAGCACGCTTGTTCAGTTCTTCATGTGAACCCTTACTAGAGTTCGGGTGTTCACAACTTGGAGTGAAGGGACTACTACACGGAGCATTAGAAGTGAAAGACCGGTCTACAAAGGTTATATTTCTCATTCACTTTGTATGAAAAGTTGTTTGCATGTTGTTTTGTTTAAATCTCTAGTTAAAATTCTAGGGTTAGGGTTGTTTAACATAGTGATTGGTGATGTTTGTAGAATAACCGTAATAAATAACGGTGTCGCGTGTAGCTAGACCGAGATGAGTACGGGTCGTCCTCAGGGAAACATTGATTCTTTTAATCTTATCTTAGGCGTGTTGATTAGGAAATGAGGAAGAATAAAGAATGGTGAAGAATGGTTGTATATTCTAGAGCCACGTCAAACACGGATGCAGGATATAGATCTAGATTAACTACGGATGTAGGTTTTATAGTAGAAGGGGGCTCGTAGGGTTCGTTAAGATTTAGTAGTCATGGATGATTAATTAAAGATTACTCCTTTTATACTTTAATAGATTTAAAACTAGATCGACAGTGATGCATGTAGATTAGGGTTTCTGGAGGGAAAAGGGTTCCCACTCTTAACCCCTATCTTGACATGGATCTCCATTCGTGTCTAGCCTTTACCAAAACAATTGTTAATCTAATCTCTAATCGCGGTCATGGTGTTAGTTATATGTATGCCCTAGAGTCCATTACTGTACATTGGATGTATATTGTAGTGGATGCTGGGACATATATAGGTAGGACTTTCTTGCTCGACATGATAGTACGCTATCTGGTTGCACTTTATCTTAACATGTATACTTTCTGTCTCTCTGATTACATGTTGATAAAGCCCTTAGGACGTGTACTCGACTTCCAGGACTATGAAGTAGATCATACTAGTGGGGCCTGGGTAGTCCATGAGTACATCCTTGAAATGTTCCTAGTCGAGGGAATATCGAGACGGGGCATCGATATTCCAGAGTAGACTAGCGCATATCTTCTCGACCCATGCGATGGGCAATGGATGATCCCATATCCATTGGTGTTTGACATCGAAGATGGTATACGGGTGCTCAGTGGAGACTGGGTACACTGAACGGACTCGCCGAGAACTCCCAGATGGTATTATACCTCACGTCAGATGGCAGTTCTCTGGTGACACTGGTACAGCTTAGTCTGTTGACCCGAGATCGTCATAGAGTCTTGTGTGTCTCCCACTGTGCTTTGATTTCCACCCTACCACGGCTCTACTGAGTCGTGCAAACAGGTGGTTTTTGGGTACAGTCCCGATTCACATGGAGGCAATGAGCGATAGGAGGGGATTCGTCTCTCCCGGTATTGGGGGTTGATGTTGTGCTATGCTCGACTGGCCATAACAGGAAATCCCTGGCCAGGGTTGCAGTGATATACTGGTAAGAGTTATCAGTAGTTTCACGAATGTTATGGACCTCAAGTCGGCATGACTTATCGAGCTATTGGGGTCTGACGTTTACCACCCCTAGGCGAGATATGCGACATATCAGACGAACAGACCGGACTATACGGTAAGTGTTACTGGTTGGATTCGCAGGAGTGTGAGCGGGCTTGCTCGTCGATCTTCTGATCGCTCAATACCCGGGTGGCCGTTACGTTTAGCATACCGCTTGCGGCTTGTGGGTGTTTGATATGATCATCATCCGCTGCCGGCATATTGACGAGTCTTTAGAGTCCTACACAGAGGTTTCCTGGCTCAAGCGAAACGAAATAGGAGCGCATATGAGATATGTGCGGGACCGAGAATAATGCGTGTATATGATACCGTATTTCATTCTCGCGATGAATGTGTCGAATGGTTGTATGCGATATAACCTAGTTATCGAATCAAGGATTGATTCGATAAGCCGATACATTGGATACTAGCCGGTTATATGCGATATAACCGGATCATTGAATCAAGTGTTGATTTAATGATTTAATGTATAATTTTATATTTGATATATTACTTTGCATTAACTAGTATCGGTTCACTTTAAATGGATTTTCTCACTCGGGAGTGCGCATTGCATATGCGATATGATTTTGTGCACTTGCTTGTATCATGTTTGATGATACATGCAATACTTGGTTAAATGTATGTTTAAACCATAGTTAGTTAATGGTTAAGGGTTCTAAATGATTTATTTATTGTTTTATTTATTTTTGGCAAAAGGAAAATGGTGGCTTTATTTATTTCTTTTGTTGAAGTTTCTTGAACTTTTGAAAAGTCCACCATTTTTGTTTTATGCCAAACCCTAACCACTCACTAACTATGGTTAACTCTCTACACTTAACTATGGTAAGTGTTATGATAAGATTGATTTTTCTTTTCTATTCTTTTTAACTTATCATAAGATTTATCATCTTCTTCTTCTTCTTCACTTCAAGAAAAAGCTTGAAAGCTTTAATGGCAAAGTGATAAAAAGAGTGAGAAATCCAATTCTAAAGTCTACCCACTTCCTATTTCTTCATCCTCTACCTCTTGCCAAGTAGTAGAGTGTGTTCTCTTCACAAGTTTTTGGACTTGGTGAAGTTGGAGCTTGATTTAGCGATGCCTCGACGTAGATCATCTTCGGCATGGACATCGATGACCTAGCCCGTCCATTCTCCGATGAAGCCGACGCTAGAGCCCGGATTTGATTTGGACAGCGGAGAGGACCTCATCTCGGAGCCGTGGAGGTGGAGCACTGGATCTACAAAGGTTGTATTTCCGTATAAACCCTAGTTAAGTTGTTAACTAGTTTTGTTTCGCCTAGAAATCTAGCCGACGATCCATAGTTTAGGGTTTCTCGGCACCGTAATTTTTGAAACGAGCATGGTTGATGCCTTGTGAGACCTCACTAGAGTGTCTAGAAACCCTACAGTGGTATCAGAGCCTAGCTAGAGCCTTAGGCGATGCGTAGACGGAGTTAGAAGTCCGATCGACCCGAAACCCCGACTCTAAAATGCTCTCTGGACATTTTTGTAAAATGTGGATTTTTGCAAATTAAAAATATGCAGAAAAATCAGCAGGTCAATCTAGGAATTACGATGCAAAAATTACCTAATGATCTTTCTAAAGTGCGGCGGAACCGCGGCATTAGCGTGCTAATGCGGCCCTTCCGCGGCCCTTTTGTCTTATCTGCCATTGAATTTTGCACAGTAACTCCTATTTTTCAGTGCTGGTTTTCCTGGGAATTTTTAATCAGAAATCAAGAGTTGAGTATTTTGGGTTGTATTGGGAGTTCATACATTCGATCGGATTGTCAAACTTTGTCTATGTGTCGTTCCGGATAATTTTTTTGAATATGTTAAAAAGTTCGACCGGATATAAATACCCAATTTTTCCCCTGTCGGAAAATTTCCAAGTATTGGATATTTCTGTAGTTTAATCACGTTCTAAGTAGTGCAAGTAACATGATGGTCCCTCAAGAAGACAACAAACCTTAACTCGATTATGTGACCGTCTTGAACTACCCTTTGAACCTTCGGGTTTGGGGCAGTACGGCGTGCCACATGTGAGGCGTTGGCTTGACCCTTCTACGGCTGGACCGTTGGTACTGAAGCACGAACTGAATGTTTTTAGACTTGTTTCATGCGTTGATCTGTATCGGGAAAACTTGGGTGTTCGATTGTTCGATCGGAAAGTTTAACATTTTCTATTTATCCGGAATGTGATACAATAATTGGAATTCACAAGAAGTTATGAGATAACTGAATGAATGTTATAAACATAGCAGTTTAGTCTCACTTGATCGGTTGCCACGGAATTTTGATGTGATCAAAAGTCTGTCGCAATCATGTAGCGTACGCGGATACTCGCCAGGTAAACTTAATAGACAGCCTCGCTCCACAGCCCCGACCAAGTGACTGTAGGAGAACCCCGTCGCCGAAAGCATCCGTTCGGGTGCTCGTGGTAGCGGTGTTCCGCCTTGGTGCACTTCGTCGACGGTATCAGGGGTGCGGCCGTCTACTGAAGTTTGCGACGAGCATTCGATCAGGATGTCGGGAATCTTGTTGAATTGCCCGACTTGACATTGAAAAGTGTTTTCGATTTTGAGACTAAAATGCGGGGTTTATAATTGTTAGGCATGCGATGTCTAAGTAATTCATTTGGTCAGGCATGCGATGTCTGAGGTGGTTGCGGATTCCAACTGTTGTAGTTTTACACTTTCTTTTCTGTGACCGTAAGTGTAATATGTGATATCGCCGGTTTCGTTGCTATATGTCAACGACAATTGGGATGCGCATATTTACTTACGTTGATGACATATGATGTTATGTGTTGCTGGATATGTTATATTGGATCGTCGTGTTTGAATAGCCGGGGTTTTTTATGTGAGATGAGTGTTTTTCATTTTCATTCATGTAAAAACTTGTATGTAATATTCTTTTATTGGGGCACTTCCAGGTTGCGGAAGTAGTCACCGTTTGTATATTATTTACTTTTCTGCACTAGGATAGACCCAAGGAGGGGAGCACAAGTAACCGGGTTCTGGGGTCCAGTGGGAGACCAACTCGAGGAGTCGAGTCCGGGTCTCCTAACCCTAGAATTGGTAGGGTTGCTTGCCGCTCTCGTAGGGGTCTAGGGGTGTGGGATTGGCTATTCATCACGACCATGGAATCCGTGTTTTATACTGGCTCGTATTGAAAACACGGACGTCCTAGTATATCCAATATTTCATATGTTTCTTCTGCTGTGTTTTATCTGTGATGAGATCATGTGATGATCTGTGACAGGTATTATATATAGTATATATGATATATTATATAGATGTTGCTTATGTTTTACACCCGCGCTAGCCCTGCCTCGCTCTGGCGTTAGTTACCTAACCTAACGGTGCAGACGGGACATCGAGGCGAATGCGGATGGCATAAGCGTACGTTATATTTATCTGTGATGGTTAGGTGGATTTAAATGATGGGATATTCATTAATGAGATTAATGAAAGAAAATAAACCTAATTGATGTTGTGGAATCGAATTTCAAAATAAAACAGGTAGCTACAGTTCTTGCTTTGCATCGCGGTGTTCATTATAGAACATCCTGCACCTTATTCGATGAGGAAAGGACCGAGATCCCTTCACCGGGAGTGACTCCTTTAGCAATAACTGGCAGATGCTACACACTCGGTTTGTCTTTGATCGCTTCTATAGTTTCCGCTTTGCACAGCAATATATATATGATATATCCCGCACCTCATTCGACGAGGAAAGGGCCGACGATCCTTTCACCGGGAGTGACCCCTTTAGCAAAACTAGAAAAGCCTAAAAAACATTCCATTTAAAAACCATTTGATTCCGCAACGAGATCAAGTTCAAAGCGTTAAAGGTTTTCACAAAAACCAGCCGCAACCCTCCGTCATTTTAGGAAGTAGAGTACTTAGTATTCGTGCTGTGTTTGTTGACCATAGTCAAGGCACAGTGTACGGTAGCTAAGTGATGTCTTCCTACGCTGCATATGATGCGATTAGTTAGGACAGTCGCGTGACTTTGTTGACCTTAGTTAAGGGTCATGTGGGTGGGTCTAATTAATCACGAAATGACGGGTAGAACTTGACTAGTACTTATGATTTGTTGACCATAGTTAAGGTCATAGGTGCTAGGGGTAAAAAACCTTTATTGGGAGTTTCAAGTGTTGGAATTTGCAATGAGATTGCATACCTTCTATATGATAGTTGGATCCCGATATCCACTGCGAGTAATTGTTACTCCTGGGAGAGTTTTCCACTTTGCAATTAGCCAATCAAGTAGGTGTCTAGAAAGGTGTCGACGGGGTTACGCCTCTGGGAAAACGAGGTTTACTGTAATTAGGTCCGTGCGAAAGCATGGGGAACCTCCCTCAAAGTACCGACACTGACCTGGCTGAAAGATTGGCGAACTTGTAGAGTGTAATTAATCCCGGCTAGTCTTTCCCTTTAAGGTTTGAAGGAAGATTTGATAAAAACAGTGGGAGCCATCCTGATTAGATAAAATATATAACCAATCTGATCTTGCAAGAGCGCACGCAGAGTGTTTTCTTCTCTCTCTCTCCTGGTAGCGACCATATCATGCCTTAATCAAGATAATAAAATGGATGTATTGACCGAACCTGCTTGTTATTCTGAGCTGGGGAACGTTGGTCCCGCTCCAACTTATAATTGTTATAAGACAGAGCAGGAAATTGGGGAATACCAGAATTCCTATGCCACCCAAACGAAGAAAGTGCATATGATGCATCTCCTTCGGGTGTGTTCATTACAAAGAACTGTTTCTCAATATCCTCTGCATCCTGGGTATATAATACCGGATCAGCATCCCAGATATGTAATCTGTTACATAGGGCTACAAAAAGGTAGAAAAACTGAGAACGGGTGATAAGTTTCATGAGACAGAAACCGGGGCATGTGTTGCAGCCAAGTCTGTTGGTCACTGTCACCCTGTATTACCAGTACATTGATTCTGAACAAATGCTATTAGATACCGAACCTGATATACAAAATCATATCAGTCTCTTTATTAGTAAAGAAGGATATAATTTTGTATTGTTGGATAATGTTTTGAACATTTCCTATATCAAAAGTTGATCGGTTCAGGCACGTTATCTAAGAGCATTGAAGTTCTAAATCAAACTACAGTTCCTAGTATACAGAACACACACAAGAAGAAGAGTTCAGAAATGAACGAATCCTTCTTGAGGCATTGTAGACGAGGTCACATCAATGCGACCCGACTGGCTGAAGTTACATATTAGATGCATATTTAAATCAGTTTGAATTTACATCTTATGAAACTTACCAGTCATGTCACAAAGATTAGATGACCATAGCTCCGTTTACTGGAAACAGAGAAAGAGTTAGTAAACTCTTGGGACTGATACATTATGATGTGAAGTCTCCTGTCTACACATGCCAGGACTGGTTCTTCATACTTCATTATATTCTCTGATAATCTCTCAAGATTCAGTCATATATTCCTGTTGAAATATAAGTCCGAACCTTTTGAGGTATTCACAAAATATAAGTAGGAAGTAGAGAACCAAAATACGGGTATAAGTATTATGTCCTATGATGAGATCAGGGAGGAGAATACTTGTGCATAGAAATCCTGGACTATTCTAAAGGAGAATGAGATTCTCTCTCAGTGTTACTCCTCTGAATACACCACAGCACAACGGTGTATCAGGGCGGAGCAATTGCACAATATTAGATATGGTGTGCTCTATGATGAGTATTACTGAGTTACCTATTTCCTTTTGGGGTTATGAACTTGAGAAGCTGCATACCTATTGAATTAGGTTTGAATCAAATCACTGCCTACCACTCCATATAAGATATGGTATGGGAAGAACCCATCTCTTAAGCGAGTTAAGATTTGGGATTGTCCGGCCTATGTCAAAAGCAAAATCCGGACAAGATCGAGGCAAGGTCAGTTCTGTAGAACTGGAAAGGTTCCAGCTGTACAAAACTGCTAATGATTTGACAGAACCAAAGAATTCAATAGTTCCCGACGAACCTCAGCCTCTCCGCCGATCTAGTAGGGTTCCTCACCCACCTGAGAGAAACCTCGGTTTCTCGATGACAGTGGGAGCGAGGATTGCATCATGAGATGATGACCCAACTAGATTCGAGCAGGCCATCAAGAGTAGGGACTCTGTAAGAATGGCTGGATGCTTAGCCATCTGAGATGGAATCCATATACACCAACAAAGTATGCACTTTGGTTGCGATATCTGAAGGGTTAAATCCCCATCAGGAGCAAGTATATCTTGAGAAGATTACTTCGTGTAGATGGAAAAGTTGAGACTTTCAAAGCTAGGCTTATTAAAGGTTTTAGTCATCAACCAGGCATGGATAATGATGAAACCTTTTCCAAGTGACTATGCTTAAGTCCATCCGGATCCTACTTAACATTGCTACATACCATGACTGCGATATCTGGTGGTTGGGTGCCATGACTACTTTTCTAAATACTGATTTAGAAGAGAACGTCTATAAGAATACAGCCAGAGGTCTTCGTAAACAGTGGGAGCAGCGGAAACGTGTGCAAGTTGCTTTACATAATGAAGCAGGCATCGCGGAGTTGGAACGTCTGTTTTGATGTGATAGTCAAAGTGTTTGACTTCATCAAAATGGTAGACGAACCTTGTATATACAAAAGGGTAGTAGAGAGTAAGGTGGTCATCTTCGTATTGTACGTAGACAACATACTCTTGATAGGAAAAGAGTTTCCTATACTTCGATCGGTCAATCTCCTATTATCACTAGAATTCTCCAAATAGGATCAAAGTGATACCTCCTAAATCCTGAGATTTGGACCTATGAAATAGATCTAAAGGGATATTAGGGTTCTCACTAGGTATAGTGAGATTGTATCAATCGATCCTGGGGAGAATCACTGGAAGTGTTCCAGGGTGATAAAGACGACTGAATGTCAGTCACAGGCACTGTCTTTACCCTCAGTAAAGGGACGGTATGTTGGAAGAGTTCCAAGCTCGATACCGTGGCAAACTAGACGATAAAGGCCGGTAACATCGCTATTAAAGATACTACCAAAGAGGCAGTTTGGGTGTATATTGGTTCATAAGATGAACTAGGTTCCTTCCATTGTATGACAATGGGAGTGTGGCTTCGGCCCTGGAACCCTGGTCCCATCAGTAACCCAGACATATTCTGAGGAAGCATCACCTGATCATGGAGATAGTTGATCTCCAGGTTGATCGAGGTTAGGAAAGTAGACTCAGAGGAGAACACGGCGGATCCACTCACGAAGGCCTTTTCCCAAAGAGAGACTTTTAAGGGATGGTTGAGTATGTGATACTGTAACCACTGCTACAGATGGCCCTAGTGCAAGTGGGAGATTGTTAGTTATATGTATGCCCTAGAGGCCATTACTGTACATTGGATGTATATTGTAGTGGATGCTGGGACATATATAGGTAGGACTTTCTTGCTCGACATGATAGTACGCTATCTAGTTGCACTTTATCTTAACATGTATACTTTCTGTCTCTCTGATTACATGTTGATAAAGCCCTTAGGACGTGTACTCGACTTCCAGGACTATGATGTAGATCATACTAGTGGGGCCTGGGTAGTCCATGAGTACATCCTTGAAATGTTCCTAGTCGAGGGAATATCGAGACGGGGCATCGATATTCCAGAGTAGACTAGCGCATATCTTCACGACCCATGCGATGGGCGATGGATGATCCCATATCCATTGGTGTTTGACATCGAATATGGTATGCGGGTGCTCAGTGGAGACTGGGTACACTGAACGGACTCGCCGAGAACTCCCAGATGGTATTATACCTCACGTCAGATGGCAGTTCTCTGGTGACACTGGTACAGCTTAGTCTGTTGACCCGAGATCGTCATAGAGTCTTGTGTGTCTCCCACTGTGCTTTGATTTCCACCCTACCACGGCTCTACTGAGTCGTGCAAACAGGTGGTTTTTGGGTACAGTCCCGATTCACATGGAGGCAATGAGCGATAGGAGGAGATTCGTCTCTCCCGGTATTGGGGGTTGATGTTGTGCTATGCTCGACTGGCCATAACAGGAAATCCCTGGCCAGGGTTGTAGTGATATACTGGTAAGAGTTATCAGTAGTTTCACGAATGTTATGGACCTCAAGTCGGCATGACTTATCGAGCTATTGGGGTCTGACGTTTACCACCCCTAGGCGAGATATGCGACATATCAGACGAACAGACCGGACTATACGGTAAGTGTTACTGGTTGGATTCGCAGGAGTGTGAGCGGGCTTGCTCGTCGATCTTCTGATCGCTCAATACCCGGGTGGCCGTTACGTTTAGCAGACCGCTTGCGGCTTGTGGGTGTTTGATATGATCATCATCCGCTGCCGGCGTATTGACGAGTCTTTAGAGTTCTACACAGAGGTTTCCTGGTTCAAGCGAAACGAAATAGGAGCGCATATGAGATATGTGCGGGACCGAGAATAATGCGTGTATATGATACCGTATTTCATTCTCGCGATGAATGTGTCGAATGGTTGTATGCGATATAACCTAGTTATCGAATCAAGGATTGATTCGATAAGCCGATACATTGGATACTAGCCGGTTATATGCGATATAACCGGATCATTGAATCAAGTGTTGATTTAATGATTTAATGTATAATTTTATATTTGATATATTACTTTGCATTAACTAGTATCGGTTCACTATAAATGGATTTTCTCACTCGGGAGTGCGCTTTGCATATGCGATATGATTTTGTGCACTTGCTTGTATCATGTTTGATGATACATGCAATACTTGGTTAAATGTATGTTTAAACCATACATAGTTAATGGTTAAGGGTTCTAAATGATTTATTTATTGTTTTATTTATTTTTGGCAAAAGGAAAATGGTTGCTTTATTTATTTCTTTTGTTGAAGTTTCTTGAACTTTTGAAAAGTCCACCATTTTTGTTTTATGCCAAACCCTAACCACTCACTAACTTTGGTTAACTCTCTACACTTAACTATGGTAAGTGTTATGATAAGATTGATTTTTCTTTTCTATTCTTTTTAACTTATCATAAGATTTATCATCTTCTTCTTCTTCACTTCAAGAAAAAGCTTGAAAGCTTTAATGGCAAAGTGAGAAAAAGAGTGAGAAATCCAATTCTAAAGTCTACCCACTTCCTATTTCTTCATCCTCTACCTCTTGCCAAGTAGTAGAGTGTGTTCTCTTCACAAGTTTTTGGACTTGGTGAAGTTGGAGCTTGATTTAGCGATGCCTCGACGTAGATCATCTTCGGCATGGACATCGATGACCTAGCCCGTCCATTCTCCGATGAAGCCGACGCTAGAGCCCGGATTTTATTTGGACAGCGGAGAGGACCTCATCTCGGAGCCGTGGAGGTGGAGCACTGGATCTACAAAGGTTGTATTTCCGTATAAACCCTAGTTAAGTTGTTAACTAGTTTTGTTTCGCCTAGAAATCTAGCCGACGATCCGTAGTTTAGGGTTTCTCGGCACCGTAATTTTTGAAACGAGCATGGTTGATGCCTTGTGAGACCTCACTAGAGTGCCTAGGAACCCTACACATGGCTCCCAATGAATTGGTAGCGTGCCCGATTAGGATGTTAATGATTCTTTTAGTAAAGTTTATAAAGTTTATAGGACGTAAAAAGAGTTTAAGGATCAGCATCCATTAATCTACCCTAATCGTGCGAACCCTAACAAGTGGAGAATTACTCGCGCATGTTAGGAAAGAAAAGATAGAAAGGGAAATCAAATTGAAAACTACAGAAAATAAAATGATATAAGAAAACAACTATCTTTATTAATCAACAAGATCAAGTACACTTTGTTCCTTTAGAAAATGATTACAAAACCCTAGTTTGCTTCTCGATCTCTTCTAAAGAGGTAGATGAACTGTCGATGATCAACCAGGATTCTTGAGCCGTCGTGGACTTCGTGATCGCGTCGGTTTGATGAATTTTCCAAGAGGATCTGGTTCTATTTATAGTCACAAAAGTTGAAAACCCTAGATCGTGTTAGTTAGGGTTTGTTGATAAAATCCTGCGTAAAAAATCCAATATACCAACTCCCCTAACAGGCCGCGGATCCGCCGCCAATTGTGGGTTTTGGCCACAGAACCGCCGCTCTCTGGTGGGATCTTGGGCTCTAATTTCTGGGGCTTCATCTCTGTAGCACTTGGTGATCTTTTGAATATCTAGACTTTGAAAATCTTCTCTACGTTTCTGCCAGGATTGGTTTCTTCAATTTACTTGAATATCTTCGGCAGATTTGATCTCGCCAACTTGGATTTCCTTGATTTTAGTCATGATATAATTCCTGCACAATTATCTCAATAAATGATGTTAGTAGAATTTGTTTTTATTGAGATATTATCTTAACCATTTGTCATGATATTTTAGTTTTAACAGAATTGGTCAAAGATATTTAATAAGGTAAGCATATTTAAATAGACCAAATATTACATGAATATTATATGCTTACATTTTCCTTCATAATGTTAATTATAATATATAGACACATGAAAATAGTATTTTTACAGATAAACCCTTATATGTGTCATATTTATAATAAACATCTTTTATTATATAGAAATAGTAGGAAAAATGTCATATTAAAAGTGCAGTTTTATCAACTGAACAAATACCCCCAAACATAACTTTGATCGTCCCGAGCAAACTAGTTTTTCAAGAGAAGGAGAAAAATAAAAAGAAAAAACTAAGTAGCTCACTTTCGTAGGCAACACGATTGCACTGAGCACGTGCAACAAGCCGTTAAACCTCTAGGCGTCCCTAGTAGGAGGAGTGTTGTCTCAGAGGGTTTTCAGCGGATTATACCCATAAAATCCTATAATAAAAGAAAGATAGTGAAAGTTACATACAAAATAAGACTTATGAAAGAAAGAACATGAAAATAGGAGTTTTCAAATACACCGGTTTTTCAGTTGCTATGAGCCCTATCTTAATGATCATGGAAAAAGAATGTTAGAAATCACATTATCTCTCAATAAAACATCGCCTTTAGTCTTCCTCCCTATCTTTTATCCAAACATTGATCATATACCCCTACGTGTGTGTAAAAGACATCCTATACTTAGAGAATTCAATTAAAGCTATCATACTCTTGTCTATCTTCCAAAGTACTTTATAGTTGGTGAATATTTTCGATAAAATTGCTCACACATTCTTCATCCGACTGTTAATACTTCTTGAGGTATTAACTGACCGTTTACAAACTATGCTCGCGCATTTAGACGTAATTCCTCGTTTCGCAACACCTAAGGCTTAGCAATGGCTCCCAAACCAGTTGGTCTAAGGCACTAGGAGATAAAGCGCCCTCGCTATATTTTTTATGCTGCCTTAGTAATTACAAAACCAGTGTTCATTTTTTCTTCACCGCCATTTATACTTCTTCCTTCTTTTTTTTATACTAAGGCTTTTAGACAAGAGCATTTCAAGGTATCCTCTACTATCCTATGTTTCAAGATGTATGTAAGTGCATATAGTAGGGTACCAACGTTCAAAAGTTTGGCCTCAAGAATAGGGACTATTTTTCAGAATTATTTTTATCCTCAGATTAGCAATTTCCTTCATCTTAATAACTCTTGGGACAACAGCTCATAACTACTTATTACTAGTTTTGTTTAAGAAAACATCTAACTTTCTTGCTTTTCTCAAACTATTCATATCTTTCATAAATAATTTTTTTCACTTTCTACTCTTTTATTATGAAAAAAAAATCTATGCCCAATGCCAAAGATAATTCAGTGAATACAAACCTCCCCCGAAACCTGTTTCCAGCAGTGTCCTCACTGATGTTGTCTTTTGAGAGCATAGACCTGCAGACTTGGAGATATAATAATAGGGGTAAAATAATAGATAAATGATGACTACCCCAAAACTTGTTCTTTGGCACGCACAGATATTCAGTTGAGTCATGTTTTTCACTCACCTCTATTCTTTAAGATGATACAATGTTACCGAAACATAGAGATGAGGCGAAGGAATTTAGTTATGATAAAGCGGCTCCTGTAAAAACAGGAGCTCCTCCGCTGGGTCAGCAGAGAAATACGGTTTTAATCTATACCCATTTACTTTAAAAATTGAACCATTTTTTATATTTTCAACTTCTAGTGCCCCGTGCGGGTGTACATACCGTACCACAAAAGGTCCGTTTCAACGAGATTTAAGCTTACCCGGATGAAGATGGAGTCGTGAATCATAAAGAAGGACTTGTTGTCCCGGTGTGAAAGATTTTCTAAAAATGTTTTTATCGTGGAACACTTTAGTCCGGTTCTTTACTATCACCGCATTATCGTAAGTTTCATCGCGGAGTTCACTTAGCTCATTCAATTGCAGCTTCTGGTAACTGCTAGCTTGATCAAAATCGAAGTTTAGCTCTTTAATAGCCCACATTGACTTATGTTCGATTTCGACAGGAAGGTGGCATGCCTTCCCAAACACAAGGCGGTATGGAGACATACCAAGATCGGTCTTATAAGCGGTATGAAATGCCCAAAGAGCATCCGTCAATTTGTTTAACCAATCATTACAGTTTTTAGAAACCGTCTTCTCCAAAATTTGTTTGATTTTCCTATTCGAGATCTCAGCTTGCCCGCTTGTTTGGGGATGATAGGGCGTTGAAAGTTTATGGTTGATAGCATATTTCCGCATCAAAGCCTCAAAAGACCGATTACAGAAATGCGTCCCGTTGTCGCTAATTATAGCGCGAGGGTGTCCAAATGGCAAAAAGATATTTTCTTTAAGAAACTTAATGACAACTTTGTTGTCATTAGTGCGATACGGTATTGCTTCCACCCATTTCGATACATAATCAACCGCTAACAATATATATAAATTCCCAAAAGAGTTGGGAAAATGGGTCATAAATCAATGCCGCAAACATCGAATATTTTCACAACCAAGATAGGTTGTAGCGGCATCTCATTTCTTCGTGAAATCCGACCCAAGTGCTGACACCGCGGGCAAGTTTTCCAATGATCATAAGCATCTTTAAATAGTGTTGGCCAATAAAAGCCACATTGCAAAACTTTCTCCGCCGTTTTTCGAGGTCCAAAGTGACCACCGCATGCCTAATCATGACAGAATGATAACACACTCTTGAATTCAACGTTAGGGACACACCTAAGAATGATTTGATCGGAACAATACTTAAACAAATAAGGTTTATCCAAGTAAAAGTATTTTACTTGGGATAGGAATCGAAATTTGTCTTGTTTTGACCAATTGTTAGGAATAAGTCACATCGCTAGATAATTCACAATATCCACGAACCAAGGTTCGTAGGATACGGTCAAGAGCTGTTCGTCAGGAAATGATTCATTTATCGGCACGGTCAACGTTGGTGAAGAAGAGATGTGTGAAAGATTGTCAGCTACTACGTTTTCACATCCACTCTTGTCTCGGATGACAAGATCAAATTCTTGTAACAACAAGATCCAACGTATTAGCCTGGCCTTAGCATCCTTCTTCGATAAAAGGTGTCATAAGGCGGAGTGATCAGTGTAAACCACAATTGGCGAGCCAATCAAGTAGGGCCTGAATTTTTCTAATCCAAATACAACTGCCAAGAGTTCTTTTTCGGTAGTTGTGTAATTAATTTGTGCATCGTTCAAGGTCCTACTTGCATAGTAAATTACAAGTGGCATCTTGTCAATGTGTTGTCGTAAGACCGCGCCAATAGCAAAATCTGATGCATCACACATAAACTCGAACGGGTGGTTCCAATCCGGAGATGATAGAATGGGGGCTGTCGTGAGAGTTCTTTTAAGCGACTCAAAAGCAGCCTCACAATCCGAATCGAAGTGAAATGTTGTATCCTTGGCCAAGAGAAGAGTTAAGGGTCTAGCAATTTTTCTAAAGTCCTTAATGAATCTCCTATAAAATCCTGCATGACCAAGGAAGGATCATATATCTTTGACGCATTTAGGACAGGGGAGGTTATGGATGACATCTATTTTAGCTCTGTCAACCTCAATGCCTTTTCGTGAAATTATATGTCCAAGGACAATACCTTCTTGGACCATAGAATGACATTTTTCCTAATTCAAAGTTAAGTTCTTATTCTTACAGCGGGTAAGAACAACGTCAAGATGACGAAGGCAGTCCTCAAAGGAGTCCCCAAATATGGAGAAATCGTTCATAAATATTTCCAGAAAATTCTCAACCATGTCTGAGAATATCTCCATCATACACCGCTAAAATGTAGCGGGAGCGTTGCATAACCCAAAGGGCATGCGTCTATAAGCAAAAGTGCTTAAAGGACAAGTAAATGTGGTTTTATCTTGATCCTTTTCGGCGATGGGGACCTGGTTATAGCCAGAGTATACGTCCAAGAAACAATAGTATTCATGTCCAGCTAATCGTTCTAACATCTGGTCAATGAAAGGTAGAGGGAAGTAATCTTTCCTCGTTGCGGCATTGAGTTTTCTATAATCAATACATACGCGCCACCCAGTTTGGGTGCGTGTTTGGATCAACTTATTAGCCTCATTAGTTATGACCGCGATGCCAGACTTTTTAGGGACCGCGTGAATAGGACTTACCCATTGGCTATCAGATATAGGGTAAATTATACCAATATCTAGGCACTTGACGATTTCTTTCTTTACGGCCTCCTTCATAACGGGATTTAACCGTCTTTGTGGGTCTCGGGTTGGCTTGGCTTCATCCATCAGATGTATATAATGTTTAAAAATTAAGGGACTAATCCTTTTGATGTCAGCCATTGTCCAACCAAATGCTTGCCGATTTGATCTCAACACCGCCAAAAGAACGTTCTCTTGCTCTAAAGCTAGAGAAGCGGATATGATCATGGGTAAAAACTCATTCTCACCTAAATATGCATATTTAATATGAGAAGGTAGCGGTTTGAGATCTAGTATTAGTGGAGAGACAATAGAAGGTGGGGTAAGGGAATGATGTTCGGACTCCCTAAGAAGTTCATAACTTGCATAGGATATTGACCCGGAAAGTGCTACTGACTTTTGCGATTAGTCAACAGATTCAAACTCGGAGATGGACTCATCGAAGATATCCTCACTATAAGAATTTTCCAAATCAAACAATGTCGCACTAGTATTGTCGAGATCATAATAGCAAAGTGCTTCCTCTTCGCAGCTGTCAGAAGCTATCTCGTTGATGGAACAGACATCAAGCAAATGAGCAGAAGGTTCAGATGGTTGACTTCCTAGCTTATAAATATTAAGCTCAATTGTCATCTTCCCGAAGGATAAGTTCATAGAACCGTTACGATAATTAATTACAGCATTGGAAGTTGCTAGGAAAGGTCGACCGAGTATCACCGGGTTTGGTTGCGTGGGTTCGGGACCGGTTGTGTATCCAAAATAATAAAGTCTACAGGGAATATGAATTCCCCAAATTTAATTAACACATCCTCTAGTTCAGCCCTAGGTTTGGTGATTGATCGGTCTGCCATCTAGAGAGTACAATAGGCGGGTTTCAACTCTCCAATCCCTAACTGCTCATATACGGAATATGGAAGCAAGTTAATGCTAGCGCCAAGGTCGAGTAAAGCACGATTAATATTTTTACCCCTAAAAGAAATAGAGACGGTAGGACAGCCAGGGTCCTTACGTTTTTTTGGTATTTACTGGGTAAAAGTTGTGCTAACATTTCTCGTCATTAAAACTTTTTTTGGCAATTGAGTTTTTCTCTTCCTAGTGCACAAGTCTTTAAGAATTCTTGCATAAGATGGGACTTGTTGAATAGCATCTAGGAGAGCAATATTGACGCTAACTTTCTTCAACATTTCCACAATCTTCTCCATTTGTGGGTTAGGATTGTTGGCCCTTAGTCTGTTTGGAAACGGAGCTTTATCAATAAGGGTTGGGTCTAATATTGGAGAAGATTGTGGGGATGGAATGGATCCCAAAATTGGAGTGAGGATCGCTTTAGATAGATTCGGGGAAGTGGGCTGAGGGTTCGAGCCTTCTGGGAAGCATAGAATAGGCTCGGAAGTAGGTGGGAGACTAGACGAATTAGGAGAAGAAGTAGAAGCCGGGGTATCATTGGTACACTAACGTCATCAACTTGTTCACCCACTCGGTTATCCAGCACTCTTCCCGATCTTAACGTAGTAACGGCACTCTCATTATGATGTTGTGAGCGGCCAGGATTCGGTGGGGGTTGAGATAGGAGTTTCCCTTTTTCTCTCGCACTCATCACGGCATTCAACTGTACAATTTAGGCTTCTATTGATTTAATACTCTCAACGTGGGAGGCGGAGTCTTTCTTGATGGAATCAATTGAAGACCTCATATCAGCCGACATTTGGATGGAATGTTTCATAAAGAAATCCAAAGTTTGTGCGAGTGAAGAGGAGTTATCGGTACCGGTCGTTTGGAAAGAATTATTGGCCGGGTTTTGAACAGGTTGAGATTGAAAGGGGTGCTGACTCTGTGGTGGTGGTTGTTGTTGCTGTGGAAGAGGTCTTTGGTAATTGCTTTGGAACTTGTTTTGATTTTGGGGTTGGTTTTGGTTCCAAGCAAAATTAGGATGATTCCTCCATCCCTGATTGTATGTGGAAGAATAAGGATCGTTTCTAGGTCGCTGCTGAAAAGTAGCATTAGTTTGCTCGTGACCTTGACATTCTTCCGTCAAGTGTGATGGATTGGAACAGCAACCACACACGGTTTTGGGAAGTGTTATCTAGTTTAGGGAGACTGATGAGAATTTGTTTTCAATAGCGTCGAGTTTCTTTTGCATCGCTGCCATTTCGGCTTTTACTGCGATGGAAACATCGAGCTGGTGAATACCTCCCCTAGATGAAGGTGGCCTAACGCTTTTCCACGCAAAGTGTTTTCAGCGAGATCTTCCAGATATTTTCAGGCTTCACCATCGTCTTTGGACATGAAATTGCATTGACACATTGTTTCAAGCATCTGCTTTGTCTCTGGATTAATGCCTTCATATATAATTCGGCACAGATCCCATCTATGTATTCCATGATGAGGACATTGGACAACCAGATCCTTGAAACGTTCAAAGCACTTCCAAAATGGTTCATTGGGAAGCTGGGTGAACTGGTTGATTTCGCTCCTAACACGGGCGGTCTTATGATTTGGGTAAAATTTCTTAAGGAATGCTATCATGAATTCATCTCAATTGGTAATAGAGTGTGCGGCAGTATTATAAAGCCATTTTTCTGCTATGTCGCACAAAGTTAATAGGAGAAGACGCAAGCGCATAGCATCCACGGACAGTTGTGAAGTACCCATCATTGCGCATACGTTTTCGAATTTAGTGATGAAAACGTACGCGTCTTCAGACTCAAGCGTGTGAAATTTGGGCAACAGGTTGATGTAGTGGGGTTTAATTTCAAAATTATCCCCGTTGGCTGGTGGAATAGATAAACAGGTAGGAAGGGGACCGCGTATAGGATAGCATCTTTCTTGGAGAGAGATGCGTGATGGATTCTGCGCACCTACGGGGGGTGGCAGGGTGGTGTTATAATCTGATGGAGTACCGTCCATCTCGATCAATGTGGTGGGTGGTGGGGAAAAAGAAAATGAAGAAGTACCGACTTCGGAGTCGATAGCCGAAACGCGGACAAGACGGACACTAGAATCCCGTGTCCAGCCAAGCATACACGAAGAGGGTTTAGCGCATGTGGTAGCGTGTGTGTGATATAAAATTGGTTTGTTTTGAAAACGTGGGATTTAAGACAAATCACACAAAAATGCACAAAGAACCCTAGAACTAAGGTTACCTAGGTCAAGTCTCTAGACCGCTCCTAGACTTCCAAAGGACAAGCAGCAGGATCAATCCTTTATCACCTCTTTACTAACCTTGTGGCCAGGTAAGTGCCAGGTAAGTGGGAGGTAGCCGCTATATGAATCACCGAAAATAGCGGGCCTAATTAAGTAACCACTTGCCGTAGACACACCTGCCTAGGCACAACAAAAGTAATGTGGAAAAGCTATAGATTACCCACGACCTTCCTCTGTCCTTATTGAGCGCGACAGTCCTTATAGTCTTTTCTAGATATTTTTTAAATTAATGTAGGGTTGATGCGGATGCTCGTTTTGTGATTTGTGGGGCTTAGGATGGGTGATAAAATCCCCACCTAATCTGAATTTGGTCTTTCCCCTTAAAATCCGTATTAAGATATGAATAAACAAACCAAGTACAAAACTTTGTAAAAAGATTTTTGAGCGGCGATATTTTGCAAAGAATCCTATAGGAAAAATATTTTATTGGATTTTAGAGGAGAGAGAAAGAGTTGAGAAATTTACCAGAGAAGTTTGGAACCTTAATCCCTCAAATCCACCACGCTTCCGCCGCACTTTTGCTTATTTTCCGCGGTTCCGCTGCGAAGCGGAGGGATCTCGTGATGATTTTTGCTACGTGGCCTCCTGTGCTCCTCTGGATCTTGATGAATATCTATGGCTCTCTGTTTCCTCAATTCTGTGACTCCAGATCCCCTTGCAAAATTCACACAATAATCGTTAAATATACAATTTGCAGTTTTGTTTTGTTTATGATATGGATCGAATAAGAATTCAACATGAATAGTAAGAAAAATAAATTACGCACGTTTCCCCGGCAACGGCGCCATTTGGTTGGTGATGTTTGTAGAATAACCGCAATCAATAACGGTGCCGCGTGTAGCTAGACCGAGATGAGTACGGGTTGTCCTCAGGGAAAGTTGAATCTTTTAATCTTATCTTAGGCGTATTGATTAGGAAAGGAGGAAGAATAAAGAATGGTTGTAGATTCAAGATCCATGTCAAATACGGATGCAGGATATAGATCTAGATTAACTACGGATGTAGGTTTTATATTAGAAGGGGGCTTGTAGGGTTCATTAACATTTAGTAGTCATGGATGATTAATTAAAGATTACCCATTTTATCCTTTAATAAATTTAAAACTAGATCAACAGTGATGCATGTAGATTAGGGTTTCTGGAGGGAAAAGGGTTCCCACTCTTAACCCCTATCTTGACATGGATCTCCATTCATGTCTAGCCTTTACCAAAACAATCGTTAATCTAATCTCTAATCGCGGTCGTGGCTCCCAATGAATTGGTAGCACGCCCGATTACGATGTTAATGATTCTTTCGGTAAAGTTTATAAACTTTTTAGGACATAAAAAGAGTTTAAGGATCTTCATCATCCATTAATCTACCCTAATCCTACGAACCCTAACAAGCGGAGAATTACTCGCGCATGTTTGGAAAGGAAAAGATAGAAATGAAAATCATATTGAAAACTACAGAAAATAAAATGATATAAGAAAACAACTATCTTTATTAATCAACAAGATCAAGTACACTTTGTTCCTTTAGAAAATGATTACAAAACCCTAGTTTGCTTCTCGATCTCTTCAAAGGAGGTAGATGAACTGTCGATGATCAACAAGGATTTTTGAGCCTTCGTGGACTTCGTGATCGCCTCGGTTTGATAAATTTTCCAAAAGGCTCTTGGTTCTATTTATAGTCACAGAAGTTGAAAACCTTAGATCGTGTTAGTTAGGGTTTGTTGATAAAATCCTACGTAGAAAATCCAATATCCCAACTCTCCTAACACGCCGCGGATCCGCCGCCAATAGTAGGTTTTGGCCGCGGAACAGCCGCTCTCTGGTGGGATCTTGGGCTCCAATTTCTGTGGCTTCATCTTCGTAGCACTTGGTGATCTTTTGAATATCTAGACTTTGAAAATCATCTCTACGTTTCTGCCAGAATTGGTTTCTTTAATTTACTTGAATATCTTCGACATATTTGATCCCGCCAACTCGGATTTCCTTGATTTTAGTCATGATATAATTCCTGCACAATTATCTCAATAAATGACGTTAGTAAAATTTGTTTTTATTAAGATATTATCTTAACCATTTGTCATGATATTTTAGTTTTAAGAGAATTGGTCAAAGATATTTAATAAGTTAAGCATATTTAAATAGACCAAATATTACATGAATATTATATGCTTACATTTTCCTTCATACTGTTAATTATAATATATAAACACATGAAAATAGTATTTTTACAGATATACCCTTATATGTGTCATATTTATAATAAACATCTTTTATTATATAGAAATAGTAGGAAAAATGTCATATTAAAAGTGCAGTTTTATCAACTGAACACATAGCAAAAATTTGAAATTGGTATGGACGATGCCTCCCGAAACCTTGCTGCCGCGCTACATAACGCTACAGTGGTATCAGAGCCAAGCTACAGATTTAAACGCTGTTTGTTAGATTACGAAACCGAAAGAACTCCGAAACACCCGATACACATTCCTAGTTTCTATCGAATTTTAAATGGCATCTAAAATTTTTTTAAGCAACTGCAGAATATTGTATGTGATATAACATGAACACTATCAAAATTTGAAGCAATTTGGCATGTTTTTGGCCGGCCACATCACTACAAAAACCGAGCTCACCGGTACATTCTGGGCTTTTTAGCTTCAAATTTTTAGGGTGTTCTAGTCTCTGGGTTTTGGTGTTTCAGGTGTTGCTTGTTTTTGCTGAAATTGCATGAGATGTTAACTTTCTGTAAAAGCAATTCAGAGTGTTTTGTAGTTGTAATTCTAACATCTATTCGGGTTATTTAGATGACGTTAAAAAGTTCGAACGGATATCGATAACTCATATTTTCTCTCGCTGGAAATTTTCCAAGAGTTGGAATTTTTCCAAGTTTAAAATCTTCAGAAAATCATATAAGCGATTCTGTGGACCCTCTAGAAGAATGATATCCAAACTCGATTTTTTGGATCGCGGAACCGCGGTCATACCCTAGGGTTTGCGGCAGTTCCGTTGCGACATGAGTGAGGCATGGATCGGCCCTTCTACGGATGGTTCAAAGGAGCTGTGGCATGTTCTGGGTACTTTTTGAACTCCGCTCAAGTGTTGAGGTCTTTGGGAAATTTTGGGTGTTTATTTATTCGATCGAAAATTTTAACATCGTCTAGCTATCTGTGATTGTGATACAATATTTAGAATCCACATAATTAGTTATTTGATAACTAGTTTGAATTTTATAAATCTAGCAGTTTAGTCTCATTTGATCAGTAGCCATGGAATTTTGATGTGGATCAAAAGTCCGTCGCAATTACGTAGTGTACGCGGATACTCGCCGGGTAAACATACTAAATAGCCACGCCCCATAGCCCCGACCAAGTGACTGTAGGAGAACCCCGTCGCCAAAAGCATCCGTTCGGGTTCTCGAGGCCGTGGTGTTCCGCCTTAGTGCACTTCGTCGATGGTCTCAGGGGTGCGGCCGTCTACTAAAGTTTCCAACGAGCATTCGATCAGGTTATCGGGAATCTTGTTGAATTACCCGACAGGCTATTGGAAAGTGTTTTCAATATCGAGACTAAAATGCGGGGTTTATAATTGTTAGGCATGTGATGTCTAAGGAATTCATTTTGTTGGGCATGAAATCCAAAGTATGTGATACATTGGGTTTATGATGTGTAAGGTGGTTGCGGATTCCAATTGTTATAGCTTTTCACTTTCTTTTCTACGACCGTAAGTGTAATATGTGGTGTATTGCCAGTTTCGGTGCTATATGTCAACGACAATTTGGATACAGATATTTACTTACGTTGATGACATGTGATGTTATGTGTTGTTGTGATATGTTATATTGGATCGTCGTGTTTTGAATAGCCGGGGGGTTTTATGTGAGATGAGAGTTTTTCATTTTCATTCATGTAAAAGCTTGTATGAAATATTATTTTATTAGGACACTTCCAGGTGAGGATGATATCACCATTGATGTATATTATTTACTTTTCCGCATTAGGATAGACCCAAGGCGGGGAGCACAAGTAACCGGGTTCTGAAGTCCAGTGGGAGACCATCTCGAGGAGTCGAGACCGGGTCTCCTCACTCTAGAATTGGTAGGGTTGCTTGCCGCTATCGTAGGGGTCTAGGGATATGGGTTTGGCTATTCATCACGACCGTAGAATCCGTGTTTTATACAGGCTTAATTTAAAACACAGAATTCCTAGTATATCCAATATTTCATATATGTTCTTCTGCTGCTGATATTTTGTGATGTGATCAGTTGATATGTTTTGAGACGAATGCGTATATTATATATATGATATATAATAAGTATTGTTGCTTTCATTTCTTTTGTGATGCTTAGGAAGCATAAATTGATAGGACTTCGTTAATGAGATTAATTAAATAAAAGAAACCTAAAAATGTTGTAGAAACTTGTTTTAAAAATTGGTAGGTCTAGTTCTTACTTTGTATAGCGGTATTCCTTGTAGAATATCCACTACCTTATTCAATAAGGAAAGAGCTGAGATCCCTTCACCGGGAGTGACCTCTTTAGCGAAACTAGCAGATACTACAACCTACTCGGTTTGGTTTTTGATTGCTTCTATAGTTTTTGCTTTGCATAGTGGTATTTGTGAAATATCCTGCAACTTATTCAATAAGGAAAGAGCCGAGATCCTTTCACCGGGAGTGACCTCTTTAGCAAAACTAGTAAAAGCCTCAAATACACTCCTTTTAAATTTCACTCGATTCTACAACGATATCAAGTTCATTACGCAAAGGGTTTTCTTAAGAACCTGTTGTAGCGCTCCGTCATTTCAGATAGTACTACTTAGTATTCGTTCTACGTTTGTTGACATGCGTCAAGGCGTAGTGTGCGGTAGCTAACTAGTGCTTATCTGCTACATACGATGCGATTGGATTAGGGTAGTCGTGCGACTTTGTTGGTCTGCGTCAAAGGTCGTGCGGGTAGGTTTAATTCAATCATGAAATGTATGGGTTGAACTTGACTAGCGGACTATGGTTTGTTGGCCTGCGTCAAGGTCATAGGACGCTAGGGCTAAAAACTATTATCGGGAATTTCAAGTGTTGAAATTTGCAATGAGATTGCATACCTTCTATGATATAGTTGGATGCCGATACCCACTGCGAGTAAGAGTTACTCCTGGGAGAGTTTTGCATATTACAATTAGCCGATTATGTAGGTGTCTAGAAAGGTGTTAATGGGGTTACGCCCCTGGGAAAACGAGGTTTATTTTAATTTGGTCCGTGCGAAAGCACAGGGGAACCTCCCTCAAAGTACATATACTGGCCTGGCCGAAAGATTGGCAAACTTGTAGGGTGTAATTAATCCCGGCTAGTCCTACCTTTTAGAGTTTGATGGAAAATTTGATAAAAACAGTTGGAGCCATCATGATTAGATTAAATAATAACCAATCTGATCTTGCAAGAGCGCACGCAGAGTGTTTTCTTCTCTCTCTCTCTCTTTCTCTCTCCAGGTAGCGACCATGTCACTCCTTAATCAAGATAATAATATGGATGCATTGACCGAACCTGCTTATTATACTGTGCTGGGAAACGTTGGTTCCGTTCTTTCTTATAATTGTTATAAGTCTGAGCAGCAAATAGGGGAATATCCGAATTCCCATGCCACTCAATCGAGGAATAAGCATGTTGATACATATTCTTCGGGTGTGTTCATTAGCGAGAACTGTTTCTCAGTATCCTCTACGTCCTGGATATGTGATACCGGATCAGGATCCCGCATATGTAATATGTTACATGGGCTATAGAAAGGTAGTGAACTAAAATTGGTTGATATGTCTCTAAGTATAGAGAATGGTGCAATTGTTGCAGCCAAGTAAGTTGGAAAATATCACTTTGTATTAATACATTGATTCTTAACAAATGTTATTAGATACTGAACCTGATATACAACATTACATCAGTTTCTTTATTAGGTTAAAGAATGATATAATTCTGTATTGGAGGATAATGTTGTGAACATTTTCCTGAATCAAGAGTTGATTGGATCAGGCACGTTATGTAATGGCATATAAGTTCTAAATCAAACGACAGTTCAAAGTTTCTAGAACACACACAAGAGGAGTAGTTCAGAAATGAACGAATCCTTCTTATGGTATTGTAGACTAGGTCATATCAATTTTACATGACCAGCTAAGTTACAGAAGAATGAATATGAGAATCTGTTCGAATTTTCATCTTATGCTGCTTGCCGGTCTTGTCTCAAAGGTAAAATGGCCAATACTCCGTTTACTGGAAACAGAGAAAGAATTACTGAACTCTTAGGATGGATACATGATGATATATACGGTCCTATGTCTACAAATGCCAAGGTTGGTTCTTCGTATTTCATTATATTCACTGATCTTCTCTCAGGATTTGGACATATGTTCCTGTTGAAACAAAAGTCTGAAACTTTTGAGAAATTCAAGGAATATAAGCTTGAAGTTGAGAACCAGACGGGTAGAAATATTAAGACCTTCGATGTGATCGAGGAGGCGAATACTTGCCCATGAATTTCATGGAATTTCTAAAAGGTGAATGTGATTCTCTCTCAGCTTACTCCTTCGTATACACCATAGCACAACGGTGTATCGGGGCGGAGGTATCGCACCCTTTGAGATATGGTGCGCTCTATGATGAGTACTGCTAAGTTGCCTGTTTCCTTTTGGAGTTATGCACTTGAGAAGCTGCATACCTATTGAATGGAGTTCCATCCAAATCAGTGCCTACCACTCCATATGAGATATGGAATGGGAAGAGACCATGTCTTAAACAAGTTAAGATATGGGGTTGTCCGGCCTATGTTGAAAAGCAAAATCCGGACAAGCTCGAGGCAAGGTCAATTCTTTATAAGTATGTTGGATATCCCGAACATTCATGAGGGAATATCTTCTACCACACTGAGGAGAAAAATGTGTTTTGTTTATCAGCATTCAACCTTTCTAGAAAAGGAATTTCTTGTGATGAAATTAGCGGACATGAGGTAGAACTGGAAGAAGTTCCAGCTAGACAAACTAACAGCTGATGATTTGGTAAAACCAAAGGATTCAATAGTCTCCAACGAACTTCAGCCTCTCCGCGAATCTGGTAGGGTTCCTCACCCACTTGAGAGATACTGCGGTCTTCTCGGTGACAGTGGGAGCGAGGAATGCATCGTGGTAGATGATGTCCCAACTAGGTTCAGGCAGGCCATCACGAGTGGGAACTCTATGAAATGGATGGATGCTATGAAATCAAGGATAGAATCCATGTACACCAACAAAGTGTGACTTTGAATGTTGCACCTGAAGGGGTAAAACCCATTGGGAGCAAATGGATCTTGAGAAGATTCTTGGTATAGATGGAAAAGTTGAGACTTTCAAAGCTATGCTTAATTCCATCAGGATCAATGCGCGCATCGCGGAGTTGGAACATCTGTTTTGATGTGGCAGTCAAAGAGTTTAACTTCATCAAAAAAGTAGATGAACCATGTATATACAAGAAGGTTGTAGAGAGTAAGGTTGTTCTCTACGTATTGTATATAGATAACATACTCTTGATAGGAAATGGTTTCCTATGCTACACTCGGTTAAGCTCCTCTTATCACGAGGATTCTCCTAGGCAGATCTATCTGGATGATACCTACTACATCTTGTGGATTATGATCTATGATGATAGATCTAAGTGGATATTGGGAGTGTCCTAAATCCAGGTACATTAACACCATACTAAAAGGGTTTAGTATGGAGGATTCTAAGCGTGGTGGCTTTCCCACTTACTCAGGAATCACTCTCTCTAAAAAGATGTCTTCCAAGACTGATTTAGAGAGAGCTCGCGTGCAAGGGATACTTTATGCTTCGTTAGTAGGCTCTATCATGTATGTGATGTTATGTACCAGACCAGATGTAGAAGACTCACTAAGTATAGTGATCAGGAATCAATCGAATCTTGGGAGAATCGCTGGACAGCTGTGGAGGACATTCTTAAGTACTTGAGAAGCACTAAATGAATGTTCTTGGTTCGAGCTTCCAGAGTGCTAAGGTCGACTGAAGTCACAGGCATTGTCTTTACCCTCAATGGAGGGACGGTATGTTGGAAGAGTTCCAAGCCAGATACCGTGACATACTAGACGATAAAGGCTGAATACATAGCTACCAACGATGCTACTAAAGTAGATGTCTGAATATTTCTTGTTCATGAGATGAACATGGTTCCTACAATTGAACGTCCAATAATTGTTATTGTGACAACAATGGAGTTGTGGCTTTGTCCTAGGAACGCAGGTCCCATCAGTGTTCCAGACATATTCTGAGGCAAGTATCACCTGATCATGGAGATGGCCGATCTCTAAGGGATCGAGGTTAGGAGAGTAGACACGAACGATAACACAGCGGATCCACTCATAAAAGCATTACCCTAGAGAGACTTCTATAGGATATTAAGTATGAGATACTGCAACAAATGGCCTTAGTGCAAGTAGGAGATTGTTAGTTATATGTATGCTCTAGAAGCTATTACTGTACATGTGATGTATATTGTAGTCGATACTTGGACATATATAGGGAGGACTTTCTTGCTCAATATGATAGTATGCTATCTGGTTCCTCTTTATCTTAACATGTAAACTTATTGTCTCTCTATTATATGTTGATAATGTTAGTTGTATGTATGTCCTAGAGGCCAGTATTGTACAAATAATGTATATTATATTGGATGCTTGGACATATATAGAGAGGACTTTCTTGCTCAATATGATAGTATGCTATCTGGTTGCTCTTTATCTTAACATGTATCTTGTCTTTTGATGTTGTCTTATAGTTACATGTTGGTAAAGCCCTTAGGATGTGTACTTGACTACTTGGACTATGATGCAGATCACACTAGTGGGGATAGAGTAGTCCATAAGTACATCCTTTAATGTTCCTAGTCGTGGGTGTATCGAGACAGGGCATCGATATACCAGAGTAGACTAGCATATACGCTTCTCGACCCATGAGATGGGCGATGGATGATCCCATATCCATTGGTGTTTGACATCAGAGATCGTATACGGGTGCTCAGTGGAGACTGGGTACACTGGACGGGCTCACCGAGGACTCCCAGTTGGTATTATACCTCAAGTCAAATGGCAGTTCTCTGGTGACACTTGTGCAGGTTAGTCTGTAGACCCGAGATCGTCATAGAGTCTTGCGTGATTCCCACTGTGCTTTGATTTCCACCTTACCACGTCCAAGAGGGCGTGCAAAACGGTGGTTTTTGGGTACAATCCCGAGTCACAAGAAGGCGATGAGCGATAGGAGGGGTTTCGTCTCTCCCGGTATTAGGGGTTGATGTTGCGCTGTGCTCGATTGGCCATAACAGGGAAGTCCCTGGCCAGGGCTGATTTAGAGATTTACCGGTAAGTGTTACCAGTAGTTTCTCGACCCGTTATGAGCCTCACATCAGCACGACTTATCGGTTATTGGGGTCTGACGTTTACCACCCCTAGACTTGATATGCGACATATCAGACGAGGAGACCGGACTGTACGGAAGTGTTACCGGCAGGCTTTTACAGGAGTTGGAGCGGGCTTGCTTGCTGATCTTCTGATCGCTCAATACTCGGGTAGCCGTTACGTCCAGCTAGTACCGCTGACGGCTTGTGGGTGCTTGATGTGATCATCACCTACTGCCGGCGTATTAACGAGCCTTTAGAGTCCTACATAGAGGTTTTTCTAGCTCAGGCAAAACGAAAGAGGAGCGCATATGTGATATGCGCGGGACCGAGAATAATGCGAGTATGTCATACCGTATTCCATTCTCGTGACTTTTTTTTGTATCGGTCGGTTATATGTGATATAGCCGGGTTATCGAATCTTGTGTTGATTCGATAAATCGATACATTAGATATTAGTCGGTTATATGAGATATAACCGGATTATTAAGTCAAGTATTGATTTAATAATTTAGTGTATAATTGTATATATGATATACTAATTTACATTAACTAACATTTGTTCACTTATGGATTTTTCTCACAGGAGCACAACTTTAATATATATGTGATATATATTAAAATGTGTTTTCTTTTTTGTATCATTGTTGTTGATACAACATTCATGGGTGTATGAGACTTACACCATTCTATTTATTATGGTGGGTTATCATTATTTCAGGTAATTACAAAATTAGTGGAGATTTGGAAAAAGCATGAAGCTTGTAGAAGCTTTCTTTGCTTTGATAAAGTCCACTAACTTTGTCTTTACTTTAGATTTTTGTTAACCTAACCATTTTGGATTAGCCATGGTTATGTCTCTACATGAGTTAGTATATGATACTCACTCACCATGGTTAGCTCACTCACTTGATCATTATCTTTCTCATTTCATTTCTTCATCTTCTTCCTTGAGCTAAAAAAAGCTCTCTAGGGTTTGATCCAAAGTGAGAAGCATTGTGAGAAATAAAATTCCAAAGAGAACCCACTTCCTATTTCTCCATCCTCTACTAGACTAGCACTTTAGTTTAGGGTGTTTGCTTCACTAATTCTCTAGTTAGTGAAGTGGTAGCTTGAGTCGGTATTCCCTCGACGTAGATCATCTTCGGCCACGAAGACTTCAAGCAAGGATGCATCTTTTGCCTCGTGAAGCCATACAAGAGCCCGGGAAAACCATGATCGCAACGAAGGGACTACGACAAGGAGCTTCAGGAGTGAAGGACCGATCTACAAAGGTTGTATTTCGTATTCCCTTAGTAGCAAATGTAGTTTACTAGCTTGTGAAACCCTAATAATCTAGCGACGATCTTGTTTAGAGTTATTTGGCACGGCTAAAATTTTAATCGGGCATGCTTGATGCCTTGTAGAACCTTGTTAGTGTGCCTAGTAACCTTACAGTGGTATCAGAGCCTAGCTAGTGCATTAGGCGACGTGTATACGAAGTTAAAACCCCGATCGAACCCGGAAACGCAAATTTAACCCCTCTCTGTACATTTTTTAAAACATATGATTTTTTTTTTATTAAAAATACCTAAAAAATTCAGCAGGGAATTCTAAGAATTACCACAAAATTCGAGTCTCTAATTCCGTACGGCCGCCGCGGAACCGCGGTCCCACCCTACTTTAGGCGGCGGTTCCGCGGCAGTAAAAGTGAAATGTGGGCAGAATTTTGTGCAGTAATTTCTGTAGCTATTCCATATATTTTATGGGTATTGTTTTTTCTGACTCAAGTGTTGAGTGCTCTGGGGATTATTTTGTATTCGTTGATTCGATCGGAAATTTTAAATTCGTTATTGTTTTCCGGATAATTTAGTAAGTATTAAAATGTTCAAACGGATATCATTAACTCAATTTTTCCAGGCACGAAAAACTTTGAGGTGTTGATTTTTCCTTAAGTTTAAATCTTTCGGAAAACCGTGCATGTAACGCGATGGACCCTCTAGAATACAACAAACCTTAACTCGATTATGTGACCGTCTTGAACTGCCATTTGAACCTTATGGTTTGGGGGAGTACGGCGTGCCACATATGAGGCATTGGCTTGACCCTTCTACGGCTGGACCGTTGCTACTGTGACGTATTCTGGAATTTTTGAACTCCGCTCAAGTGTTGAGCTATTTAGGAAATTTTGGGTATTTGATTATCAGTTCGGAAAGTTTAATACTGTCTATTTATCTGGAATGTGATACAATATGTGGAATTCATAGAGTTGGGCATGAAATTCGAAGTATGTGATATTTCGGATTTACGATGTCTAAAAAGATTGTGAATTCCAAATGTTGTAGTTTTACACTTTCTTTTCTGTGACCGTAAGTGTAGTATGTAGTTGTATTGCCGTTTTTCGTTGCTATACATCAACGACGATTGGTGTATGCATACTTACTTACGTTGATGACATGTGTTGTTATGTGTTGCTGGATATGTTATATTGGATCGTCGCATTTTGAATGGCCGGGGGTTTTATGTGAGATGAGGGTTTTTATTTTCATTCATGTAAAATTAAATGTATGTAATATTCTTTTATTGGGGCACTTCCAGGATGAGGTTGATGTCACCATTTGTATATTATTTACTTTTCCGCACTAGGATAGACCCAAGGAGGAGAGCACAAGTAACCGGGTTCTGGAGTCCAGTGGGAGACCAACTCGAGAAGTCGAGTCCGGGTCTCCTAACTCTGGACTTGGAAGGGTTTCTTGCCGCTTTCGTAGGGGTCTAGGGGTGTGGGTTTGGCTATTCATCACGACCGTGGAATCCATGTTTTATAGAGGCTCAAAATAAAACACGGAAGTCCTAGTATATCCAATATTTCATATGTTTCTTCTGCTGCGATATCTGTGATGTGATCATATGATATGTTGTGATAAATACTGCATATAGTATATATGATATATTATATAGACGTTGCTTATGTTTTACACCCGCGCTAGCCCTGCCCCGCTCTGCCGTTAGTTACCTAACCTAACGATGCACGAGGGGACATCGAGGCGAATGCGGATGACATAAGTGTACATCGTATTTATCTGTGATGTTTAGGTGATTTAAATGATGGGACTTCATTAATGTGATTAATGAAAGAAAAGAAACCTAAAAGATATTGTAGAATCAAATTTTCAAAAAGGGTAGCTACAGTTTTTGCTTTGCATAGCGATATATATGATATATCCCGCACCTTATTCGATGAGGAAAGAGCCGAGATCCCTTCACCGGGAGTGACCTCTTCAGCAAAACTGGAAGATGCTACAACACTCGGTTTGTTTTTGATAGCTTTTGGAGTTTTGCTTTGCATAGTGATATATATGATATATCCTGCACCTTATTCCATAAGGAAAGAGCCGAGATCTCTTCACCGGAGTGACCTCTTTAGAAAAACTAATAAAAGCCTCAAAATCACTCTATTTCAAAATTCATATGATTTTACAATGGTATCAAGTTCATTACGCAATAGGTTTTCAGAAAAGCCTGTCGTAGCCCTCCTTCATTTCAGATAAGTTGTATATAGTATTCGTGCTGCATTTGTTGGCTTTCGTCAAGGTGTAGTGTGCGGTAGCTATATGCTGCTTATCTGTTGCATATGATGCGATTGGATTAGGGTAGTCGTACGGGTTTGTTGGCTTTCGTCAAGGGTCGTGCGGGTGGGTTTAATTTAGTCAAGAAATGTATGGGTTGAACTTGACTAGCGCGCTATAGTTTGTTGGCTTTCGTCAAGGTCATAGCACGTTAAGGGCAAAACATTATCGGGAATTTCAAGTGTTGAAATTTGCAATGAGATTGCATACCTTCTATGAGATAGTTGGATCCCGATACCCACTACGAGTGATTGTTACTCCTGGGAGAGTTTTACACAGGACAATTAGCTGATCAAGTAGGTGTCTAGAAAGGTGTCAATGGGGTTACGCCTCTGGGAAAATGAAGTTTACTTTAATTAGGTTCGTGCGAAAGCACGGGGAACCTCCCGCAAAGTACCGACACTGGTCTGGCTGAAAGATTGGCGAAGTTGTAAGGTGTAATTAATCCCGGCTAGTCTTTTCCTTTTAGGGTTTGAAGGAAGATTTGATAAAAACAGTGGGAGCCATCCTGATTAGATAAAATAATAACCAATCAAATCTTGCAAGAGCATACGCTAAAGTGTTTTCTTCTCTCTCTCTCCAGGTAGCGACCATATCATGCCTTAATCAAGATAATAATATGGATGTATTGACCGAACCCGCATGTTATACTGTGCTGGGGAACGTTGGATCCGTTTTTTCTTATAAAAGTTATAAGACTGAACAGGATATAGGGGAATACCAGGATTCCCATGCTACCCGTATGAAGAAAGTACATATTGATGCTTCTTCGGGTGTGTTCATTATAGAGAACCATTTGCTCTATGTCCTTGGTATTAGATACCGGGTCAGGATCCCATATATGTAATCAGTTACATGGGCTTAAGAAAGGTAGAGAACTTGGAGAAGGTGATAAATACATAAGGGTTGGAAATGGTGCAATTGTTGCAGTTAAAACCGTCGGGGAATATCACCATGTATTACCAACTGGTAATACATTGATTCTGAACGAATGCTATTACATGCCGAATCTGATATGCAACATTATATCGGTTTCTTTACTAAGTAAAGAGGGATATAATTTTGTATTACAGGATAATGTTATGAACATTTTTCTGAACCAAAAGTTGGTTGGATCAGGTACGTTGTGCAATGGCATTTATGTTCTAAATCAATCAACAGTTCTGAGCATAACAAACACACACAAGAGAAAGAGTTCAGAACTGAACGAATCCTTCTTGTGGCATTATAGTCTGGGTCACATCAATGGGACACGACTAGCTAAGTTGCATAAGAATGGATATTTCAAACCGTTCGAATTTTCATCTTATGACACTTTCCAGTCATGTCTCAAAGGCAAGATGACCAAAACTCCGTTTACGGGACACGGAGAAGGAGTTACTGAACTCTTGGGACTGATACATAGCGATGTATGCGGTCCCATGTCTACACATGCCAGGGATGGTTCTTCGTACTTCATTACATTCACTGATGATCTCTCAAGATACGGACATGTGTTCTTGATAAAACACAAGTCTGAAGCTTTTGAGAAATTTAGAGAATATAAACAAGAAGTCGAGAACCAAACTGGGAAAAGTATTAAAATCCTTCGATCTGATCGAGGAGGTGAATACTTGAGCAATGAATTCCTGGACTTCCTAAAAGAGAATGGGATTCTCTCTCAGCTGACTCCTTCATATACACCACAGCATAATGGTGTATCAGAACGGAGGAACCGCACCCTATTAGATATGGTGCGCTCTATGATGAGCGCTGCTGAGTTATCAATTTCCTTCTGGGGGTATGCGCTAGAGACAGCCATACATCTATTGAATATGGCCCCCACCAAATCTGTGCCTACCACTCCATATGAGATATGGAAAGGGAAGAGACCATGTCTTAACTATGTTAAGATATGGGGTTGTCCAGTGAATTGTACGAAAGAGTGTTTGTAGTATAACCGCAATCAATAACGGTGTCGCGTGTAGCTAGACCGAGATGAGTACGGATCGTCCTCAGGAAAACGTTGAATCTTTTACTCTTACTTTAGATGTGTTGAAAAGGTGAGGAGGGATAAAGAATATTGTAGAATGGTTTCTAGATCTACGTTAAGCACTAATGCAAAATATAGATCTAGATTATTTATGGATGTAGTTAATATAAGAAGGGGGCTTGTAGGGTTCATTAGGATTTAGTAGTTATGGATGGTTAATTAAAGATTACTCTTTTTATCCTTTAATAGATTTAAAACTAGAACCACAGAGATGCATGTAGATTAGGGTTTCTGGAGGAAAAAGGGTTCCCACTCTTAACCCCTATCTCGACATGGAACTCCGTTCAAATCTACCCTTTGCCAAAACAATCTCTAATCGCGGTCGGAACTAACAAAGAATTGTTAGCGCGTCCGATTAGGATGTTAATGATTCTTTTGATAAAGTTCATAAACTTTTTAGGACTTAAAAAGGGTTTAGGGATGTTCATCATCCATTAGCCTACCCTAATCCTACGAACCCTAACAAGCGGAGAATTACTCGCACATGTTGGGAAAAGAAGATGAAAAGACAGAGAGGGAAAACATAATGAAAAATGCAAAAGAATTAAATAAAACAACTACCTTTATTAATCAACTTGAACAATCTACACTTTATTCCAAAAACTTGGTTTGCTTCTCGAACTTTTCCGAAGGAGGTAGATGAACAGTTGATGATCAGCCTGGATGCGTGAGCCATCTTGGACTTCGTGATCTCTTCGGCTTGATAAATTTTCCAAGAGGCTCTCGGTCCCTATTTATAGTCCAAAGCAATAACCTTTTGCTTCCAAATTTAGAAGTTAACAGAAAAGATTATCCTAAAAAATTCTCAGCCTCTATCTCCAAAATACTGCGGCGGATCCGCGGCATAAAGGGGCTTGGGCCGCGGATCCGCGGCCTGATGATCAGGGCCGTTGATCATTTTTCTGGGGCTGGCTCGTTGTGACATTTGGCGATCCTTGGAACCTTCAGAATTTGGAAATCTTCTCGTGGTTGCTGTCAGACTTGGTCTCCAAGTTTTGCTTTCTTAATTAGGTAAGTCTTCTTCAACAACTTGATTTCCTTGATTCTAGTCTTGAAAAATTCTGCACAACTTGGAAAAATTCTGCACAACAACTCAAATCATATTTAGTAGACTTTGTTCTACTAGGATTTGGTCAGTGAAATTATTTGCATACATTTTCCTACCAAATACTAATTATAATATATCAACACATGGAAAATAGTATTTTTACACATAAACCCTCATATGTATGATATATTATAATAAAGTCCTTTTTTAATATGAAAATGGTAGAAAAAATGTAATAACAAATGTGCAGTTTTATCAACTGAATAAATACCCCCAAACTTATCTTTGATCGTCCCGAGAAAACTAGTTTATTCAAGAGGAGAAAAAGAAAGGAGAAAACTAAGCACACTTTCGTAGGCAGACACGATTGCACTGAGCACGTGCTACAAGCCGTTAAACCTCTAGGTGTCCCTAGTAGGAGGAGTGTTGTCTCCTGAGGGTTTTCAGCGGATTACATCCACAAAATCCAATAATAAAAGAGAGATGGTGAAATTTACATATAAAGATAAGAACCATAAAAGAAAGACTTTGAAAATAAGAGTTTCCAACTATACTAGCTTTTCAGTTGTCATGAGCCCTATCTTAATAGTCATGAAAAATGTTAGAAATCACATCATCCCTCAATAAAACATCGTATTTATTCTTCATTCCTACCTTTCATCCAAACATTGATCATATACCCCTACGTGTGTGAAATGGACATCCCTACACTCGGAGAATTCAATTCAAGCTATCATACTCTTATCCATCTACCCCAGTACTTTTTAATTTAATGAATATTTAGATTTGCTCACACATTTTCATGCGACCGTTAATACTTCTTGAGGTACTAACCGACCGATTACTCATGTGCTTGCTGATTAGGTTATAATATTTTTCTCGTCTTGCACCACCTAAGGCTTAGCAGTGACTCCCAGACCAATTGGCCTTAGGGCACTAGGTGAAGAGGCACACTCGCTATATTTTTTTATTGCTGCCTTGGCGATAACAAAACCAGTGTTCATTTTTCTTTTCACCATTTTTTTGTTTTCTTTATTTTTTTCATTTCCTTCATACTTTGGCTTTTAGACAAGAGCATTTCAAGGTATCCTCTACTATCCCGAGTTTCAAGACGTATGTAAGTGCAAATAGTAGGGTATCAACATTCAAATGTTTGGCTTCCAGAATAGAAACTATTTTTCAGACTTATTTTTATCCTCAGATTAGTGACTTCCTTCATCTTACTAACCCTTGGGACAACAGCTCATAACTACTTATTACCAGTTCGTTTAAGAAAACTTCTAATTTTCTTAGTTTTCTTAAACTATTCCTATCTTTTGGATGTAATTTTTCACTTTCTACTCTTTTGTTATAAAAGAAAATTTAATATTTTTTTTTTGAAAATGTTTTGCTTATGGAAAGTATGGTGCAAATTGATGTGTAAATAAGCACAAACCTCCCCCAAACCTATTTACAGCAGTGTCCTCACTGATGTCATCTGTTAAGCTCAAAAACCTGTAGACTTGGGAGGAAATTTTTAATGGGGGCAAGAATATATGAAAGTGAAAATCCTCCTCCAAACTTATTTTTGGCTCACAATTTTGTAAAAATCATTTTCTTTCAAGAGCCAAAATGTACCACCCCTCCAAACTTGAGTTAAACAATTTTTAACTTTTAAAATCATACGTGGGGGTCAAGGTTATTGGTCAATACCAAGCTTTGCAAAGACCGAAGATCAACACCAACCATTCAAAAATTTTATCGATGAAGTACCAAGGTTGGTGGAAGAACATGTCACCTTTCGACAAGAAGAAGTGGGGGGGTGATAAGAGGTGTAATGGAAATGGATTGCGACTCAATTTGGAGAGACGACACAGTGATAGTAATGATGGATTACTCGCATTATCATGATTGTCCAAAAGAAGGGGTGGAAGTCCAATTTCTTCATCTTGGAGTTGATTTATCTCAACACCCGTATCTTTTAAAAATGCAAGTTCATCAGCGAAAATTTCCTCAAAGCTTTCATCGATACCCCGAAGAATAATGTCATCAGAAAAAATGGGGTGATCGTTAGACTCTATAAAAAGTTCCTCATCTGCGTTAGATGTTGACTCGGACAACTCGGTGGAAGAGTACATGGTTGGGTCAAACAACAACATATGAAAAGAGTCATTATCATGAGGTTGATCAAATTCGCTGCTGTCGACATCCATTAATTCGACAGAACACACATGAGCATAGGGTTCGGAGGGTTCACTTCCCAACTTGTAAATGTTAAGCTCAATTGACTTCTTTCCAAAGGATAGGGTCATAGAGCCATTTCTACAATTGATTACTGTGTTGGAAGTGGCCAAAAAGGGTCGACCGAGTATCACCGGGATTTGATTGCGTGGGTTTGCCACAGGTTGTGTATCTATAACGATAAAGTCCACAGGGAATATGAATTCCCCGACTTTGATTAACACATCCTCTAGCTCACCCCTTGGTTGGGTGATAGATCGATCGGCCATCTGAAGAGTGCAATACGCAGTTTTTAACTCTCCGATCCCTAATTGCTCATAAACAGAATACGGAAGTAAGTTAACACTAGCACCTAGATCGAGTAAAGCACGATTGATATTTTTATCCCCAATGGAAATAGAAATTGTAGGACTTCCGGGGTCCTTTCGTTTCTTGGGTAGTTGTTGTGTAAAAGCAGTGCTCACATTACTCGCAAGGAAAACTTTTTTAGGTACTTGAACCTTTCTCTTCCTAGTGCACAAGTCCTTTAGGATTTTCGCATATGACGGAACTTGTTGAATAGCATCTAGGAGAGGAATGTTTATATTAACTTGCTTAAAAATTTCCACAATCTTCTCCATTTGTGGACTTGGTCTGTTGCCCCTTAACCTGTTTGGATAAGGTGCTTTATCAATAATGGTTTGGTCCAACATTAGAGAGGATTATGGGGATGGAGTGGATCCCAGAATTGGAGTGGGGATCGTTTTAGGTAGATTTGAGGAAATGGGCGAAGGGTTCGAGCCTTGGGGAAAACGAAGAATAGGCTCGGGTGAAGGTGGAAGACTAGACGAATTAGGGGAAGAAGAAGAAGAAGTCGGGGTATCATTGTTGTCACTATCATCACATTGCTCACCCACTCGGTTATTCAACACTTTTCCCGATCTCAACGTAGTAACGGCACTCACATTATAACTTTGTGAGTGGCCAAGATTAGGTATGGGTTGAGATGGGAGTTTCCCTTTCTCTCTCGCACTTATTGCGGCGTTTAACTGTGCGAGTTGGTTTTCTATTGATTTAATACTCTCGCCGTGGGAGGCGGAGTCTTTCTGTATGGTATCAATAGAAGACTTCATCTTAGCCGACAATTGCATGGAATGTTTCATGAACATATCCAAAGTTTATGCGAGTGAAGAGTTGTCAGTACCGGCCACTTGTTGTGTAGAAGTGTTGGCCGGATTTTGAAAGTTCTGTGACTGAAAGGGGGGCTGATTCTGTGGTTGTGGTTGCTGTGGAGGAGGTCTTTGATAATTGCTTTGTTGGTTTTGATTCCAAACAAAGTTAAGATGATTCCTCCATCCTTGATTGTATGTGGAAGAATAAGGATCGTTTCTAGGTCACTGCTGAAAAGCAGCATTAGCTTGTAACGATGCATTCATAGGGCATTCTTCCGTTAAGTGTGAAGGATCCGAACAGCAACCACAGACGGTCTTAGGAAGCGTGACCTGATTTAGGGAGAATGATGAGAATTTGTTCTCAATAGCGTCGAGTTTCTTCTGTATCGCTGCCATTTCGGCTTTTACTGCGATAGAAACATCGAGCTGGTGAATACCTCCCTTAGTTGAAGGTGGTCTTACGCTTTCCCACTGCAAAGTGTTTTCTGCGAGATCTTCCAGATATTTCCATGCTTCACCGTCATCTTTAGACATGAAATTGCATTGACACATTGTTTCAAGGATCTGCTTTGCCGCTGGATTAATGCCCTCATATATAATCCGACATAAATCCCATCTTTGTATTCCATGATGAGGACATTGGACAAGCAGATCCTTGAAACGTTCAAAGCACTTCCAAAATGGTTCTTTGGGAAGCTAGGTGAACTGGTTGATCTCGCTCATAACACGGGCGGTCTTATGGTTTGGGTAAAACTTCTTAAGAAATGCAATTACAAATTCATCCCAATTAGTGATAGAGTGTGCGGCAGTATTATAAAGCCATTTTTCTGCCAATTTGCACAGTGTGAATGGGAGAAGACGCAAGCGCATAGCATCGACAGTCAACTGTGAAGTACCCATCATTGCGCATACGTTTTCAAATTTGGTGATGAAAACGTACACGTTTTCCGACTCAAGCCCATGAAATTTGGGCAGCAGATTGATGTAGTGGGGCTTAATTTCGAAATTATCCCCGTTAGCTGGTGGAATAGATAGACAAGTGGAAAGTGGACCACGGATAGGATAGCATCTTTCTTTGAGAGAGATGCGCGGTGGATTCTGTGCACCTACGGGCGGTGGCAGCGTGGTGTTATAACCTGATGGAGTATCGTCCATCTCGGTGTGTGGTGGGGGAAAAGAAAATGAAGAAGTACCGACTTCGGTGTCGATAGCAGGAACGCGGAAAAGATAGGCACTACGATCCCGTGTCCAGCCGAGCATGCACTAAGCGGGTTTAGTGCATGTGGCAGCGTGTGTGTGATTTTAAAAATTGGTTTGTTTTGAAAAAGTGGGACTCAAGACAAATCACTCTAAAATGCACCAGCAACCCTAGAACTAAGGTCACCTAGGTCCAGTCTCTAGACCGCTCCTAGACTTCCAAAAGACAAGCTGCAGGATCAATCCTCTACCACCTCTTTACTACCCTTGCAGCCAGGTAAGTGCCAGGTAAGTGGGAAGGAACCACAGTAGTGGGCCTAATTAAAAACCACTAGCCTTTGACACACTTGCCTAGGCACTACAAAAGTAATGCAGATAAGCGATTGATTACCCACGACCTTCCTTTGTCCTTATTGAGCGCGACAGTCCTTAGAGTCTGGTCTAGATATTTTTTTAATTAATGAAGGGTTGATTTAGATGCTCGGTTTGTGATTTGTGGGGCTTAGGAAGGGTGATGAAATCCTCACCTAATCTTGATTTTGTCTTTGCTCCTTAAAGTCCGAATTAAAATATGCAAAACAAAACCAATCATAAAACTTTTGCAAAAAGATTTTTGAGCGGCGCTATTTTGCAAAGAATCCTGCAGAAAATAGATTTTATTGGATTTGAGAGGAGAGAGAAAGATACCAGAGGAGTTTGGAACCCTAGATCTCCTGTTTCCTCAAGTCTGTGACTCCAGATTTCCTTGCAAAAATTCACACACAAATCGTTAAATATGCAATTTGCAGTTTTTTTTAATAATGATATGGATCGTCTAAGAATTCAACACAAATAGTAAGAATAAAAAAATTACGCACGTATCCCTGGCAACGGCGCTATTTGATTTGTACGAAAGAGTATTTGTACTATAACCGCAATCAATAACGGTGTCGCCTGTAGCTAGACCGAGATGAGTGCGGGTCGTCCTCAGGGAAACGTTGAATCTTTTACTCTGACCTTAGATGTGTTGAAAAAGAGAGGATGGATAAAGAATATTGTAGAATGGTTTCTAGATCTACGTTAAGCACTAATGCAAAATATAGATCTAGATTATTTATGGATGTAGTTAATATAAGAAGGGGGCTTGTAAGGTTCATTAGGATTTAGTAGTTATGGATGGTTAATTAAAGATTACTCTTTTTATCCTTTAATAGATTTAAAACTAGAACGAAAAAGATGCATGTAGATTAGGGTTTCTGGAGGAAAAAGGGTTCCCACTCTTAACCCCTATCTCGACATGGAACTCCGTTCAAATCTACCCTTTACCAAAACAATCATTAATCTAATCTCTAATCGCGTTCGAAACTAACAAAGAATTGTTAGCGCGCCCGATTAGGATGTTAATGATTCTTTTGATAAAGTTCATAAACTTTATAGGACTTAAAAAGGGTTTAGGGATGTTCATCATCCATTAGCCTACCATAATCCTACGAACCCTAACAAGCGGAGAATTACTCGCGCATGTTGGGAAAAGATGATCAAAAGACAGAGAGGGAAAACATAATGTAAAATGCAAAAGAATTAAATAAATCAACTATCTTTATTAATCAACTTGAACAATCTACACTTTATTCCTTAGAAAATGATTACAAAAACTTGGTTTGCTTCTCGAACTCTTCCGAAGGAGGTAGATGAACAGTTGATGATCAGCCTGGATGCATGAGCCGTCTTGGACTTCGTGATCTCTTCGGCTTGATAAATTTTCGAAGAGACTCTCGGTCCCTATTTATAGTCCAAAGCCATAATCTTTTGCTTCCAAATTTAGAAGTTAACAGAAAAGATTATCCCAAAAAATTCTCATCCTCTATCTCCAAAATACTGCGGCGGATCCGCGGCATAAAGGGGCTTGGGCCGCGGATCCGCGGCCTGATGATCAGGGTCGTTGATCATTTTTCTGGGGCTGGCTCGTTGTGACATTTGGCGATCCTTGGAACCTTCAGAATTTGGAAATCTTCTCGTGGTTGGTGTCAGACTTGGTCTCCAAGTTTTGCTTTCTTAATTAGGCAAGTCTTCTTCAACAACTTGATTTCCTTGATTCTAGTCTTGAAAAATTCTGCACAACTTGGAAAAATTCTTCACAACAACTCAAATCATATTTAGTAGACTTTGTTCTACTAGGATTTGGTCAATGAAATTATTTGCATACATTTTCCAACCAAATGCTAATTATAATATATCAACACATGGAAAATAGTATTTTTACATATAAACCTTCATATGTATGATATATTATAATAAATTCCTTTTTTAATATGAAAATGGTAGGAAAAATGTAATAACAAATGTGCAGTTTTATCAACTGAACATCCAGCCTATGTCAAACGACAAAATCCGAACAAACTCGAGGCACGGTCTGTTCTATGCAAATTTGTAGGATATCCCAAGAATTCACAAGGGTATATCTTCTACCACACTGAGGAACAAGGGGTGTTTGTTTCTCGCCATACCACCTTTTTAGAAAAGGAATTTCTTGCAAAAGAGATTAGTGGTCATGAGGTAGAACTGGAAGAGGTTCCAGCTACAAAAGCTGCAACAGAAGATCTAGTAGAACCAGAGGATTCCGTAGTTTCCGATGAACCCCAACCACTCCGCCGATCTAGTATGGTTCCTCACCCACCTGAGAGATACTACGGTTTTCTCATGGATGGTGGGAGCGAGGATTGCATCATGGAAGAAGATGACCCAACTAGCTTTGAGCAGGCCATCATGAGTGGGGACTCAGTGAAATGGCTGGATGCAATGCGGTCCGAGATGGAATCCATGTACACCAACAAAGTATGGACTTTTGAAGATGCTCCTGAAGGGGTAAAACCCATTCGGAGCTAGTGGATCTTCAAGAAAAAACTTGGTGTAGATAGGAAAGTGGAGACTTTCAAAGCTAGACTTGTTGCAAAGGGTTTTCGTAAAAGACCAGGTGTGGACTATGACGAAACCTTTTCTCCAGTGGCTATGCTTAAATCCTTCCGGATCATGCTTGCCATCGCTGCATATCATGACTACGAAATCTGGCAAATGGATGTTAAGACCGTCTTTCTAAACGGTGATTTAGAAAAGAGCGGGTACATGACTCAGCCAGAGGGCTTCATAGCTAGTGGGAGCAGCGGAAAGGTGTGCAAGCTGCTTAAATCCATTTATGGATTGAAGCAAGCATTGCGGAGTTGGAACATCTGCTTTGACGTCGTTGTCAAAGAGTTTGATTTCGTCAAAAATGTAGATGAACCTCGTATCTATAAGAAGGTGGCAGAGAGTAAGGTTGTCTTCTTCGTATTGTACATGGACGACATACTCTTGATAGGAAATGACATTCCTATGCTGTAATCGGTCAAGCTCTTCTTATCACAAAGATTCTCAATGAAAGATCTAGGGGATGCCTCCTACATCTTGGGGATTAAGATCTATAGAGATAGCTCCAAATGGATACTGGGATTGTCCCAATCCCGGTACATTGACACCATACTAAAGCGGTTTAGTATGGAAGAGTCCAAGCGTGGGAACTTACCCACGATCTAAGGGCTCACTCTCTCCAAAGAGATGTCTCCCAAGACTGATTTGGAGAGAGCTCGCAAGGGATACCCTATGCTTCGGCTGTAGGCTCTATCATGTACGCGATGCTATATACCAGAACCGATGTAGCACACTCACTAAGTGTAGTGAGTAGGTATCAAGCTGATCCTGGAGAGAGTGACTGGACAGCTGTAAAGAGCATTCTCAAGTACTTATGAAGGACTAAAGAGATGCTCTTGGTGTATAGTAACGGAGAACTCCAAGTGGAGTCCTTTACCGTTTCGAGCTTCCAGAGTGATAAGGACGACTCTAAGTCGCACTCGGGATTTGTCTTTACCCTTTACGGAGGGGCGGTTAGCTGGAAAAGTTCCAAGCAGGAAACCGTGGCAGACTCGACGATGGAGGCTGAATACATCACTGCCAACGATGCTGCCAAAGAGGCTGTCTGGATCAAGAAGTTCATTACTGAACTTGGAGTGGTTCCATCCATTGAGCATCCAATACCTTTGTAATGTGATAACAATGGAGCGGTGGCTTTGGCCAAGGAACCCAGGTCCCATCAGCGATCAAGGCATATTCTGAGACGGTATCACCTGATCAGGGAGATAGTTGATCGCCAGGAGATCGAGATCAGGAGGGTTGACACGAAAAACAACGCAGCGGATCCACTCACAAAGGCCATTCCCCAGATACAGTTTGAGAGACTCTTCGGGATGCTTGGTATGCGATACTGTAGCAGCTGGCCCTAGTACAAGTGGGAGATTGTTAGTTGTATGTATGCCTTAGAGGACAGTATTGTACAGATGATGTATATGTAAGTCGATGTTCAACACCCCAATACTTGTGGGGAGGCGGAAATATGAATAACAATCTTGTTCTATGATCAAACATCGATTAACCGTATGAATCGTTTGCTAAACAAGTTTTAACAAAAGCTATAGAGTTCTAAACTACTATGTTAAGAGATTATACCAAACGGTTCTAGTCCTTCGTCTTAATGTTATCTACGGCCTCTTTGGATCTCCACGTCCTCTTCGGCTTTCTTCCGTGATTGACGATCCACCCGAGAACCCTAATCCAAGCTATAACCTCTAAACTTGAGGTTACTTAGTTTCTCTAGTTGCTAAATAGAGTAGCTAAGGTGATGTAGAGATAGGTTATGGAGTAATTAGTCTTTCCTAATCCTTGTTCTCAACTCATGAGGGGTAGGATTAGGCTTGGTGAAGGAGAGAGAACTTGAAGAGAGAGAGTGAGAAGATGATAATGAAAATTATATGATAATAAAAAAGCTTCTCACTTGATATATGAAACATAATGAATAAGAAAGAAAAGAATAATAAGAGATTATTCATCATGTTTCATTAATGCAAGTGGGTGATTCATTATGTGAGTCATTAAGCATTTAATAATGCATTAATGATATGATGAATCACTCACAATGAGTCACTAATTCATTAAATGAAAATGCCACCTCTCCCTCCATGTCACATCCTTCTAGAAGCTTCTCGGAAAATTACGAGAACGCCCCTCTCATCCGTAAAAACACGGAAAAACTTTAGACTGTATAAATCCAATGACCTGATACTAGAATCTGGCTTAAACCAAAGCCGGCTAGTAAAAACTGTCCGAATGTCGTACGTGCGTTCAAACACGTATGCGTCCGAACCTTTGTCGTAAAACCATATGACCTCTATATCTTTTCGCCTGGGTTTGGGAAATCTCTGTGTGGGACTCTAAAGACTCAACTACTACGCTGGCAGTGGGTTTAACCACAGACCGCAAGCGGCACTAGCTGTACGTAACGGTCCCCAGGTAGTTGTCGATAAGAAAGCTGATGAGGTAACCCATCTGAAATCCTACTGAGCCTGTCTGTGACAATATCCGCGCAGTCCGGTCTGTTCGTCTGAGAGTATCGCATGTATGGTCTAGGGAGGTGGTGGACGTCAGACCCCTAATAACCGTACAAGTCGTGTCGGTATGGTTCAAGACCACCCGAGAATCTACTGATCCTTCCATCAGTAATTCTCAATCAGCCCTGGCCAGGGACTTATGGTAATGACCAAACGACCACAGTGCGATATCAACTCCCTATACCGGGAGAGACGAATCCCTAACAGTCGCTCACTGCCTCCATGTGGCTCGGGACTGTGCCCAACTGAAACCTGTTTGCACGACTCCTTTGAGCCGTGGTAGGGTAACAATCAAAGCACAGTGGGAACTCACACGAGACAAATGATGACCTTAAGTCAACGGACTATCTGCACACATGTCACCTGAGAACTGCTATCTGACGTTAGGTATAATACCATCCAGTCAGTTCTCGGCGAGTCCTGTCCGGTGTACTCACACCCAGTGAGCATCTGTATACAATCTTAGGTAAACACCACCAATGGTTGCGGGACCAATCCACCGCCCCTCGTCAGGGTCTAGATATGTTTACACTAGTCTACTCCGGAGTATCGATGCCCAATCTCGATACTCCTGCGACCAGGGACATCTAAGGGTGTGCCTATTGACTATCCAGCTCCCACTAGTATGACTGCCATCACAACACCGGTAGTCAGACAAACACCCTATGGGCTTTATCAACATATATATATAAATACCAAGTAAAATATATTATACGTTAAGACAAAGTCAAACCAAATAGCGTACTATCATATCAAGCAAGACTTTCATGTACATACATATTCCAAGCATCCTATACAATGTAGGCCTCTAGGGCATATATATCCAACAATCTCCCACTTGCACTAAGGCCTATAATTGGCGCAATGAGTACCCACTGTCTCTACCAGATCCAGTTGCTTGCGTACGGCATGCCCAACATCTCAAAAAGCCTCTCGAACTGTACTTGAGGAATGGCCTTGGTGAATGGATCTGCCGTGTTGTCTTTTGTGTCTACTCTCCGTATCTCGATCTCCCGACGATCCACGATCTCCCTGATCAGGTGAAATCGCCTTAAGATATTCCTGGATTTCTGATGGGACCTTGGTTCCTTCGCTAAAGCTACAGCTCCATTGTTATCGCAATACAAAGGAATTGGATTGGCAATGGACGGAACCTCCTGAAGTTCAGAAATGAACTTCCTTATCCAGACAGCCTCTTTTGCGGCTTCACTAGCAGCTATATACTCAGCCTCCATAGTTGAGTCTGCGACGGTATCTTGTTTGGAACTCTTCCAACATACCGCTCCTCCATTGAGGGTAAACACAAAACCCGAAATGGATTTAGAATCATCCTTATCACTTTGGAAGCCGGAGTCGGTAAAAGCCTCTACCTGGAGGTTCCCATTACCGTAAATCAAGAACATCTCCTTAGTCCTTCTCAGGTACTTGAGAATGTTCTTCACCGCTATCCAATGTTTCTCACCTGGGTCCGATTGATACCTGCTTACCACACTAAATGCGTAAGCTACATCTGGTCTGGTACATAACATCGCATACATTATTGATCCTACCGCCGAAGCGTAGGGTATAATGCTCATGCGAGCCCTCTCTTCATCAGTCTTTGGAGACATCTCTTTGGAGAGGGTGATTCCGTGACAAGCGGGCATATTGCCGCGCTTGGAATCTTCCATACTAAATCTCTTTAGTATAGTGTCTATATACCTGGACTGTGAAAGTCCCAATATTCTATTAGATCTATCTCGATAGATCTTAATGCCCAGAATGTATGATGCATCTCCCAAGTCTTTCATAGAGAATTTCTGTGACAAGAAGAGCTTTACTGATTGTAGTATAGGGATATCATTCCCTATCAGTAGTATGTCGTCGACGTATAAAACGAGGAAGACTACTGTTCCTTCTACAATCTTCCTATAAATACATGGTTCATCTATATTTTTGATAAAGTCAAATTCCTTGACTGTTTCATTAAAACAGATGTTCCAACTCCGTGATGCTTGCTTTAACCCATAAATGGATTTAAGCAATTTGCACACTCTTCCGCTGCTCCCACTGTCTAAGAAACCTTCTGGTTGATCCATGTAAACACTCTCTTCTAGATGTCCATTTAGAAAAGCTGTTTTTACATCCATTTGCCAGATTTCATAGTCATGGAAGGCAGCAATGGCAAGCACGATCCGAATTGATTTAAGCATAGCTACTGGTGAAAAAGTTTCATCATAGTCCAATCCTGGTCTTTGACGAAAACCTTTTGCTACTAGTCTAGCTTTGTAGGTTTCCACTTATCCAAATGTACCAATCTTCTTTTTGAAGATCCATTTGCACCCAACTGTTTTAACCCCAGGAGGAGAAACTTCTAAAGTCCATACTTTATTGGTATACATGGATTCCATTTCGGATCTCATTGCATTTAGCCACTTTACTGAGTCGCTACTTGTGATAGCCTGCTGAAAACTAGTAGGCTCATCATCATCGATGATGCAATCCTCTCGATCCCCATCAAGAAGAAAACCATAGTATCTTTCAGGAGGATGAGAAAGCCTACTAGATCTGCGGAATGGCGTTGGTTCGTCATGTTCTATTGAAATCTGAGATTCTTCTAAGTCCTCGGTTGCAGTTTGAGGTTCTGGAATTTCTTCCAGTTCTACCGCGCTCCCACTAATTTCTTTTGCAAGAAATTCGCTTTCTAAGAAGACAATGTGACGAGCGACAAACACCTTTTGTTCTTCAGTGTGGTAGACCATGTACCCCCTTGAATGCTTGGGGTATCCTACAAACTTGCATAAAACCGATCGTGCTTCGAGCTTGTCCGGATTATGCTTTTTAACATATACCGGACACCCCCATATCTTGATATACTTGAGATATGGTCTCTTCCCACACCACATTTCATATGGAGTGGTAGGTACAGACTTAGTTGGAACTCTATTTAATAGATATGCGGCTGATTCTAGAGCAAATCCCCAGAAGGAAAGTGGTAACTCAGCACTACTCATCATTGATCGCACCATATCTAATAGCGTGCGATTCCTTCTTTCTGATACACCATTATGCTGAGGTGTATAAGGAGGAGTAAGCTGAGAGAGTATTCCATTTGCTTTCAAGTATTCAAGGAAACTGGTACTTAAGTATTCTCCACCTCGATCAGATCGAAGTGTCTTGATGCTTTTACCAGTTTGTTTCTCTACTTCATTTTTATACTCCTTAAACTTCTCAAAAGCCTCGGATTTATGTTTTATTAAGAACACATGTCCATACCTAGAGAAGTCATCAGTAAAAGTGATGAAGTAGGAGTGACCACTTCGTGCATGTATAGACATCGGACCACATACATCACTGTGTACTAGTCCCAGGAGTTCAGTGGCTCTTTCTCCGTGTCCGGTGAACGGAGATTTGGTCATTTTTCCTTTGATACATGATTGACAAGTTGCATATGATGAATATTCAAACGGATCTAGATATCCATCTTTATGTAACTTAGTCAACCTTGTTTCATTTATATGACCAAGTCTACAATGCCATAGGTAGGCTGGATTCGTATCTGGAGCCTTTCTTTTACGCGTGTTTTGAATATTGAAAATTTGTGGTTGATTAAGTATGTATATGCCATTTTCCAGTGTGCCATACCCAATCAGTTCTTGATTTAGGAGAATGTTCATGACATTTCTTTCAAGCACAAAATTATATCCTTTATTAGACAACAAAGATACTGATATAATATTACACAACATACTGGGAATACAAAAACAGCCATACAATACCAAAATGTGTCCACTATTCAACCCTAGGTGATATTCCCCTATTGCAACTGCATCTACATGCATTCCATTGCCCATCCGGAGAGTCATATCACCTGCCCCCAGTACTCTACTATTTCTCAGATCCTGCAAAGAATTACAGATGTGAGAACCAGAACCGGTATCAAGTACCCATGAAGTAGAGTTAACTGAAAGACAATTTTCGATTACGAACACACCTGAAGCAGAAGCAACAGCTTGCTTCATGTCCTTGGCTTTAAAGGCCAAACAGTCCTTCTTCCAGTGCCCTTTCTTGTGACAATAGAAGCACTCGTTCTTTTCTGCCTTCACCCTTCCTGCCTTGTTCGTTCCCTGCACCTTCTTGACCCCACCCTTCGGTTTTGTGGCTTTCATCTTCTTCTTCCCTTTTGCTTTCGCTTTAGATTTAGAAGAAGATGATTGGCCAACATACAGAACGGGGGTCTTCTCCTTTTTCGAGGAGGTCTCTGCTACCCTCAACATATTGAGGAGCTTTGGAAGATCCGCTTCCATTTCGTGCATGTTGAAGTTCAGCACGAACTGAGAGAAGGTGTGGGGAAGGGACTGCAAAATCAAGTCGATATACAAATCATTCTCTAGCACGCATCCCAGGTTTGCGAGTTCCTCAATGAGGGTGATCATTTTGAGGACGTGCTCTCCAACAGGCGATCCTGGAGCTAACCTCATCTGGAAGAGTTTCCTTGAGGTTTCGTACCTCGCGATACGGGAGTGTTTACCATACAATTCCGTGCAATGGAGGAATATGGATACAATATCCATACTCTCGTGCTGTTTCTGGAGTTCATTATTCATGGACGCCAGCACGATACACTTAGCTCGCTCACAGTCTAGATCCCAGGTTTTACGAACTTCCTTGTCCGCAACCGAGGAATCTGGTCCTGGGATAAGGGGAGGAACAGCGGTGGTAACATATGCAACTTTGTCATAAGTCAGCGCAATATTGACGTTTCTTAGCCAATCTTTATAGTTCTGCCCGGTCAGTATATTCTTTTCAAGTAATAGTTTTAGTCCAGTCATGGTAGCTGCCAGAGAGAGAGAAAAGAAAACACTCAGCATATGCTCTTGCAAGTTTAGATTGGTTATTTAATTTATCTAAACAGGATGGCTCCCACTGTTTCCTCAAATTCTTCTTCAAAACCTAAAAGAAGAACTAGTCAGGATTTAATCACACGTCACAATTCTTGCTTAACCTTTCAGCCAGGCTGGTGTTGGTACTTCGAGGGAGGTTTTCCAACGCTTTCGCGAAGTTCCTTAATTAAAGAACCTCTTTTCCCTGGAGGCGTAGCCCCTCTAACACCTTTCTAGGCACCTACTTGGTTTATAGCATTGATTGTTAAGTGAGAGAAATTCCCGAGAGTAATCCTACTCATTAGTGGGATCGGGATCCAACTATCATTGCATGATGCCCTAGATGGAAGCCACTCTAGTCACCACACTCCAGAAGGTAAGCTAAATCTGCAAGTTTCCTTTATGTTTGAAACTCCCGATGTGATTTTTACCCCAAGCTCTTATAGACCTTGACGTAGGCCAACAAGTCATAAGACGCAAGTCAAGTTCTACCCGTCGTTGTCCTGATCAATTTAAATACATCGTACAAGCCCTTGACGTAGGCCAACAAGGTGTACGTCTGTATTAAACTAATGCATCTATCTATGCAACAAATAGGCACACACACTGCTACCATTCACTATGCCTTGACGTAGGCCAACAAGCATAGCATGAATACGATGTGCTGTCTATCTGAAACGACGGAGGGTTACGGCTGGTTTTTGGCAAAAAACCGTTAACGTAATGAACTTGATTTGATCGAAGGAACTAAGATAGCTTTTATTAAAAGGAGTGGTTTAAGCTCCGTATTTAAAATTTGCTTTTTCAAGAAAACCGAGTGGTTTTTAGAAATTGTTCCAACGATTCAGTTTAGGTTTTATTTTCTTTGTATTAATGATAATGCGTCCCATCTTTAACCTATCATTACAGATAACAACGAAAATATGACGTCCTCTTATGCCATCCGCATTCGCCACGGGGTCCCGTCATCACCCGTTAGGTTACTTAACTAACGACAGAGCGGGGGCTGGGCTAGCGCTGGTGTAAAATATAAGTGACGTCTAAATAGCTATCATATATAGATATTGTACATTCGTCAGACGCAATAATAGGCATTCCAGATCACAGATAAACAATATTGGATTTGCAAGCAATCCGCATTTCATTTGAGCCTGCAATGAAAGAAGGATTATACAGTTGTGATGAATAGCCATTACCCCACCCACGACCCCTACGGGTGCGGCAAACTACCCGTCCGGCAGTTTGTGCACCCCACCTTGGGTCTGTCCTAGGAGCAAAAACAGTAAAATGAAATAATACAACGGTGGCTACAACCGCAACCTGGAAGTGCCCCGCAAAATAATATTGCAACAAATTACATTTACATCAAATGAATTAAATAATAACCCATCACAAAACCCGGCTAATCACCACAACAGTCCAATACAGTTTATATACACAAACAGTTAAAATCCATTTCAGAAATGTGCAACCCCCTGCCAACTGACATACTAGCAGTTAGGGGAGGTTTACGAACACATTATACAATCACAGATATAATCCAACAAGCAAATACTGTACAATTTCGATCGATTAAACACTTTTAATCTTGCTCCAATACTTCTCTGCAAATCTGAAACCTGAGCAAAAATTAAATATTCCAGAAAATCCCAAATATTACAGAGAACCCACCCAAGAAATTTGGGTTCATAACTCACCAACTCGGCGGCAGAATTGCGGCGGATTGTGTGGGATCCGCCGCGGATCCGCGGCCGTTTGGTCGAATCATGACCCCAATTTTCTTGGGTGTTATTCTGGTGTCATTACAAGCTTTCTGAACATGCCTGAAAAATTTTTGGACTTCATTTAAATTTCAACAGAAACTTGAAAGTTCGGGGTTTTCCGGTTTCGTTTTTTTCGTTCGAAATTCGTACAAATTTTCAATAAAGTTAAATATTGTTTAGCTAGTCTCTGATACCACTGTAAGTCGATGTTCAACACCCCAATACTTGTGGGGAGGCGGAAATATGAATAACAATCTTGTTCTATGATCAAACATCGATTAACCGTATGAATCGTTTGCTAAACAAGTTTTAACAAAAGCTATAGAGTTCTAAACTACTATGTTAAGAGATTATACCAAACGGTTCTAGTCCTTCGTCTTAATGTTATCTACGGCCTCTTTGGATCTCCACGTCCTCTTCGGCTTTCTTCCGTGATAGACGATCCACCCGAGAACCCTAATCCAAGCTATAACCTCTAAACTTGAGGTTACTTAGTTTCTCTAGTTGCTAAATAGAGTAGCTAAGGTGATGTAGAGATAGGTTATGGAGTAATTAGTCTTTCCTAATCCTTGTTCTCAACTCATGAGGGGTAGGATTAGGCTTGGTGAAGGAGAGAGAACTTGAAGAGAGAGAGTGAGAAGATGATAATGAAAATTATATGATAATAAAAAAGCTTCTCACTTGATATATGAAACATAATGAATAAGAAAGAAAAGAATAATAAGAGATTATTCATCATGTTTCATTAATGCAAGTGGGTGATTCATTATGTGAGTCATTAAGCATTTAATAATGCATTAATGATATGATGAATCACTCACAATGAGTCACTAATTCATTAAATGAAAATGCCACCTCTCCCTCCATGTCACATCCTTCTAGAAGCTTCTCGGAAAATTACGAGAACGCCCCCCTCATCCGTAAAAATACGGAAAAACTTTATACTGTATAAATCCAATGACCTGATACTAGAATCTGGCTTAAACCAAAGCCGGCTAGTAAAAACTGTCCGAATGTCGTACGTGCGTTCAAACGCGTATGCGTCCGAACCTTTGTCGTAAAACCATACGACCTCTATATCTTTTCGCCTGGGTTTGGGAAATCTCTGTGTGGGACTCTAAAGACTCAACTACTACGCTGGCAGTGGGTTTAACCACAGACCGCAAGCGGCACTAGATGTACGTAACGGTCCCCAGGTAGTTGTCGATAAGAAAGATGATGAGGTAACCCATCTGAAATCCTACTGAGCCTGTCTGTGACAATATCCGCGCAGTCCGGTCTGTTCGTCTGAGAGTATCGCATGTATGGTCTAGGGAGGTGGTGGACGTCAGACCCCTAATAACCGTACAAGTCGTGTCGGTATGGTTCAAGACCACCCGAGAATCTACTGATCCTTCCATCAGTAATTCTCAATCAGCCCTGGCCAGGGACTTATGGTAATGACCAAACAACCACAGTGCGATATCAACTCCCTATACCGGAAGAGACGAATCCCTAACAGTCGCTCACTGCCTCCATGTGGCTCGGGACTGTGCCCAACTGAAAGCTGTTTGCACGACTCCTTTGAGCCGTGGTAGGGTAACAATCAAAGCACAGTGGGAACTCACATGAGACAAATGATGACCTTAAGTCAACGGACTATCTGCACACATGTCACCTGAGAACTGCTATCTGACGTTAGGTATAATACCATCCAGTCAGTTCTCGGCGAGTCCTGTCCGGTGTACTCACACCCAGTGAGCATCTGTATACAATCTTAGGTAAACACCACCAATGGTTGCGGGACCAATCCACCGCCCCTCGTCAAGGTCTAGATATGTATACACTAGTCTACTCCGGAGTATCGATACCCAATCTCGATACTCCTGCGACCAGGGACATCTAAGGGTGTGCCTATTGACTATCCAGCTCCCACTAGTATGACTGCCATCACAACGCCGGTAGTCAGACAAACACCCTATGGGCTTTATCAACATATATATATAAATACCAAGTAAAATATATTATACGTTAAGACAAAGTCAAACCAAATAGCGTACTATCATATCAAGCAAGACTGTCATGTACATACATATCCCAAGCATCCTATACAATGTAGGCCTCTAGGGCATATATATCTAACAGTATATTATATTGGATGCTTGGACATATATAGAGAGGACTTTCTTGCTCAATATGATAGTATGCTATCTGGTTGCTCTTTATCTTAACATGTATACTTGTCCCTTGATGCTGTCTTATAGTTACATGTTGGTAAAGCCCTTAGGATGTGTACTTGACTACTTGGACTATGATGCAGATCATACTAGTAGGGACAGAGTAGTCCATAAGTACATCCTTTAATGTTCCTAGTCGTGGGTGTATCGAGACAGGGCATCGATATACCAGAGTAGACTAGCGTATACGCTTCTCGACCCATGAGATTGGCGATGGATGATCCCATATCCATTGGTGTTTGACATCAGAGATCGTATACGGGTGCTCAGTGGAGACTGGGTACACTGGACGGACTCGCCGAGGACTCCCAGTTGGTATTATAACTCACGTCAGATGGCAGTTCTCTGGTGACACTTGTGTAGGTTAGTCTGTAGACCCGAGATCGTCATAGAGTCTTATGTGTTTCCCACTGTGCTTTGATTTCCACCTTACCACGTCCAAGAGGGCATGCAAAACGGTGGTTTTTGGGTACAGTCCCGTGTCACATGATGGCGATGAGCGATAGGAGGGGTTTCGTCTCTCCCGGTATTGGGGGTTGATGTTGCGCTATGCTCGATTGGCCATAACAGGGAAGTCCTTGGCCAGGGCTGATTTAAAGATTTACAGGTAAGTGTTACCAGTAGTTTCTCGACCCGTTATGAGCCTCACATCGGCACGATTTATCAGTTATTGGGGTCTGACGTTTACCACCCCTAGACGTGATATGCGACATATCAGACGAGGAGACTGGACTGTACGGGAAGTGTTACCGGCAGGCTTTTACAGGAGTTGGAGCGGGCTTGCTTGCTGATCTTCTGATCGCTCAATGCCTGGGTAGCCGTTACGTCCAGCTAGTACCGCTGACGGCTTGTGGGTGCTTGATGTGATCATTACCTACTGCCGGCGTATTGACGAGTCTTTAGAGTCCTACATAGAGATTTTTCTGGCTCAGGAAAAACGAAATAGGAGCGCATATGTGATATGCGCCGGACTGAGAATAATGCGAGTATGTGATACCGTATTCCATTCTCGCGACTTTTTTTGTATCGGTCGGTTATATGTGATATAGCCGGGTTATCGAATCAAGTGTTGATCCGATAAGTCGATACATTGGATGTTAGTCGGTTATATGAGATATAACCGGATTATTAAGTCAAGTATTGATTTAATAATTTAGTGTATAATTGTATATATGATATACTAATTTACATTAACTAACATTTGTTCACTTATGGATTTTTCTCACATGAGCACAACTTTAATATATATGTGATATATATTAAAATGTGTTTTCTTTTTTGTATCATGGTTGTTGATACAACATTCATGGGTGTATGAGACTTACACAATTCTATTTATTATGGTGGGTTATCATTATTTAAGGTAATTACAAAATTAGTGGAGATTTGGAAAAAGCATGAAGCTTGTAGAAGCTTTCTTTGCTTTGACAAAGTCCACTACCTTTGTCTTTACTTTAGATTTTTGTTAACCTAACCATTTTGGATTAGCCATGGTTATGTCTCTACATAAGTTAGTATATGATACTCACTCACCATGGTTAGCTCACTACTTGATCATTATCTTTCTCATTTCATTTCTTCATCTTCTTCCTTGAGCTAAAAAAAGCTCTCTAGGGTTTGATCCAAAGTGAGAAGCATTGTGAGAAATAAAATTCCAAAGAGAAGCCACTTCCTATTTCTCCATTCTCTACTAGACTAGCACTTTAGTTTAGGGTGTTTGCTTCACTAATTCTCTAGTTAGTGAAGTGGTAGCTTGAGTCGGTATTCCCTCAACGTAGATCATCTTCGGCCTCGAAGACTTCAAGCAAGGATGCATCTTTCGCCTCGTGAAGCCATGCAAGAGCCTGGGAAAACCATGATCGCAGTGAAGGGACCACGACAAGGAGCTTTAGGAGTGAAGGACCGATCTACAAAGGTAGTATTTCGTATTCCCTTAGTAGTAAATGTAGTTTACTAGCTTGTGAAACCCTAATAATCTAGCGACGATCTTGTTTAGAGTTATTTGGCACGGCTAAAATTTTAATCGGGCATGCTTGATGCCTTGTAGAACCTTGTTAGTGTGCCTAGTAACCTTACAGTGGTATCAGAGCCCAGCTAGAGTATTAGGTGACGTGTATACGAAGTTAAAACCCCGATCGAACCCGGAAACTCAAATTTAACCCCCTCTCTGTACATTTTTTAAAACCTATGATTTTTCTGTATTAAAAATACCTAAAAATTCAGCAGGGAATTCTAAGAATTACCACAAAATTCGAGTCTCTAATTTCGTACGGTCGCCGTGGAACCGCGGTCCCACCCCACTTTAGGCGGCGGTTCCACGGCAGTAAAAGTGAAATGTGGGCAGAATTTTGTGCAATAATTTCTGTAGCTATTCCTTATATTTTATGGGTATTTTTTTTTCTGACTCAAGTGTTGAGTGCTCTGGGGATTATTTTGTATTCGTTGATTCGATCGGAAATTTTTAATTCGTTATTGTTTTCTGGATAATTTAGTAAGTATTAAAATGTTCAAACGGATATCATTAACTCAATTTTTCCCGGCACGAAAAACTTTCAAGTGTTGATTTTTTCCTAAGTTTAAATCTTTCAGAAAACCGTGCATGTAACGCGATAGACCCTCTAGAAGACAACAAACCTTAACTCGATTTTGTGACCGTCTTGAACTGCCTTTTGAACCTTAAGGTTTGGGGGAGTACGGTGTGCCATATGTGAGGCGTTGGCTTGACCCTTCTGCGGCTGTACCGTTGCTACTGTGACGTATTCTGGTATTTTTGAAATCTGCTCAAGTGTTGAGCTATTTAGGAAATTTTGGGTATTTTATTATCAGTTCGGAAAGTTTAATACTGTCTATTTATCTGGAATGTGATACAATATGTGGAATTCATAGAGTTGGGTATGAAATGCGAAGTATGTGATATTTCGGATTTACGATGTCTAAAGAGATTGTGGATTCCAAATGTTGTAGTTTTACACTTCTTTTCTGTGACCGTAAGTGTAGTATGTAGTTGTATTGCCATTTTTCGTTGCTATACATCAACGACGATCAGTGTATGCATACTTACTTACGTTGATGACATGTGTTGTTATGTGTTGCTGGATATGTTATATTGGATCGTCGCGTTTTGAATGGCCGGGGGTTTTATGTGAGATGAGGGTTTTTATTTTCATTCATGTAAAATTAAATGTACGTAATATTCTTTTATTGGGGCACTTCTGGGATGAGGTTGATATCACCATTTGTATATTATTTACTTTTCCGCACTAGGATAGACCCAAGGAGCAGAGCACAAGTAACCGGGTTCTGGAGTCCAGTGGGAAACCAACTCGAGGAGTCGAGTCCAGGTCTCCTAACTCTAGAATTGGAAGGGTTGCTTGCCGCTTTCGTAGGGGACTAGGGGTGTGGGTTTGACTATTCATCACGACCGTGGAATCCGTGTTTTGTAGAGGCTCAAAATAAAACACGGACGTCCTAGTATATCCAATGTTTCATATGATTCTTCTGCTGCGATATCTGTGATGTGATCATTTGATATGTTGTGATAAATACTATATATAGTATATATAATATATTATATAGACGTTACTTATGTTTTATACCCGCGCTAGCCCTGCCCCGCTCTGCCGTTAGTTACCTAACCTAACGGTGCACGAGGGGACATCGAGGCGAATGCGGATGGCATAAGTGTACGTCGTATTTATCTGTGATGTTTAGGTGATTTAAATGATGGGACTTCATTAATGTAATTAATGAAAGAAAAGAAACCTAAAAGATGTTGTAGAATCAAATTTTCAAAAAGGGTAGCTATAGTTTTTGTTTTGCATAGCGATATATATGATATATCCCGCACCTTATTCGATGAGGAAAAAGCCGAGATCCCTTCACCGGGAGTGACCTCTTTAGCAAAACTGGTAGATGCTACAACACTCGGTTTGTTTTTGATTGCTTTTGGAGTTTTACTTTGCATAGTGATATATATGATGTATCCTGCACCTTATTCCATAAGGAAAGAGCCGAGATCCCTTCACCGGGAGTGGCCTATTTAGCAAAACTAATAAAAGCCTCAAAATCACTCCATTTCAAAATTCACATGATTCTACAACGATATCAAGTTTATTACGCAATATGTTTTCAGAAAAACCTGTCGTAGCCCTCCGTCATTTCAGATAAGTTGTATATAGTATTCGTGCTGCATTTGTTGGCTTTCGTCAAGGTGTAGTGTGCGGTAGCTATATGCTGCTTATCTGTTGCATATGATGCGATTGGATTAGGGTAGTCGTACGGCTTTGTTGGCCTTTGTCAAGGGTCGTGCGGGAGGGTTTAATTCAGTCAAGAAATGTACGGGTTGAACTTGAATAGCGCGCTATGGTTTGTTGGCTTTCGTCAAGGTCATAGCACGTTAGGGGCAAAACATTATAGGAAATTTCAAGTGTTGAAATTTGCAATGAGATTGCATACCTTCTATGAGATAGTTAATCCCGATACCCACTGCGAGTAATTGTTACTCCTGGGAGAGTTTTACAGAGGACAATTAGCCGATCAAGTAGGTGTCTAGAAAGGTGTCAACGGGGTTACGCCTCTGGGAAAACGAGATTTACTTTAATTAGGTCCGTGCGAAAGCACGGGGAACCTCCCTCAAAGTACCGACACTGGCCTGGCTGAAAGATTGGCGAAGTTGTAAGGTGTAATTAATCCCGGCTAGTCTTTTCCTTTTAGGGTTTGAAGGATAATTTGATAAAAACAGTGGGAGCCATCCTGATTAGATAAAATAATAACCAATCTAATGTTGCAAGAGCATACACTAAAGTGTTTTCTTCTCTCTCTCTCCATGTAGCGACCATATCATGCCTTAATCAAGATAATAATATGGATGTATTGACCGAACCCGCTTGTTATACTGTGCTGGGGAACGTTGGATCCGTTTTTTCTTATAAAAGTTATAAGATTGAACATGATATATGGGAATACCAGGATTCCCATGCCACCCGTATGAAGAAAGTACATGTTGATGCATTTTCTTCGAGTGTGTTCGTTACAGAGAACTGTTTCTCCATTTGCTCTACATCATGGGTATTAGATACCGGGTCAGGATCCCATATATGTATTCAGTTACATGGGCTTAATAAAGGTAGAAAACTTGGAGAAAGTGATAAAGACATAAGGGTTGGAAATGGTGCAATTGTTGCATCTAAAACCATCGGGGAATATCATCTTGTATTACCAACTGGTAATACATTGATTCTGAACGAATGCTATTATATGCCGAATCTGATATGCAACATTATATCGGTTTCTTTACTAAGTAAAGAGGGATATAATTTTGTATTACAGGATAATGTTATGAACATTTTTCTGAACCAAAAGTTGGTTGGATCAGGCACGTTGTGCAATGGCATTTATGTTCTAAATCAATCAACAGTTCTGAGCATAACAAACACACATAAAAGGAAGAGTTCAGAACTGAACGAATCCTTCTTGTGGTATTGTAGACGGGGTCACATCAATGCGACACAACTAGCTAAGTTGCATAAGGATTGATATTTAAAACCGTTCGAATTTTTATCTTATGACACTTGCCAGTCATCTCTCAAAGGCAAGATGACCAAAACTCCGTTTTACGGGACACGGAGAAAAAGTTATTGAACTCTTGGGACTGATACATAGCGATGTATGCGGTCCGATGTCTACATATGCCAGGGATGGTTCTTCGTACTTCATTACATTCACTTACGATCTCTCAAGATACGGACATGTGTTCTTGATAAAACACAAGTCTGAAGCTTTTGAGAAATTTAGAGAATATAAACAAGAAGTCGAGAACCAAACCGGGAAAAGTATTAAAATCATTCGATCTGATCGAGGAGGTGAATACTTGAACAATGAATTCCTGGACTTCCTAAAAGAGAATGGGATTCTCTCTCAGCTGACTCCTTCATATACACCATAGCATAATGGTGTATCAGAACGGAGGAACCGCACCCTATTAGATATGGTGCGCTCTATGATGAGCGCTGCTGAGTTATCTATTTCCTTCTGGGGGTATACGCTAGAGACAGCCATACATCTATTGAATATGGCCCCCACCAAATCTGTGCCTACCACTCCATATGAGATATGGAAGGGAAGAGACCATGTCTTAACTATGTTAAGATATGGGGTTGTCCAGCCTATGTCAAACGACAAAATCCGGACAAACTCGAGGCACGGTCTGTTCTATGCAAATTTGTAGGATATCCCAAGAATTCATAAGGGTATATCTTCTACCACACTGAGGAACAAAGGGTGTTTGTTTCTCGCCATGCCACCTTTTTAGAAAAGGAATTTCTTGCAAAAGAGATTAGTGGTCATGAGGTAGAACTGGAAGAGGTTCCAGCTACAAAAGCTACATCAGAAGATCTGGTGGAACCAGAGGGTTCCGTAGTTCCTGATGAACCCCAGCAACTCCGACGATCTAGTAGGGTTCCTCACCCACCTGAGATATACTACGGTTTTCTCATGTATGGTGGGAGCGAGGATTGCATCATGGAGGATGATGACCCAACTAGCTTCGAGTAGGCCATCACGAGTGGGAACTCAGTGAAATGGCTGGATGCAATGCGGTCCGAGATGGAAACCATGTACACCAAAATAGTATGGACTTTGGAAGATGCTCCTGAAGGGGTAAAACCTATTAGGAGCAAGTGGATCTTCAAGAAAAAACTTGGTGTAGATGGGAAAGTGGAGACTTTCAAAGCTAGACTTGTTGCAAAGGGTTTTCGTCAAAGACCAGGTGTGGACTATGACGAAACCTTTTCTCCAATGGCTATGCTTAAATCCATCTGGATCATGCTTGCCATCGCTGCATATCATGACTACGAAATCTGACAAATGGATGTCAAGACCGCCTTTATAAACGGTGATTTAGAAGAAAGCGTATACATGATTCAGCCAGAGGGCTTCGTAGCTAGTGGGAGCTGCGGAAAGGTGTGCAAGTTACTTAAATCCATTTATGGATTGAAGCAAGCATCGTGGAGTTGGAACATCTGCTTTGAAGTCGTTATCAAAGAGTTTGATTTCGTCAAAAACGTAGATGAACCATGTATCTACAAGAAGGTGGCATAGAGTCAGGTTGTCTTCCTCGTATTGTTCGTGGATGACATACTCTTGATAGGAAATGACATTCCTATGCTGCAATCGGTCAAGCTCTTCTTATCACAAAGATTCTCAATGAAAGATCTAGGGGATGCTTCCTACATCTTGGGGATTAAGATCAATAGAGATAGATCCAAACGGATACTAGGATTGTCCCAATCCAGGTACATTGACACCATACTAAAGCGGTTTAAGTATGGAAGAGTCCAAGCGTGGGAACTTACCCACGATCTCAAGGCTCACTCTCTCCAAAGAGATGTCTCCCAAGACTGATTTGGAGAGAGCTCACATGCAAGGGATACCCTATGTTTCGGCTGTAGGCTCAATCATCTACGCGATGCTATGTACCAGACCCGATGTAGCACACTCACTAAGTGTAGTGAGTAGGTATCAAGATGATCCTGGAGAGAGTGACTGGACAGCTGTAAAGAGCATTCTCAAGTACTTACGAAGGACTAAAGTGATGCTCTTGGTGTATGGTAACGGAGAACTCCATGTGGAGTCCTTTACCGATTCGAGCTTCCAGAGTGATAAGGACGACTCTAAGTCGCACTCGGGATTTGTCTTTACCCTTTACGGAGGGGCGGTTAGCTGGAAAAGTTCCAAGCAGGAAACCGTGGCAGACTCGATGATGGAGGCTGAATACATCGCTGCCAACGATGCTGCCAAAGAGGCTGTCTGGATCAAGAAGTTCATTACTGAACTTGGAGTGGTTCCATCCATTGAGCATCCAATACATTTGTATTGTGATAACAATGGAGCGGTGGCTTTGGCCAAGGAACCCAGGTCCTATTAACGATCCAGGCATATTCTGAGGCGGTATCATCTGATCCGGGAGATAGTTGATCGCCGGGAGATCGAACTCAGGAGGGTTGACACGAAGAACAACGCAGCGGATCCACTCACGAAGGCCATTCCCCAGATACATTTTGAGAGACTCTTCGGGATACTTGGTATGCGATACTGTAGTAGCTGGCCCTAGTGCAAGTGGGAGATTGTTAGTTGTGTGTATGCCCTAGAGGCCAGTATTGTACAGATGATGTCTTATAGTTACATGTTGGTAAAGCCCTTAGGATGTGTACTTGACTACCTGGACTATGATGCAGATCATACTAGTGGGGACAGAGTAGTCCATAAGTACATCCTTTAATGTTCCTAGTCATGGGTGTATCGAGACAGGGCATCGATATACCAGAGTAGACTAGCGTATACGCTTCTCGACCCATGAGATGGGCGATGGATGATCCCATATCCATTGGTGTTTAACATCAGAGATCGTATACGGGTGCTCAGTGGAGACTGGGTACACTGGACGAACTCGCCGAGGGCTCCCAGTTGGTATTATACCTCACGTCAGATGGCAGTTCTCTAGTGACACTTGTGCAGTTTAGTCTGTAGACCCGAGATCGTCATAGAGTCTTGTGAGATTCCCACTGTGCTTTGATTTCCACCTTACCACATCCAAGAGGGCGTGAAAAACGGTGGTTTTTGGGTATAGTCCCGAGTCACATGAAGGCGATGAGCGATAGGAGGGGTTTCGTCTCTCCCGGTATTGGGGGTTGATGTTGCGCTGTACTCGATTGGCCATAACAGGGAAGTCCCTGGCCAGGGCTGATTTAGAGATTTACTGGTAAGTGTTACCAGTAGTTTCTCGACTCGTTATAAGCCTCACATCGGCACGACTTATCGGTTATTGGGGTCTGACATTTACCACCCCTAGACTTGATGTGCGACATATCAGACGAAGAGACCAGACTGTACGGGAAGTGTTACCGGCAGGCTTTTACAGGAGTTGGAGCGGGCTTGCTTGCTGATCTTCTGATCGCTCAATACCCGGGTAGCTGTTACGTCCAGCTAGTACCGCTGACGGCTTGTGGGTGCTTGATGTGATCATCACCTACTGCCGGCATATTAACGAGTCTTTAGAGTCCTACATAGAGATTTTTCTGGCTCAGGAAAAACGAAATAGGAGCGCATATGTGATATGCGCGGGACTGAGAATAATGCGATTATGTGATACCGTATTCCATTCTCGCGACTTTTTTTGTATCGGTCGGTTACATGTGATATAGCCGGGTTATCGAATCAAGTGTTGATTCGATAAGTCGGTACATTGGATGTTAGTCGGTTATATGAGATATAACCGGATTGTTAAGTCAAGTATTGATTTAATAATTTAGTGTATAATTGTATATATGATAGTCTAATTTACATTAACTAACATTTGTTCACTTATGGATTTTTCTCAAATGTGCACAACTTTAATATATATGTGATATATATTAAAATGTGTTTTCTTTTTTGTATCATGGTTGTTGATACAACATTCATGGATGTATGAGTCTTACACCATTCTATTTATTATGGTGGGTTATTATTATTTACGGTAATTACAAAATTAGTGGAGATTTGGAAAAAGCATGAAGCTTGTAGAAGCTTTCTTTGCTTTGACAAAGTCCACTAACTTTGTCTTTACTTTAGATTTTTGTTAACCTAACCATTTTGGATTAGCCATGGTTATGTCTCTGCATGAGTTAGTATATGATACTCACTCACCATGGTTAGCTCACTCACTTGATCATTATCTTTCACATTTCATTTCTTCATCTTCTTCCTTGAGATAAAAAAGCTCTCTAGGGTTTGATCCAAAGTGAGAAGCATTGTGAGAAATAAAATTCCAAAGAGAACCCACTTCATATTTCTCCATCCTCTACTAGACTAGCACTTTAGTTTAGGGTTTTTGCTTCACTAATTCTCTAGTTAGTGAAGTAGTAGCTTGAGTCGGTATTCCCTCGATGTAATTATCTTCGGCCTCGAAGACTTCAAGCAACGACGCATCTTTCGCCTCGTGAAGCCATGCAAGAGCCCGAGAAAACCATGATCGCAGTGAAGGGACTACGACAAGGAGCTTTAGAAGTGATGGACCGATCTACAAAGGTTGTATTTCGTATTCCCTTAGTAGTAAATGTAGTTTACTATCTTGTGAAACCCTAATAATCTAGCGACGATCTTGTTTAGAGTCATTTGGCACGGCTAAAATTTTAATCGGGCATGCTTGATGCCATGTAGAACTTGTTACTGTGCCTAGTAACCTTACAGATAAAGCCCTTAGGATGAGTACTTGACTACCAGGATTATGTTGCAGATCATACTACTGGGGACATGGGTAGTCGGTAAGTACATCCTTTAAATGTTCCTAGTCATGGGAGTATCGAGACAAGGCATCGATACTCCAGAGTAGACCAGCGTATGCGCTTCTTGACCCATATGATGGGCGATGGATGATCCCATATCCATTGGTGTTTGACATCAGAGAAGGTATACAGGTGCTCGTTGGAGACTGGGTACACTGAACGGACTCGCCGAGAACTCCTAGATGGTATTATACCTATCGTTGGATAGCGGTTATCTGGTGACACTGGTACAGGTGCAGGGTTCCCTAGGACGGAAGCAAGGTTTCGGGAGGCATCTTACATGCCAATTTCAAATTTTGCCGTTCTAGCTAACTCTAACCCTAGAATCGTTTACTAGAAAAACGACGGAATGAAATGCAAACAACTTTGCAAGTAGAGTGGGGAAGGAATACAACCTTTGTAGACCGGTCCTTCACTTCAATAGCTCCGTGTAGTAGTACCTTCACTGCGATCATGAACTCCGAACTCTAGAGAGGCTCCCATGAAGAAATGAACAAGCTTTTATCGAAGTCTTCGAGGCCGAAGATGATCTAGGTCGAGAAGACACTAACCCAAGCTATCTCTTCACTAATTATGGAATTAGTGAAGCAAACACCCTAAACTAAATGTCAAGTAGTAGAAGATGATGAAGTAGGAAGTGGGATCACTTTAGATTTTATTTTCTCACATTTTTCCTCTCATCTCCATTGAAGCTAGAAAGCTTTGAGGAAGAAGAAGAAGAAGAAAATTCTCATGATAATTCACAAGTGAATCATTGCAACCATGGGTGAGTTAAGCTAGAAAGCTTTCTTTCTTGAAGAAGAAGATCAAGAAGAAGGAAATAATATGATAAGTGTTGAATTAAAATGAAAATAAATCAATACTTATCATAAGCTAACTAAGGTAAAGTGTAGAGAATAGACCATGGTAAGTGGGAATGGTTAGGGTTAAACATGAAGACAGATGGTCTCTTTAGTCAAAGCTTCATGAAGCTTCAACAAGCTTCATGATAAAAAGAAACCATTTTCTTTTCTTTTATCTATTTAAATAAATAAAGAATGGATAAATAAATAGATGAATAACACAAAACCCTAACCATTATCATAACCATGGTTTAATTCTTTGCACAAACCCAAGTAAGTATATATCATCAAACATGATACAATCAAGTGCACATAAAAGCATATCATATATACAATATGCACTTTAAGTGAGAAAATCCTATTAAAAATGAACCAATACTAGTTAATGCAAATTAATATATCAAATATACAATTATACATTAAATCATTAAATCAACACTTGATTCAATGATCCGGTCATGTCGCACATAACCGACTAGTATTCAATGTATCGATTTATCGAATCAATGATTCGATAACTAGGTTATATCGCATATAACCAATCGAAACATTCATCGCGAGAATGAAATACGGTATCACATACACGCATTATTCTCGGTCCAGCACATATCTCATACGCGCTCCTATTTCGTTTCGCTTGAGGCAGGAAACCTCTGTGTAGGACTCTAAAGACTCGTCAATACGCCGGTAGCAGATAATGATCATATCAAGCACCCACAAGCCGCAAGCGGTCTGCTAAATGTAACGGCCATCCGGGTATTGAACGATCAGAAGATCGACGAGCTAGCCCGCTCATACTCCTGTGAATCCAACCAGTAACACTTACCGTACAGTCCGGTCTGTTCGTCTGATATGTCGCATATCAAGTCTAGGGGTGGTAAACGTCAGACCCCAATAACCGATAAGTCGTGCCGATATGAGGCTCATAACGGGTCGAAAAACTACTGGTAACACTTACCAGCAAATCTCTGATCAGCCCTGGCCAGGGACTTCCCTGTTACGGCCAATCGAGCACTGTGCAACATCAACCCCCAATACCGGGAGAGAAGAAACCCTTCCTATCGCTCATTGCCTCCATGTGACTCGGGACTGTACCCAAAGACCACCGTTTTGCACGCCCTCATAGACATGGTAAGGTGGAGATCAAAGCACAGTAGGAATCACACAAGACTCTATGACGATCTCGGGTCTACAGACTAACCTGTACAAGTGTCACCTGAGAACTGCCATCTAACGTGAGGTATAATACCATCTGGGAGTTCTCGGCGAGTCCATCCAGTATACCCAGTCTCCGCTGAGCACCCGTATACCATCTCTGATGTCAAACACCAATGGATATGGGATCATCCATCACCCATCTCATGGGTCGAGAAGCGTATACGCTAGTCTACTCTGGTATATCGATGCCCTGTCTCGATACACCCACGACTAGGGACCTTGAAGGATGTACTTATGGACTACCATGTCCCCACTAGTATGATCTGTATCATAGTCCAGGTAGACAAGTACACATCCTAAGGACTTTACCAACATGTAACCATAAGACAGTTTAAAGAGACTAGTATACATGTTAAGATAAAGAGTAACCAGATAGCATACTATCATATCAAGAAAGAAAGTCATCTCTATATATGTCCAAGCATCCAATATAGTATACATCATCTGTACAATACTGGCCTCTAGGGCATACATACAACTAACACTAGCATCGGCTTCATCGGAGAAATGGGCGGGCTAGGTCGTCGACTTCGATGCCGAAGATGATCTACGTCGAGGCAACTCAAGATCAAGCTCCAACTTCACCAAGCCATGAAATTTGTGAACGAAACACCCTATACTACTTGGCAAGTGGTAGAGGATGAAGAAATAGGAAGTGGGTTCACTTTAGAATTGGATTTCTCACACTTTTTCTCAAGTTGCCATTGATGGAAGCAAGGTTTTCTTCTTTGTTCAAGAAGAAGAAGAAGAAGAAGAAGAAAAAGATTTATGATAAGAATAAATAGAATTATCTTATCATATAGCAACCATAGTTAGGTGTAGAGAATTAACTAAGGTTAGGTTGAATGGTTAGGGTTAAGCATGAAACAAAAATAGAAGACTTATTCAAAGCTTCATGAAGCTTCAACTAGCAAACAAAGAAAGCCACCATGATTTATTTTGCAAAAATGAATAAATAAATAAATGAATAGATAAGTATATGAATCAAAACCCTAACCATTAACATAACCATGGTTTAAGTCTTTACACAAACCCAAGTATGCATGTATCATCAAACATGATACAAACAAGTGCACAAAAGTATATCACATATACAACTTGTGTATTTCAAGTGAGAAAATCCATTTAAAGTGAACCAATACTAGTTAATGCAAAGTAATATATCAAATATACAATTATGCATTAAATCATTAAATCAATACTTGATTTAACGATCCGGTCATATCGCATATAACCGACTAATATCCAATATATCGGCTTATCGAATCAATCCTTGATTCGATAACTAGGTTATATCACATACAACCAATCGATACATTCATCGCGAGAATGGAATACGGTATCACATACACGCATTATTCTCGGTCCCGCACATATCTCATATGCACTCCTATTTTGTTTCGCTTGAGCCAGGAAACCTCTGTGTAGGACTCTAAAGACTCGTCAAAACGCCGGCAGTAGGTGATGATCATATCAAACACCCACAAGCCGCAAGCGGTCTGCTAAACGTAACGGCCACCCGGGTATTGAGAGATCAGAAGATCGACGAGCAAGCCCGCTCACACTCCTGTGAATCCAACCAGTAACACTTACCATACAGTCCGGTCTGTTCGTCTGATATGTCGCATATCTCGCCTAGGGGTGGTAAACGTCAGACCCCAATAGCTCGATAAGTCATGCCGACGTGAGGTCCATAACTATCGTGAAACTACTGATAACTCTTACCAGTATATCACTGCAACCCTGGCCAAGGATTTCCTGTTATGGCCATTCGTGCAAAGCGCAACATCAACCCCTAATACCGGGAGAGACGAATCCCCTCCTATCGCTCATTGCCTCCATGTGAATCGGGACTGTACCCAAAAACCACCTGTTTGCACGACTCAGTAGAGCCGTGGTAGGGTGGAAATCAAAGCACAGTGGGAGACACACAAGTCTCTATGACGATCTCGGGTCATCAGACTAAGCTGTACCAGTGTCACCAGAGAACTGCCATCTGACGTGAGGTATAATACCATCTGGGAGTTCTCGGCGAGTCCGTTCAGTGTACCCAGTCTCCACTGAGCACCCGCATACCATCTCTGATGTTAAACACCAATGGATATGGGATCATCCATCGCCCATCACATGGGTCGAGAAGATATACGCTAGTCTACTCTGGAATATCGATGCCCCGTCTCGATATTCCCACGACTAGGAACATTGAAGGATGTACTCATGGACTACCCAGGCCCCACTAGTATGATCTGCATCATAGTCCTGAAAGTCGAATACACATCCTAAAGGCTTTATCAACATGTAACAGAGAGACAGAAAGTATACATGTTAAGATAAAGAGCAACCAGATAGCGTACTATCATGTCGAGCAAGAAAGTCCTACCTATATATGTCCCAGCATCCACTACAATATATATCCAACGTACAGCAATGGCCTCTAGGGCATACATATAACTAACAATCTCCCACTTGCACTAGGGCCATCTGTAGCCGTAGTTGTAGTATCTAATACTCAACCATCCCTTAAAAGTCTCTCTTTGGGAAAAGGCCTTTGTGAGTGGATCCGCCGTGTTGTCCTCTGAGTCTACTCTCCTAACCTCGATCATCCTGGAGATCAATTATCTCCATGATCAGGTGATGCTGCCTCAGAATATGTCTGGGTCACTGATGGGACCAGGGTTCCCGGGCCAAAGCCACATTTCCATTGTCACACAATGGTAGGAACCTAGTTCATCTTATGAACCAATATACACCCAAACTGCCTCTTTGGTAGTATCTTTAATAGCGATGTTACCAGCCTTTATCGTCTAGTTTGCCACGGTATCTAGCTTGGAACTCTTCCAACATACCGTCCCTTCACTGAGGGTGAAGACAATGCCTGTGACTGACATTCAGTCGTCCTTATCACCCTGGAACACTTCCAGTGATTCTCCCCAGGATCGATTAATACCATCTCACTACATCTAGTGAGAATCCTAGCATCCAGTTACATCTATCTCATAGATGAAAACTCAGGATTTAGGAGGTATCACTTTGATCCTTTTGGAGAATCCTTGTGATAACCGGAGATTGACCGAGCGTAGTATAGGAAACTCTTTTCCTATCAAGAGTATGTTGTTCACGTACAATACGAGGATAACCACCTTACTCTCTACTACCTTTTTGTATATACAAGGTTCATCTACCATTTTGATGAAGTCAAACACGTTGACTACCACATCAAAACAGACGTTCCAACATCGCGATGCCTGCTTTATTCTGTAAAGCAACTTGCACACGTTTTCGCTGCTCCCACTGTTTACGAAGCCCTCTGGCTGTGTTCTTATAGACGTTCTCTTCTAAATCATTATTTAGAAAAGTAGTCATGGCACCCAACCACCAGATATCGTAGTCATGGTATGTAGCAATGGTAAGTGGGATCTGGATGGACTTAAACATAGTCCCTGGAAAAGGTTTCATCATTATCCACGCTTGGTTAATGACGAAAACCTTTAACAAGTCTAGCTTTGAAAGTATCAACTTTTCCATCTACACTAAGTAATCTTCTCAAGATATACTTGCTCCTGATGGGGATTTAACCCTTCAGATATAGCAACCAAAGTCCATATTTTGTTGGTGTACATGGATTCCATCTAAGATCGCTAAGCATCCAGCCATTCTTACAGAGTCCCTACTCTCGATGGCCTGCTCGAAACTAGTTGGGTCATCATCTCATGATGCATTCCTCGCTCCCACTGTCATCGAGAAACCGAAGTATCTCTCAGGCGGATGAGAAACCCTACCAGATCGGCGGAGAGACTGAGGTTCGTCGAGAACTATTGAATCCTTTGGTTCTGTCAAATCATCAGCTGCAGTTTTGTATAGCTGGAACCTTTCCAGTTCTACAGAACTGACCTTGCCTCGATCTTGTCCGGATTTTGCTTTTGACAAAGGCCGGACAATCCCAAATCATAACTTACTTAAGAGATGGGCTCTTCCCATACCATATCTCATATGGAGTGGTAGGCACTGATTTGATTCGAACCTAATTCAATAGGTATGCAACTTCTCAAGTGCACAACCCCAAAAGGAAATAGGTAACTCAGTAATACTCATCCTAGAGCACACCATATCTAATATTGTGCGATTGCTCCGTCCCGATACACCATTGTGCTGTGGTGTATTCAGAGGAGTAATACTGAGAGAGAATCTCATTTTCTTTTAGAATAGTCCAGGAATGCCATGCACAAGTATTCTCCTCCCTGATCTTATCATAGGACATAATACTTATACCCGTATTGATTCCCTACTTCTAGATTATATTCTGTGAATATCTCAAAAGGTTCGAACTCATGTTTCAACAGGAACATATGACTGAATCTTGAGAGATCATCAGAGAACGTAATGAAGTATAAAGAACCGGTCCTGGCATGTGTAGACAGGAGACCTTACATATATCATCATGTATCAATCCCAAGAGTTTACTAACTCTTTCCCTGTTTCCAATAAACAGAGCTATGGTCATCTAATCTTTGTGACATGACTGGCAAGTTTCACAAGATGTAAATTCAAACTGATTTAAATATGCATCTAAAATGTAACTTCAGCCAGTCGGGTCGCATTGATATGACCTAGTCTACAATGCCTCAAGAATGATTTGTTCATTTCTGAACTCTTCCTCTTGTGTGTGTTCTGTATACTAGGAAATGCAGTTTGATTTAGAACGTCAATGCTTTTAGATAACGTGCCTGAACCGATCAACTTTTGATATAGGAAATGTTCAAAACATTATCCATCAATACAAAATTTTATCATTTCTTTACTAATAAAGAGACTGATATGATTTTGTATATCAGGTTCGGTATCTAATAGTATTTGTTCAGAATCAATGTATTGGTAATACAGGGTGACAGTGACCAACAGACTTGGCTGCAACACTTGCCCCGGTTTCTGCCTCATGAAACTTATCACCCGTTCTCAGTTTTCTACCTTTTTGTAGCCCTATGTAACAGATTACATATCTGGGATCCTGATCCAGTATCAAATACCCAGGATTCAGAGGATACTGAGAAACAGTTCTTTATAATGAATACACCCGAAGGAGATGCATCTCATGCACTTTCTTCGTTTGGGCGGCACGGGAAATCTGGTATTCCCCAATTTCCTGCTCTGTCTTATAACAATTATAAGTTGGAGCGGGACTAACTTACCCCAGCTCAGTATAACAAGAGGGTTCGGTCAATACATCCATATTATTATCTTGATTAAGGCGTGATATGGTCGCTACCTGGAGAGAGAGAGAAGAAAACACTCTACGTGCGCTCTTGCAAGATCAGATTGGTTATATATTTTATCTAATCAGGATGGCTCCCACTGTTTTTATCAAATCTTCCTTCAAACCTTAAAAGGAAAGACTAGCCGGGATTAATTACACTCTACAAGTTCGCCAATCTTTTACCCAGGCCAGTGTCGGTACTTTGAGGGAGGTTCCCCGCGCTTTCGCACAGACCTAATTACAGTAAACCTCGTTTTCCCAGAGGCGTAACCCCGTTGACACCTTTCTAGACACCTACTTGATCGGCTAATTGTAAAGTGCAAAACTCTCCCAGGAGTAACAATTACTCGCAGTGGGTATCGGGATCCAACTATCATATAGAAGGTATGCAATCTCATTGCAAATTTCAACACTTGAAACTCCCGATAATGGTTTTTACCCATAGCACCTATGACCTTGGCTAAGGTCAAAAAATCATAGGTACTAGTCAAGTTCTACCCGTCATTTCGTGAATAATTAGACCCACCCACATGACCCTTGGCTAAGGTCAACAAAGCCACATGATTGTTCTAACTAATCGCATCATATGCGGTGTAGGAAGACATCACTTAGCTACCGCACACTACGCCTCGGTTATGGTCGACAAACGTAGCACGAATACTAAGTACTCTACTTCCTAAAATGACGGAGGGTTGCGAATGGTTTTTATGAAAACCTTTAACGCTTTGAACTTGATCTCGTTGCGGAATCAAATCGTTTTTAAATGGAATGTTTTTGAGGCTTTTCTAGTTTTGCTAAAGAGGTCACTCCCGGTAAAGGGATCGTCGGCCCTTTCCTCGTCGAATGAGGTGCGGGATATATCATATATATCACTGTGCAAAGCAGAAACTATAGAAGCAATCAAAAGACAAACCGAGTGTGTAGCATCTGCCAGTTATTGCTAAAGGAGTCACTCCCGGTGAAGGGATCTCGGTCCTTTCCTTATCGAATAAGGTGCAGGATGTTCTATAATGAACACCGCGATGCAAAGAAAGAACTGTAGCTACCTGTTTTATTTTGAAATTCGATTCCACAACATCAATTAGGTATATTTTCTTTCATTAATCTCATTAATGAATATCACATCATTTAAGTCTACCTAAACATCACAGATAAATATAACGTATGCTTATGCCATCCGCATTCGCCTCGATGTCCTGTCTGCACCGTTAGGTTAGGAAACTAACGCCAGAGTGAGGCAGGGTTAGCGCGGGTGTAAAACATAAGCAACGTCTATATAATATATCATATATACTATATACTATATCTATCTGAACAAATCACATGATCACATCACAGATAACGCAGCAGAAAATATCATATGAAATATTGGATATACTAGGACGTCCGTGTTTTCAATACGAGCCAATATAAAACACGGATTCCACGGTCGTGATGAATAGACAATCCTACACCCCTAGACCCCTACGAGAGCGGCAAGCAACCCTACCAAATCTAGGGTTAGGAGACCCGGACTCGACTCCTCGAGATGGTCTCCCACTGGACCCTAGAACCCGGTTACTTGTGCTCCCCTCCTTGGGTCTATCCTAATGCGGAAAAGTAAATAATATACAAATGGTGACAACATCCGCAACCTGGAAGTGCCCCAATAAAAGAATATTACATACAAGTTTTTACATGAATGAAAATGAAAAAAACATTCATCTCACATAAAAAAAACCCGGCTATTCAAACACGACGATCCAATATAACATATCCAGCAACACATAACATCACATGTCATCAACGTAAGTAAATATGCGCATCCCAATTGTCGTTGACATATAGCAACGAAACCAGCGATATCACATATTACACTTACGGTCACAGAAAAGAAAGTGTAAAACTACAACAGTTGGAATCCGCATCCTCTTTAGACATCGCATGCCTAATCAAATGAAATACTTAGACATCACATGCCTAACAATTATAAACCCCGCATTTTAGTCTCATTATCGAAAACTCTTTTCGATATCAAGTCGGGCAATTCAACAAGATTCCCGACTTTTTGATCGAATGCTCGTCGCAAACATTAGCAGGCGGCCGCACCCCCGACGCCGTCGACGAAGTGCACCAAGGCGGAACGCCGCTGCCGCGAGCACCCGAACGGATGCTTTCAGCGATGAGGTTCTCCTACAGTCACTTGGTCGGGGCTATGGGGGGAGGCTGTCTATTAAGTTTATCCGGCGAGTATCCGCGTACGCTACCTGATTGCGACGGACTTTTGATCACATCAAAATTCTGTGGCAACCGATCAAGTGAGACTAAACTGCTATTTTTATAACATTCATATTAGTTATCTCATAACTATTTGTGAATTCCAATTATTGTATCGCATTCCGGATAAGATAGAAAATATCAAACTTTCCGATCGAACAATCGAACACCCAAGTTTTCCCGAAATAGCTCAACACATGAAATAGGTTCAAAGACATTCACTTCATGCCTCAGTACCAACGGTCCAGCCGTAGAAGGGTCAAGCCAACGCCTCACATGTGGCACGCCGTACTGCCCCAAACCCGAAGGTTCAAAGGGTAGTTCAAGACGGTCACATAATCGAGTTAAGGTTTGTTGTCTTCTAGAGGGACCATCGCGTTACTTGCACTACTTGGAACGTCATTAAACTATGGAAAAATCCAACAATTGGAAATTTCCCGGCTGGGGAAAAAGTGGGTATTTATATCTGGTCGAACTTTTTAACATATTCTAAAATTACCCGGAAAAACACATAGACAAAGTTTGATAATCCGATCGAATTTACGAACTCCCAATACAACCCAGAAAACTCAACTCTTGAGTGATATTTAAAAAATCCCAGAAAATCCAGAACCAAAATATAGGAATTACTGTGCAAAAATTATTGGGCAATGTGACCATACTGCCGCGGAACCGCCGCAGAAGCCATGCTTCTGCCGCTGTTCCGCGGCGGTTTAGATGATTCAGGAGCTCGTTTTGCACCATAATTCTTAGATCTTCCTGCTGAATTTTTTAAGAACTTTTAATCTGGAAAAAACCCAGTTTTGGAAAAATGTACAGAGAGCAAATTTGAATTAAGGTTTCGGTTCGATCGGACTTCTAACTCCGTTTACACATCGCCTAAGGCTCTAGCTAGGCTCTGATACCATTGTAGGGTTCTTAGGCACACCCATGAGGTTCTACAAGTGATCAAACATGGCCAATTCAAAAAATTTCATATGCCTACAAACCCTAATACGGATCGTTAACTAGATGTATAGGCGATGCAAGCATGTAAACAACATTATTGCTAAAGGAAAGTGGCTACAACCTTTGTAGATCCGGTCCTCCACTTCCTTAGCTCCATGAAGATGTCCCCTCGCTGCGATCATCGGATCCTGGACTCTAGCGTCGGCTTCATCGGAGAAATGGGCGGGCTAGGTCGTCGACTTCGATGCCGAAGATGATCTATGTCGAGGCAACTCAAGATCAAGCTCCAACTTCACCAAGCCATGAAACTTGTGAAGGAAACACCCTATACTACTTGGCAAGTGGTAGAGAATGAAGAAATAGGAAGTGGGTTCACTTTAGAATTGGATTTCTCACACTTTTTCTCAAGTTGCCATTGATGGAAGCAAGGTTTTCTTATTTGTTCAAGAAGAAGAAGAAGAAGAATTATGATAAGAATAAATAGAATTATCTTATCATATAGCAACCATAGTTAGGTGTAGGGAATTAACTAAGGTTAGGTTGAATGGTTAGGGTTAAGCATGAAACAAAAATAGAAGACTTATTCAAAGCTTCATGAAGCTTCAACTAGCAAACAAAGAAAGCCACCATGATTTATTTTGCAAAAATGAATAAATAAATAAATGAATAGATAAGTAAATGAATCAAAACCCTAACCATTAACATAACCATGGTTTAAGTCTTTACACAAACCTAAGTATGCATGTATCATCAAACATGATACAAACAAGTGCACAAAAGTATATCACATATATAACTTGTGTGTTTCAAGTGAGAAAATCCATTTAAAGTGAACCAATACTAGTTAATGCAAAGTAATATATCAAATATACAATTATGCATTAAATCATTAAATCAATACTTGATTTAACGATCCGGTCATATCGCATATAACCGACTAATATCCAATATATCGGCTTATCGAATCAATCCTTGATTCGATAACTAGGTTATATCATATACAACTAATCGATACATTCATCGCGAGAATGGAATACGGTATCACATACACGTATTATTCTCGGTCCCGCACATATCTCATATGTGCTCCTATTTCGTTTCGCTTGAGCCAGGAAACCTCTGTGTAGGACTCTAAAGACTCGTCAATACGCCGGCAGCAGGTGATGATCATATCAAACACCCACAAGCCGCAAGCGGTCTGCTAAACGTAACGGCCACCCGGGTATTGAGCAATCAGAAGATCGACGAGCAAGCCCGCTCACACTCCTGTGAATCCAACCAGTAACACTTACCGTACAGTCCGGTCTGTTCGTCTGATATGTCGCATATCTCGCCTAAGGGTGGTAAACGTCAGACCCCAATAGCTCGATAAGTCATGCCGACGTGAGGTCCATAACTATCGTGAAACTACTGATAACTCTTACCAGTATATCACTGCAACCCTGGCCAGGGATTTCCTGTTATGGCTAGTCATGCATAGCACAACTTCAACCCCCAATACCGGGAGAGAAGAATCCCCTCCTATCGCTCATTGCCTCCATGTGAATCGGGACTGTACCCAAAAACCACCTGTTTGCACGACTCAGTAGAGCCGTGGTAGGGTGGAAATCAAAGCACAGTGGGAGACACACAAGACTCTATGACGATCTCGGGTCATCAGACTAAGCTGTACTAGTGTCACCAGAGAACTGCCATCTGACGTGAGGTATAATACCATCTGGGAGTTCTCGGCGAGTCCGTTCAGTGTACCCAGTCTCCACTGAGCACCCGCATACCATCTCTGATGTCAAACACCAATGGATATGGGATCATCCATCGCCCATCACATGGGTCGAGAAGTATTACGCTAGTCTACTCTGGAATATCGATGCCCCGTCTCGATATACCCACGATTAGGAACATTGAAGGATGTACTCATGGACTACCCAGGCCCCACTAGTATGATCTGCCTCATAGTCCTGAAAGTCGAGTACACATCCTAAGGGCTTTATCAACATGTAACAGAGAGACAGAAAGTATACATGTTAAGATAAAGAGCAACCAGTTAGCGTACTATCATGTCGAGCAAGAAAGTCCTACCTATATATGTCCCAACATCCACTACAATATACATCCAATGTACAGCAATGGCCTCTAGGGCATACATATAACTAACACGTACGAGCTTTATATTGATGATAGATCCGCACTCATGACTTGAGGATGTCATATGATATTGTATCGTACGCGGTACCTTTGAGGCGGGATCATCGACTATTATATATATATATATATATATATATATATATATCGACCTAGATTTAGGTGGTTTCCATACCCCTCCCTATTGACTTGTTAGTCAGAGCTGTAGTTTTGCTAGTAGATGTTAGGCTAGGACGATGTCAAACCTATTTCAAAAACTAACGAATCGGGAGTATTTTAAAGACAAGCAAAGGGATTCTACGGATATTTTCAAAAGACGCATCTTTTCTTAAAAACACCGTAGCCCATATTTTCCTAAAAACCCCGTTTCGTCTTCTTTCAAATGGCAAAACAGTATGACATGGATATACTGATGTAGATTCTACAATGTTCTGTTATTATTCGTTTGCCCTATATTCTTACTGTTGCATTCAGGATATGATCCCTTGTGCATATATATATTGATATATCCCTACTTACGCACATGCACACTGTATTTTCATGGTAGTGCTACACTCATATTCGCGTATATATCCATTTGCACATCCATACCTACATACATACACATGTTACATACATGGATGATATTGACTTGATTTCAAGAGAATAGGAACCGCATGAGATATTTTCAAAACTGGATTCTTTTAAAAGAGCGGTTTCCCCTTTTTTTACTCTTAGTGTCATACGACACATTGCATGGATTTACGCATTGTGTTTGGATTTATGGGATTTCTGGATTTGAGAACTGTGGTATTATTTTAAGAAAATACGCACTGTTTTAAAAACCCGGTTTCTCTTGAAATGATATTTCAGTGCGTCCACCATGAGTTGTCTCGGTTCCTAAAAGCTTATGTGAGTATACCGGATTCGAGGAGTGGTAACCGATTGCGGGTATATGGTGGACCCGGTGAGGTACCCCGGGGCAAGAAGACTCGTATATGTTAGACGGTGAGCCCGGCAGGGGAGTACTACCTACCGGTGATTGTGTTGAGCTCGACGGATATCTGGGGGATACCGACCGGAGTTGAGAGATGAGACGGGCCGATCCGGATGACGGAGCCTTATGTATATGAGGATTTACGTGCCGATGCTAGGCACAGGTTTCATGATGTTTTCGAGTGTCGATACTTGACACTCAGGTTCCATGATTTGATATGTCGCGAGTGACGCCTGTTGATTTACATCCTCATACTTCCATGCATATGCTTTATGATATTTACATGCATGATGCTTATTGTCATTGGTTGACACTTGGACGATTTCCACATACATATAGTTGACATTTATGATATTGATCACATAGTTGGATGATATCCACATATTCATAGACTTCATGATATAGTCAACATTGATCATACCTCATATTTATGATATGTTATTACCTGAGGCACTGGCACAAGCACTTGGCACTGCACTCATGTATAGATGTTACATTGCCACCTTATCATGCTTCAAACTTATTCATTTGAGGTTTATATATATATCTAATCGTTTGACCTAGGATGAGTTATACATACGATTTCTGCTCTTTGATGTTTTCTATTCACGAGTTGGAAACTCACCCCCGTTGTGCCACAGTTCTTGCAGGTTTTGCCGTACAGGTTCCATTGCGGCTTCTGGCACACTGCTTCCCTTATGGGTGATTTGCTTTGGTAGGTGGGTTCTTTTTCATCAGAACCACCATTGTACATGTATTGTTCAGTTGTATCTAGTAATTCCATCAACCAAACTTGTATATTGTTTCAGACATAGAAAACCAGTTATGTATTATTTCGAACTTAGAGTCGCGCGTTGTAGTATTATGGTTTTCATGCTGATTTTGAGTTTTCCTTTGAGTTTTGATTCTCGCTCTTCGGCGTTGTATATTATACTACTTGCATGGTTGTGACCGTCGATTGACGAAGAGCTAGCTTCCGTTTGGGGATGCCTTTTATCATTGAATATATGTTATTCTTGTTGTACCCCGTTTGGGGTCAGTATTTACAAAGGAAACTCTGCCGAAATTTTCAGAAAGGATTAGAGATTTTGAAAATGCACATTCGTCTTACTTATTTAAAAACCTTGCTTTTAAAACATGTTTTCTTCACTTCTTAAAACTAGTTTTCCTTATTTACTCTTTAAAATGGTTTTAAATTTCTGGGCTTTTGGCTTACTTGAATTAGATGGGGTCCTATAGACTTCATATAATTCAAGGCCAGTCATGTGCTATTTCGGGTCGTGACAAAGTTGGTATCAAAGCGCTAGGTTAACCATGGTTCGAGTCTAAGTTTGACTATGCGGAGCCTAGAGCGTTTATATATATACGGAACTTAGGCTTAACCTTACGGAACTTAGACTTAGTCGAGGGGGTATTATACCCGAACCTTCGTCGCGTAGGATGACCCTTGGTTGATGGAGTAGGTAGCTTGAGTAGAGTGATGTACCGTACGTATGTTCCGCGGCATACTTACGATACGCTACTCCGCTTAAGAAAGCTTAGGATGTACATTTCCTTGCACAGTATTATATTCATTCTTATGATCTATCCTCATCGATACTGGTTATGATTTTGCTGCCACAATTACACGGGCAGAGAGAGCTATGGCTACAGTTGCGTCAGCTTGAGCTCATCACGGACGAGGACTGACCAGGGCGTGATTCCAGAGACGTACGATTGCGTATAGATGCGTCGTTTTATTGTTTTTTCGCACCATGAGCGTTTGACAGATCACTGTTACGAGATTTCCTGGATGTGCCGATCGGCACCAGAGGTCAGGCTACTGGTAGAGGCCAGCCAGGATGTGATAACCATTGATATATCGCTTATTCATGATGATTGAGGCGCTATTCAGCATACAGATGAATGAGCCAGTTGTTGCTGCAAATAACGAGATATTGCCCAGATGGTGGAGCTACTGCAGTATGAGTATATACTTAGAGATATGATAGAAAGTCGCTAGTCACCCAAGGAGGAACGACTAGGACATGTGGTTCGTTTGCTTACCCCGATGCGAGGTCATCAGATAGATTGATTCCAGCTAGAGACGACTTCACACAGATTCATTGAGAGTCGATAGAGACGATCGAATGTCAGGAACCCATTTCCAAGTTTAAAGTATTCGGAAGACAATGCAAGTAACGCTGCGGACCCTCTAGAAGAATGAAACCCTAACTCGACGTAATGACCATGGAACGCCTCCGAACCTTAGGGTTTGCGGCAGTTTAGCGGTGCCATTTGTGAGGCTTGGGTTTGCCGTTCTACGGTTGGTCTACAGGTGCTGTGGTATGTACTGAAATATTATTAAACTGTACTCAAGATGTTGATCTCTTAGGGGATTATGAGGTTCTGACAAATCGATCAGATGGTTCGACATCTTTCGGATATCTTGTGATGGGATATATTGCTTGGGAGACTCCAGATACGAGCATAGCCATTGGAGCGCGGTCCATGCAGCCACGAGAAGACGAGTCTGAATCAGTCGACATTGGAACAGAGTGGAGTAAAGAGTTCGCACAAGATTTCAACGAGATGACGTTCCACTCCGCTGACATCAGAAATGCGATACGCATGCAGAGGCGTTGATTATTGACATATCTTTCAGAAGGAGGCGCAATGAGTATGCAGCCGTTCCGGAACAAGAAACAGTTATAGAAAAGATGATGACTTTCGGGCAATTCGGCAGAAACGTGATTAGAGAGAGATCTCGACAGGACCTTTCTGGAATACTATACGAGAAGACTTGGACCCAGGAGTGGTCATATTGCGCACACCTATTAGGCCAGAGTTCAACATCGTCGCCGAGATAGTTGACCAGGTTCGGATAAAGGACCTCAACCAGATGTGTTGTGAATTGATCGAGAATGGACGAGTATGGAGTATATCTACGCAGGTTGGGACGAGTTCCTGAGGGCGTGTTCGGCTAGATATCTTCCACAGAGTGATGAAGATACCGAGTTCATGATTTCGAGTCTGTGTGAGAGACTTCGGATTGACCGTAGCCGAGGACATTTGCAGTGCGCAGATAGAGACGTGATGTTGAAGTGGACGATGATACAGACAGGTGGGACAAGAAGTTCGTGCGAGATGCTGACAAGCTGTTATTACTCCCTGTTATGATTAAAGGTCGGATATGTCTACAGAGGCGTTGGGACGTGACCAACTTCCGAGGAAATGCTGTGCTAAGGACGCAGATGTCCATAGAGCGAGAAGAGATTATGCAAGATTACCAGCCTCTATAAGTTCGGCATAGGCGAGGTCGGAAGAGACCTTGAGCAGGATTCCTTCCAGGACACTGCTGCGATAAGATTTGCACCCAGGATCAGATGTGTAATGTGTATTCAGAGGACCAGTGGTCGGTGCCAGTGACGTGCTTCTTTACGAGTGGCTGTGAGGATTGACCCAGAGATGACCAGAGAAGTGCCAGGACGGAATCATCCCCGTTAGCACACCTGACAGGGCCGATGAGCCGATGGATCGCGAGATTGGTAATCCACAGAAAAGATAATGGCCCAGAGATAGAGGACGCCAGACCGTGAGCAAGAGGCAAGTAGATATCTTGCGCTGGATGCACCGACACCTTCTCGACCTTGAAAGAGGATATACCGACGACGGTATTTATGATTTGTGATTTTGTGATTCGATTATCACGTAACCGTCACCTTGGATTTCAATATTTTGGGCAATTTACTAGCATGATTTAGTCTTGACGGCTGAGTTCCATGATATTTCTTTTCGTGCACCATGGTTACACCTACTGGGCATTTATATCTTGCGCATAGTTGTTACACTTGAGATGTGCTTTATACACCGTTGTGTTGATTTATGATTTGTGCAAAGTTATTGCACCTGATATCATTTTCGTGCCTTGGCTGTGTTAGTTATATGTAAGCCCTAGAGGCCATTACTGTACATAGGATGTATATTGTAGTAGATGCTTGGACATATATAGGGAGGACTTTCTTGCTCGACATGATAGTATGCTATCTGGTTGCTTTTACCTTAACGTGTACACTGATTGTCTCTCTGTTACATGTTGGTAAAGCCCTTAGGATGTGTACTTTACAACCTGGACTATGATGCAGATCATACTAGTGGGGACATGGTAGTCCGTAAGTACATCCTTCAAGGTCCCTAGCCGTGGGTGTATCGAGGCGGGGCATCGATATACCAGAGTAGACTAGCGTATACCTTCTCGACCCATACAGATGGGCGATGGATGATTCCATATCCATTGGTGTTTGACATCAGAGATGATATACGGGTGCTCAGTAGAGACTGGGTACACTGGACGGACTCGCCGAGAACTCCCAGATGGTATTATACCTTACGTCAGATGGCAGTTCTCTGGTGACACTGGTACAGAATAGTCTGTTGACCCGAGATCGTCATAGAGTCTTGTGTGATTCCCACTGTGCTTTGATTTCTACCTTACCACGTCCAAGAGGGCGTGCAAAACGGTGGCTTTTGGGTACAGTCCCGAATCGCATGGAGGCAATGAGTGATAGGAGGGGATTCATCTCTCCCAGTATAGGGAGTTGATGTTGCGCTGTGTTCGATTGGCTATAACCGGAAATCCCTGGCCAGGGTTGCTGAGATTTACTGGTAAGTATTACCAGTAGTTTCTCGAATTGTTATAGACCTCGTATCGACACGACTTATCGAGCTACTGGGGTCTGACGTTTACCACCCCTAGGCGAGATATGCGACATATCAAACGAACAGACCGGACTGTACGGTAAGTGTTACTGGTTGGATTCACAGGAGTGTGAGCGGGCTTGCTCGTCGATCTTTTGATCGCTCAATACCCGGGTGGCCGTTACGTTTAGCGGACCGCTTGCGGCTTGTGGGTGTTTGATATGATCATCACCTGCTGCCGGCGTATTGACGAGTCTTTAGAGTCCTACACAGAGGTTTTCTGGCTCAAGCAAAACGAAATAGGAGCGCATATGAGATATGTGCGGGACCGAGAATATTGCATGTATGTGATACCGTATTCTATTCTCACGATGAATGTATCGATTGGTTGTATGCGATATAACCTAGTTATCGAATCAATGATTGATTCGATAAGACGATACATTGGATATTAGTCGGTCATATGCGATATGACCAGATCGTTAAATCAAGTGTTGATTTAATGATTTAATGCATAATTATATATTTGATATATTACTTTGCATTAACTAGTATTGGTTCACTTAAGATGTTTTTCTCACTTGTTTGTGCACATTGTATATGTGATATATTTTTGTGCACAAGATCATATCATGTTTGATGATACATGCAAACTTGGATGTATGTTTGATTTAAACCTTAGTTAAGTAAATAGTTAGGGTTTTTATTTATTTATTCATTTATTTATTTATTTCTTTGGCATGAAATAAAATAGTGGCTTTCTTTGGATTTACTTGAAACTTCATGAAGCTTTGACCATTTTGTTTCTTTCCTAAACCTAACCATTCACCTAACCCTTGTTTATTCTCTACGCTTAACCATGGTTGCTAATATGATAAGAATGACTTATTTTCTATTTTACAATAATTCTTATCATATTATTTTCTTCTTCTTCTTCTTCTTCTTCTTCAAAAAGAAGAAAGAAGCTTGCTAGCTTCAATGGTGATTTGAGAAAAAGAGTGAGAAATCCAATTCTAAAGTGAACCCACTTCCCATTTCTTCATCCTCTACCACTTGCCAAGTAGTATAGGATGTTTTCTTCACAAGTTTCATGACTTGGTGAAGTTGGAGCTTGATCTTGAGTTGCCTCGACGTAGATCATCTTTGGCATCGAAGTCGACGACCTAGCCCGCCCATTTCTCCGATGAAGCCGACGCTAGAGTCCGGGATCCGATGATCGCAGCGAAGGCACATCATAACGGAGCTATGGAGGTGGAGGACCGGATCTACAAAGATTGTAGCCTCTTTCACTTTAGAGTAAAGTTGCTTGCTCGCATTTGTTATCGGCTAATCTCTAGTTAACGATCTAGTTAGGGTTTCTCGGCACCACAAAAATTTGAAATTGGCATGATAGATGCCTTGTGAGACCTCATTAGTGTGCCTAGGATCCCTACAGTGGTATCAGAGCCTAGCTAGGGCCTTAGGCGATGCGTTGACGAAGTTACAAACCCGATCGAACCCGGAACCCTAGATTTCATCCACTCTCTGTACATTTTTGAAAATTGTGGATTTTTAGGAATTAAAAATATGCAGAAAAATCAGCAAGAGTTTTTAGGAGTTACTGTGAAATTCGAGTGGCTAATTCATCTAAAGCGCGGCGGAACCGCGGCACGAGCATGCCTCGTGCGGCGGTTCCGTGGCCATTCTGTCGCATCACGTTTTGAAATTTGCACAGTAATTCCTATATTTTATTGCTGTATTTTCTGGGAATTTTTAACGTTTACTCAAGAGTTGAGTTTTCTGGGTTGTTTTGGGGATTCGATAATTCTATCGGTTTATTTAACTTCGTCTATGTGTTTTTCCGGATAACTTTTGAATATGTTAAAAAGTTCGACCGGATATGATTACCCACTTTTTCCCCTACAGGGAAATTTTCAATTGTTGGATTTTTCCGTGGTTTAATAACGTTCTAAGTAGTGCAAGTAACGCGATGGTCCCTCTAGAAGACAACAAACCTTAACTCGATTATGTGACCGCCTTGAACTGCCCTTTGAACCTTAGGGTTTGGGGCAGTACGGCGTGCCACATGTGAGGCGTTGGCTTGACCTTTCTATGACTGGACCGTTGGTACTGAGGCATGAACTGGATGTTTTTAAACCTATTTCATGTGTTGATTTGTTTCGGGAAAACTTGGGTGTTTGAATGTTCGATCGGAAAGTTTAACATTTTCTATTTATCTGGAATGGGATACAACACTTGGAATCCACAAGTAGTTATGAGATAACAGATATGAATGTTATAAGCATAGCACTTTAGTCTCACTTGATCAGTTGCCACGGAATTTTGATGTGATCAAAAGTCCGTCGCAATCACGTAGCGCACGCGGATATTCGCCGGTAAACTTAATAGACAGCCACGCCCCATAGCCCCGACCAAGTGACTGTAGGAGAACCCCGTCGCCGAAAGCATCCGTTCGGGTGCTCGCGGCAGCGGTGTTCCGCCTTGGTGCACTTCGCCGACGGTATCGGGGGTGCGGCCGTCTACTAAAGTTTGCGACGAGCATTCGATCAGGATGCCGGGAATCTTGTTGAATTGCCCGACTTGATATTGAAAAGTGTTTTCGATAATGAGACTAAAATGCGGGGTTTATAATTGTTAGGCATGCGATGTCTAAAGAATTCATTTGATTAAGCATGCGATGTCTATGCAAGTTGCGGATTCCATCTTTTGTACTTTTACACTTTCTTTTCTGTGACCGTAAGTGTAATATGTGATATCGTCGGTTTCGTTGCTATATGTCAACGACAATTGGGATGCGCATATTTACTTACGTTGATGACATGTGATGTTATGTGTTGCTGGATATGTTATATTGGATCGTCGTGTTTGAATAGCCGGGGGGTTTTTATGTGAGATGAGTTGTCACGACCCGAAAGTACGGAACGTGACCGACACTTAGATTACGAAACGTCTAGAAGCGCAACGTAACCTAAGTAAGCCGAAGCCCAGAAATCTAAACCATATAACAGAAGAAGAAGTAAAAGAAAACATGAATAAAAACAAGTTTAAAAGTATCAGCAAATTTTCCCAAAAATTTCGGCAGAGTCTCCTCTGTAAAAATTGGCCCCAACGGGTACAACAAGTAAAATATACGTAAACAATAAAAAGCATCCCCAAACGGGAGGTAGCTCAACGCCAACAGGTGGAAATAACCACAACAAGCACAATAATATACAACGCCAAAGGGCGAGGCTCAAAACCCAAAAGAAAACAAATCCACCAAATCAGAATAATACACGCGACTCTAAGGTCGAAATAAATAAATGGTCCAGTAATCTATCAAATAATACAAGTTTGGTTGATGGAGCTTTCTAGATACAAATGAAATAATAAAAATACAACGGCGGTCCAGATACAAATGAACCAACCTACCGTGCAAATTACCCGGAAAGAAATCATATGCCAGCAATCTGCCAAGGAACCCTGTACATCAACCTGTAATAAAATTTGGCACAACGGGGGTGAGTTGCCAACTCGTGAGTAGAAGAAATCTACGAAAAGAAATCGAATGCACGACGCTATCCTAGGTCATAATGATACACTACTAAGTCCCAATCATCTAGTAATGGCAGGGTAATACTACGTGTAAATGCAAATACTCCGTGCTCGTGTCAGTGCCTCATATAATACTATATCATAAGAATGAGTATGCATGCACCATGAATGTAACATAACCAATCCTGAAATCTAGATATATTCGCATAAGAAATCTATAGCTTTTACCATGTAAAATGTGTATAGAAATCTGAAATAGCAACAATGAAATCCATAGAAATCCGTGTCAAGCATCGACACAAGCATGTAAATCTCAAGTCTCAATACCTTATACTCTCAATGTCTCATAGTCTCAATATCTCAGGCTCCGTCAGTCCGGATCGGCCCATATCATCAAATCTCACGACAACGGTCGGTATCCTACGGATATCCGCTGCGCCAGACATCACCGGTAGGTAGCCTTCCCCAGCCAGGCTCATCGTCTACAACTCGATCTTCTTGCCCCGGGGTACCATACCGGGCCCATTATGTACCCGAGATGGTTCATTCACTCCTCGAATCGGGTCTTGAAATCCAACATAAAACATGAAATCTCATGGTGGACGACACATACATCACGAGGAAACCGCATCTTATATTTTTAAAAAGAGAGGAGGTGAGGGAGAGAAGTTTTTATATATATTCTTGCGGTTTTCCCCAAAATCCAGAAATCTCATAGAAATCCAAAATCCCAAAATCATGAGTAAGTATATGATAAGTGTCGGCATATGCCCCATAATACTACATGATAACATGAAAATGTGAATGCATGAAATGTCTAAGTAATAAATGCCATGTCTATATTAACACCAGAGAGTAATCACAATATTATACCGATCTAGCTGTATGCTAATTCTATCAATAAAAGATAATATGATCTAAAGTGTACGTGACATAGCAATTACCGATGATGATGTGTGTGAGCCGGCAAAGAAGTGTGCGTGGAATATGCGCATCATCGGTAATGGTGCTGGTGTCCTAACAGGCAAAGTTTATACTGATTATAGAAACATATGTATGAATATGCAACATTATGATTACAGTATGAATATAAAGACAGATGTGCAATAACCACTCATTTGATATACATGTATAACTACAACTATATGTCTCGAGCCTAACTAGTGTCCATCTAACCTCCTAAAGAACTAAACCTAAGAACTAGTCGATAAGAAATAAGAGTACACCTAAAATCTGAGTCCATATCTCTAATAGTCGGCGATCCAGTCTCAATAGCGTCACGTACGTAGTACTATTTTCTCGAAACAAGAGTGCGGATCAATCATCACATCTATGCCCCGTACGGTAAAATCCATCGTACGACATCCCAATATCGGGGTACGGGTCAAGTATCACCTACGAGTCTCATCATTCGTATAATATCATCATCAACACACGTCATGATCAAGGTGATATACTGTAATCGCATACATCAATCATATATCATTGTCACATATATCATATCTTGATCAAGTCACATATGTCAAGTCGTGATTAAGTCGCATATAAGATATCGAAATCAAGTTACACCTTTATGATATCGCAATCAAGTTACATCTATATGATGTTGTAATCAAGTCACACATATAACATATCAGAATATCAATCACATGTTACGGTTCGGGTGCTATTTTAGAGTCCCATGTACCTCTATATCATCACCACCCTTTTTTATCTATGTATACCTATTCATTATATCATTTTTGTAATGATCCGCTAACATCATAATATGACCGTATAGTCACGAATCACGGCATCAAGCCCAGCTATACTGTTTCATTCCCGTGCATCATATCACATCATTGTATCCCATATACGTGTTGTATATATATATATATATACGTATACCTAGTCCTATATATATATATATACATACACGTATATACACCACGTCGAGTTTCAGTGTGCGCGTGTGTATGTATCTACCTGAAGCCTACGAATCTCTTCCAAGGTATTCATCCTCTGGTATGGTCTTCCTAAATCAGTCTAGTCCAGCCTAGGGGCATTACTAGGGTCCTACTCATTAAGAATCTAGGGTCACATTTGTTTCCTAATGTCAATACGTACCATTCCTATTCTACGTGCGGGGGTGCTAAACGCCATCCACCCGACTTCACCCCGTAGATATACATCTACTCACCTGGTCCTTGTCTGCCGAAGACGGTATCGCCATCATCTTCTTCATCGACCGCAGTCCACATGAGGGGTACCTATACGCAAACATATATATAGTATCGTAAACTGAATCACATACAAAAGTCAAAACGACGCAAAGAACAAGCATAGGTTAAAACCTATGTCCCGTTCACGCAAAAGAACCAAATATCGCTCGATATCGGCGTACAAACTCCGATGGATCGAGATAAACATCAACAAATAACTCATAGTTATAAAACTCATTACTTATATTATAAAACATGATTAAATCCATCAAAACCCTAAAATCGATCAAACAGTCCGATTTAGAAAACCCGAAAATGCCAATTTACCGTTTTACTTCAAACTTGATGTTTAAATGAAACTAATGGTCGTGATACTCATTAAATAACCTAAATATATTATAGAAACCATTACCATATTTTTCTCACACTAATTTGTATGAAAAATAGATTCCTAGTTTGCAATTTTATCAATTTCAACACTTGCAATCAAAAATTTCATAATAACACAACTAAACATGATTTTACATGAATTCACTTACTAAACTAAAATTCATGATGATAATAATATAATGAAATTATAATATAAATTTTTACTCTCATTTATTTAAGAATTTCCAAAACTAGTTAGCAAAAATAGCAATTTTTATCATAATTTATCCATTATCAATAAAACTAGTAACTAAATTGAGTTTTTCATTCCACCAACAAATTAAAATTCTTTTTAAAAGCACACTCTAGTGTTATAAACATTAATTGAAATTTTATCTCACTAATAAATATAATATTCATAAATCTAGTTTGCAAAAATTGCTTGATTTAACAATTTGAATGAACAAATTACAATTCAACAACCATGCAAGATTTTCCCATTCTAAAATTGTTAAACTAGTTATTATGAGCCTAATTAATTAATAAAAATTATAACTTGATTTTACAACCCTAACTTGAATTTTGAAAATTTAAATAGAAACCACAACTAATTTTGCAATTAAGCTAGATTAATAAAGCAAACAACAATTTGATTATGGTTTAGGATTTTATACCTCAAGTGATGTGGATCAACATGAAAACTTAGCCTCCCAAAGATGCTAATTTTGCACCAAGAACCAAACTAAAATGAGCAAGAATGGTGGGTAGGAATTTATATAAGAATTTGTGGGTTTTTATTTGGATTTTTAATGAATTTTTGATGGATTTTGCAACAAAAAAAAATCAAGTGGAGAAATGGGGGCTGCCATGATAGGGAGGCCGGCCACAATAAGGAAGAGAGGGAGAGAAAGAAAGAGCGAAGAATTGTGTAGAAGGTTCACACTTTGATGATATATACTCATGTCTTTTCATGCTTTATTCATTTTCTTTTATTTCTTTTCCAAAATAACCCAAGAAAAATCTAGAAACAAGGAAAAAATTTCAAATAAATTTTGCATGATACACACTAAATTCTAATATGCCATGGTTTATTTTTACAAATTAAAACCATTCAAATTTGTAATTTACACTAATTTAGTATAAAAATAAAGCTTATGTTAATATTTAAAATAATTAATTTAGGAAAAATATTTAATTGAACTAAAAATTTATAAGTGGCTAAATAAACATCATTTACTAGTAATTACATAATTATAATAGGTATTTTTGAAATTATAGTGAAAAACAATTACGGTTTAGTTTTACGAAAAATACATTTTACTTTACCGAAAATCATAAAATTCACTTAGACAATTTTATTTATTTAATTATTTTTAAAACGTTACAATCTTCCCCCTTTTAAGAAATTCGGTCCCCGAATTTAAATTAAAACTCCCCCTCCAAATACTAAAACATTTAGCAAAGTACTCAAATCGTCGGGGCTCCGAAGTCATCAATACATAACTAAAATCAACTCCGTCAAGCATAACGCAATCATCGGAGTTATGGTGAGAATAAAATATCAAAACCAAATACGAAAACCATCATAATATACATCAATCTATAACTTATATATAGTGCGCATCATAGTAAAACCGCCCAAATATCTGGATAAAGAAATATGCAAAAACCCCTTTTGAAAATCGCCGTGTGATGCACGTGTCACGGTATAAGTAGCGGACGTTTATTTAAAAAAAATAGCTATATATATATATATATCTTTTATTTAACATACACGTCCCGCCTGCTTACTAAATCAAATAATAATGATTATGAAAACATACTGCTCAAACTGAAATCAATCCCAATCACATCATAAAAATATCATGTGCGTCCGGTGCGCACTGAAATCGAAACCAAATACAGATACCACGAATACAAACAAAAACAAAATTAGGTGCAACAGGTGTGCACCAAAAACATCTGTCAAGTGCAACGGGCGTGCATGACTTAATACCGGGTGCATCTAATCTGCACAAAACCCCGATTTAGTGCATCTGGTGTGCACAAAATCGCATCAAGTGCGCCAAGTATTCGCAAGAATCTTAATCAGGTGCACATGGTGCACGAAACATACACCGAATATCAAAATCGAAATCACAGTAAGAAAATGCATGGAAACTAGGTCGAAGCATATGTCAAAATCATGTGTAACTCATATGCACGAAATCAAATCAAAATCTAAAAATTTATTAAAACTAAATCAAGTGCACTGGGTATGTACAAAACAACATCAATACAACCGATATATGAAACATGCATAGAATATAATGAAAGTACACAAGAAATACCGATCGTAGAACAAAATCCTCAAATACCAAAATCCAACCAACGGAAATATGAAATTCAAATCACCAAGTCGCAATCGTAAACACTATCGTCAATGTGCGCCTCTTTCCTCTGATGTCGACTGCTTCGAACTCGTCTTTTCATAGGTGTGCTGACTGCGCTACCAACGACAATACTCATGTCTAGAGTCTCCCACATAGTCGATCCCTTCACCAGATATCCGGACTACATTAAACTTTTCGATCGATCCATCAAAATCACATAATTCCCCGAGAGCTCAACACTCAAGTACAGTTTAAAAATATCCGGTACATACCCCAGCATCGATGATCCAGCCGTAGAAGGGCAAACCCAAGCCTCACTAATGGCACCGCGGAACTGCCGTAAACCCTAAGGTTCAAGGACGTTCTCGTGGTCATTATGTCGAGTTAGGGTTTCATTCTTCTAGAGGGTCTATCGGAATACCTGCATGTTCTTCCGAATACCTTAAACTTGGGAAAATGGTTTTCTGATAACCGTTCGACCCCTTTAACTTCGTCTGGGCGGCATGTGAATACCCTTCGTCCGCACGCTAAGCAATGCTTCAATCCTCAAGAATAAACGATACCCTAAAACCGAAACCACCATCCGATATCGACGAAGATAGATCAAAGGAAAAAATGAAATGCGGTGCAAAGAAATGTATATCCTAAGGCTACTTAAGCAGAGTAGCGTATCGTAAGTATGCCGCGGACCATACCCACGGTACGTTACTCCACCTACGTCGCCTACTCCATCAACCAAGGGTCACCCTAGACATACACAAGGTTAAACCTAGCGCTCTGATACCAACTTTGCCACGACCCGAAAGTACGGAACGTGACCGGCACTTAGATTACGAAACGTCTAGAGGCGCAACGTAACCTAAGTAAGCCGAAGCCCAGAAATCTAAACCATATAAAAGAAGAAGAAGTAAAAGAAAACATGAAGAAAAACAAGTTTAAAAGTATCAGCAAATTTTCCCAAAAATTTCGGCAGAGTCTCCTCTGTAAAAATTGGCCCCAACGGGTACAACAAGTACAATATACATAAACAATAAAAAGCATCCCCAAACGGGAGCTAGCTCAACGCCAACAGGCGGAAACAACCACAACAAGCACAATAATATACAACGCCAAAGGGCGAGACTCAAAACCCAAAAGAAAACAAATCCACCAAATCAGAATAATACACGCGACTCTAAGGTCGAAATAAATAAATGGTCCAGTAATCTATAAAATAATACAAGTTTGGTTGATGGAGCTTTCTAGATACAAATGAAATAATAAAAATACAACGGCGGTCCAGATACAAATGAACCAACCTACCGTGCAAATTACCCGCAAAGAAATCATGTGCCAGCAATCTACCAAGGAACCCTGTACATCAACCTGTAATAAAATTTGGCACAATGGGGGTGAGTTGCCAACTCGTGAGTAGAAGACATCTACGAAAAGAAATCGAATGCACGACGCTATCCTAGGTCATAATGATACACTACTAAGTCCCAATTATCTAGTAATGGCAGGGTAATACTACGTGTAAATGCAAATACTCCGTGCTCGTGTCAGTGCCTTATGTAATACTATATCATAAGAATGAGTATGCATGTACCATGAATGTAACATAACCAATCCTGAAATCTAGATATATTCGCATAAGAAATCTTTGGCTTTTACCATGTAAAATGTGTATAGAAATCTTAAATAGCAACAATGAAATCCATGGAAATCCATGTCAAGTATCGACACAAACATGTAAATCTCAAGTCTAAATACCTCATAATCTCAATGTCTCATAGTCTCAATATCTCGGGCTCCGTCAGTCCGGATCGGCCCATATCATCAAATCTCACGACAGCGGTCGGTATCCTCCGGATATCCGCCGCGCCAGACATCACCGGTAGGTAGCCTTCGCCTGCCAGGCTCATCGTCTACAACTCGATCTTCTTGCCCCGGGGTACCATACCGGGCCCACCATGTACCAGAGACGGTTTATCCACTCCTCGAATCGGGTCTCGAAATCCAACAGAAAACATGAAATCTCATGGTGGACGACACATACATCACGAGGAAACCGCATCTTATATTTTTAAAAAGAGAGGAGGTGAGGGAGAGAAGTTTTTATATATATTCTTGCGGTTTTCCCCAAAATCCAGAAATCTCATAGAAATCCAAAATCCCAAAATCATGAGTAAGTATATGATAAGTGTCGGCATATGCCCCATAATACTGCATGATAACATGAAAATGTGAATGCATGAAATGTCTAAGTAATAAATGCCATGTTTTTACTAACACCAGAGAGTAATCACAATATTATACCGATCTAGCTGTTTGCTGATTCTATCAATAAAAGATAATATGATCTAAAGTGTACGTGACATAGCAATTACCGATGATGATGTGTGTGAACCGGCAAATAAATGTGCGTGGAATATGCACATCATCGGTAATGGTGCTGGTGTCCTAACAGGCAAAGTTTATACTAATTATAGAAACATATGTATGAACATGCAGCATTATGATTACAGTATGAATGTAAAGACAGATGTGCAATAACCACTCATTTGATATACAGGTATAACTACAACTATATGTCTCGAGCCTAACTAGTGTCCATCTAACCTCCTAAAGAACTAAACCTAAGAACTAGTCGATAAGAAATAAGAGTACACCTAAAGTCTGAATCCATATCTCTAATAGTCGGCGATCCAGCGTCAATAGCGTCACGTACGTAGTACGATTTCCTCGAAACAAGAGTGCGGATCAATCATCACATCTATGCCCCGTACGGTAAAATCCATCGTACGACATCCCAATATCGGGGTACGGGTCAAGTATCACCTATGAGTCTCATCATTCGTATAATATCATCATCAACACATGTCATGATCAAGGTGCTATACTGTAATCACAAACATCAATCATATATCATTGTCACATATATCATATCTTGATCAAGTCACATATGTCAAGTCGTGATTAAGTCGCATATAAGATATCGAAATCAAGTTACACCTTTATGATATCGCAATCAAGTTACATCTATATGATGTTGTAATCAAGTCACACATATAACATATCAGAATATCAATCACATGTTACGGTTCGGGTGCTATTTTAGAGTCCCATGTACCTCTATATCATCACCACCCTTTATTATCTATGTATACCTATTCATTATATCATTTTTGTAATGATCTGCTAACATCATAATACGACCGTATAGTCAAGAATCACGGCATCAAGCCCAGCTATACTGTTTCATTCCCGTGCATCATATCACATCATTGTATCCCATATACGTGTTGTATATATATATATATACCTATACCTAGTCCTATATATATATATATATACATACACGTATACACCACGTCGAGTTTCTGCGTGCGCATGTGTGTGTATCTACCTGAAGCCTACGAATCCCTTCCAAGGTATTCATCCTCTTGTATGGTCTTCCTAAATCAGTCTAATCCAGCCTAGGGGCATTACTAGGGTCCTACTCATTAAGAATCTAGGGTCACATCTGGTTTCCTAATGTCAGTACGTACCGTTCCTATTCTACGTGCGGGGGTGCTAAATGCCATCCACCCGACTTCCCCCCGTAGATATACATTTACTCACCTGGTCCTTGTCTGCCGAAGACGGTATCGCCATCATCTTCATCATCGACCGCAGTCCACATGAGGGGTACCTATACGCAAACATATATATAGTATCGTAAACTGAATCACATACAAAAGTCGTCCCGTTCACGTAAAAGAACCAAATATCGCTCGATATCGGCTTACAAACTCCGATTGATCGAGATAAACATCAAAAAATAACTCATAGTTTTAAAACTCATTACTTATATTATAAAACATGATTAAATCCATCGAAACCCTAAAATCGATCAAACAGTCCGATTTAGAAAACCCGAATATGCCAATTTTCCGTTTTACTTCAAACATGATGTTTAAATGAAACTAATGGTTGTGATACTCATTAAATAACCTAAATAGATTATAGAAACCATTACCATATTTTTCTCATGCTAATTTTTATGAAAAATAGATTCCTAGTTTGCAATTTTATCAATTTCAACACTTGCAATCAAAAATTTCATAATAACACAAATAAACATGATTTTACATGAATTCACTTTCTAAACTACAATTCATGATGATAATAATATAATGAAACTATAATATAAATTTTTACTCTCATTTATTTAAGAAATTCCAAAACTAGTTAGCAAAAATAGCAATTTTTATCATAATTTATCCATTATCAATAAAACTAGTAACTAAATTTAGTTTTTCATTCCACCAACAAATTAAAATTCTCTTTAAAAGCACACTCTAGTGTTATAAATATTAATTGAAATTTTATCTCACTAATAAATATAATATTCATAAATCTAGTTTGCAAAAATTGCTTGATTTAACAATTTGAATGAACAAATTACAATTCAACAACCATGGAAGATTTTCCCATTCTAAAATTGTTAAACTAGTTATTATGAGACTAATTAATTAATAAAAATTATAACTTGATTTTACAACCCTAACTTGAATTTTGAAAATTTAAATAGAAACCACAACTAATTTTGCAATTAAGCTAGATTAATAAAGCAAACAACAATTTGATTATGGTTTTGGATTTTATACCTCAAGTGATGTGGATCAACATGAAAACTTAGCCTCCCAAAGATGCTAATTTTGCTCCAAGAACCAAACTAAAATGAGCAAGAATGGTGGGTAGGAATTTATATAGGAATTTGTGGGTTTTTATTTGGATTTTTAATGAATTTTTGATGGATTTTTCAACAAAAAAAAATCAAGTGGAGAAATGGGGGCTGCCATGATAGGGAGGCCGGCCACAATAAGGAAGAGAGGGAGAGAAAGAAAGAGGGAAGAATTGTGTAGAAGGTTCACACTTTGATGATATATACTTATGTCTTTTCATGCTTTATTCATTTTCTTTTATTTCTTTTCCAAAATAACCCAAGAAAAATCTAGAAACAAGGAAAAAATTTCAAATAAATTTTGCATGATACACACTAAATTCTAATATGCCATGGTTCATTTTTAAAAATTAAAACCATTCAAATTTGTAATTTACACTAATTTAGTGTAAAAATAAAGCTTATGTTAATATTTAAAATAATTAATTTAGGAAAAATATTTAATTGAACTAAAAATTTATAAGTGGCTAAATAAACACCATTTACTAGTAATTACATAATTATAATAGGTATTTTTGAAATTATAGTGAAAAACAATTATGGTTTAGTTTTACGAAAAATACATTTTAATTTACCGAAAATCATAAAATTCACTTATACAATTTTATTTATTTAATTATTTTTAAAACGTTACATGAGTGTTTTTCATTTTCATTCATGTAAAAACTTATATATAATATTCTTTGATTGGGGCACTTCCAGGTTGCGGAAGTTGTCACCATTTGTATATTATTTAGTTTTCCGCACTAGGATAGACCCAAGAAGGAGGGCACAAGTAACCGGGTTCTGGAGTCTAGTGGGAGACCAACTCGAGGAGTCGAGTCTGAGTCTCCTAACTCTTGAATTGGTAGGGTTGCTTGCCGCTCTCGTAGGGGTCTAGGGGTGTGGGTTTGGCTATTCATCGCGACCGTGGAATCCGTGTTTTATACTGGCTCGTATTGAAAACACGGACGTCCTAGTATATCCAATATTTCATATGTTTCTTCTGCTGCGCTATCTGTGATGTGATCATGTGATGTTCTGTGATAGATACAATATATAGTATATATGATATATTATATAGGCGTTACTTATGTTTTACACCCGCGCTAGCCCTGCCCCGCTCTGCCGTTAGTTACCTAACCTAACGGTGCACGAGGGGACATCGAGGCGAATGCGGATGGTATAAGTGTACGTCGTATTTATCTGTGATGTTTAGGTAACTTAAATGATGAGACTTCATTAATGTGATTAATGAAAGAAAAGAAACCTAAGATGTTGTGGAATCGAATTTTCAAAAACAGATAGCTACAGTTCTTGCTTTGCATCGCGGTGTTCCTTGTAGAACATCCTGCACCTTATTCGATAGGGAAAGGACCGAGATCCCTTCACCAGGAGTGACTCCTTTAGCAATAACTGGCAGATGCTACAACCCTCGGTTTGTCTTTTGATTGCTTCTATAGTTTCTGCTTTGCACAGCGGTATATATGATATATCCTGCACCTTATTCGATGAGAAAAGGGCCGACGATCCCTTCACCGGGAGTGACCCCTTTAGCAAAACTAGAAAAGCCTAAAAAACACTCCATTTTAAAATCATTTGATTCTACAACGATATCAAGTTCATTACGCAAAAGGTTTTCAGAAAAAACCTGTCGTAGCCCTCCGTCATTTCAGATAAGTTGTATATAGTATTCGTGCTACATTTGTTGGCTTTCGTCAAGGTGTAGTGTGCGGTAGCTATATGCTGCTTATCTGTTGCATACGATGCGATTGGATTGGGGTAGTCGTGCGGCTTTGTTGGCTTTCGTCAAAGGTCGTGCGGGTGGGTTTAATTCAATCAAGAAATGTACGGGTTGAACATGACTAGCGGGCTATGGTTTGTTGGTTTTCGTCAAGGTCATAGCACGTTAGGGGCAAAATTATCGGGAATTTCAAGTGTTGAAATTTGCAATGAGATTGCATACTTTTTATGAGATAGTTGGATCCCGATACCCACTGCGAGTAATTGTTACTCCTGAGAGAGTTTTACACATTACAAAAAGCCGATCAAGTAGGTGTCTAGAAAGGTGTCAACGGGGTTACGCCTCTGGGAAAACGAGGTTTTCACTAATTAGGTTCGTGCGAAAGCACGGGGGACCTCCCTCAAAGTACCGACACTGGCCTGGCTGAAAGATTGGCGAACTTGTAGCGTGTAATTAATCCCAGCTAGTCTTTCCTTTTAGGGTTTGAAGGAAGATTTAATAAAAAAACAGTGGGAGCCATCCTGATTAGATAAAATAATAACCAATCTGATCTTGCAAGAGCATACGCTGAGTGTTTTCTTCTCTCTCTCTCCAGGTAGCGACCATATCACGCCTTAATCAAGATAATAAAACGGATATATTGACCGAACCCGCTTGTTATACTGAGCTGGGGAACGTTGGTCCCGCTCCAACTTATAATTATTATAAGACAGAGCAGGAAATTGGGGAATACCAGAATTCTCGTGCCGCCCAAACGAAGAGAGTGCATGCTGATGCATCATCTTCGGGTGTGTTCATTATACAGAACTATTTCTTAGTATTCTTTACGTCCTGGGTATATGATACCGGATCAGGATCCCGCATATGTAATTTGTTACATGGGCTACAGATAGGTAAAGAACTGAGAACGGGTGATAAATTTCATGAGACAGAAAACGGGGCAAGTGTTGCAGCCAAGTCTGTTGGTCACTGTCACCCTGTATTATCAGTACATTGATTCTGAACAAATGCTATTAGATACCGAACCTGATATACAAAATCATATCAGTCTCTTTATTAGTAAAGAAACGATAAAATTTTGTATTGTTGGATAATGTTTTGAACATTTCCTATATAAAAGTTGATCGGTTCAGGCACGTTATCTAAAAGCATTGATGTTCTAAATCAAACTACAGTTCTTTAGTATACAGAACACACACAAGAGGAAGAGTTCAGAAATGAACGGATCCTTCTTGAGGTATTGTAGACTAGGTCATATCAATGCGACCCGGCTGGCTGAAGTTACATTTAGATGCATATTTAAATCATTTTGAATTTACATCTTGTGAAACTTGCCGGTCATGTCACAAAGATAAGATGACCATAGCTCTGTTTATTGGAAACAGAGAAAGAGTTAGTAAACTCTTGGGACTGATACATGATGATGTATGTAAGGTCCCCTGTCTACACATGCCAAGACCGGTTCTTTGTACTTCATTACATTCTCTGATAATCTCTCAAGATTCAGACATATGTTCCTATTAAAACACACGTCTGAACCTTTTGAGATATTCACAGAATATAAGTTAGAAGTAGAGAACCAATATGGGTATAAGTATTATGTCCTTTGATGAGATCAAGGAGGAGAATAGTTGAGCGCGGAAATCCTGGACTATTCTAAAGGAGAATGAGATTCTCTCTCAGCATTACTCCTCCGTATACACCACAACACGTTGGTGTATCGAGGCGGAGCAGATACACCCTATTTATTATGGTGTGCTCTATGATGAGTACTACTGAGTTACCTATTTCCTTTTGGGAGTTATGCATTTATGAAGTTGCATACCTATTGAATAGGGTTCCAATCAAATCAGTTGCCTACCGCTTCATATGTGATATGGAAAGGGAAGAGCCCATATCTTAAGTTAGTTAAGATTTGGGGTTGTCCGGCCTATGTCTAAAAGCAAAAACTGGACAAACTCGAGGCAAGGTCTGTTATGTAGAACTGGAAATGTTCCAGCTATACAAACTGCAGCTGATGATTTGGTAGAACCAAAGGATTCAATAGTTACCAACGAACCTCAGCCTCTCCGCCGATCTAGTAGGGATCCTCACCCACCTGAGAGATACTTCCGTTTCTCTATGACAGTGGGAGCGAGGATTGCGTCATGAGATGATCACCCAACTAGTTTCGAGCTGGCCATCAAGAGTGGGACTTTGTAAGAATGGCTGGATGCTTAGCGATCTGAGATGGAATCCTTATACACCAACAAAGTATGGACTTTGGTTGCTTTATCTGAAGGGTTAAATCCCCATCAGGAGCAAGTATATCTTGAGAAGATTACTTGGTGTACATGGAAAAGTTGAGACTTTCAAAGCTAGACTTGTTAAAGGTTTGCATCATTAACCAGGTATGGATCATGATGAAACCTTTTCTAAGGAACTATGCTTAAGTCCATCCAGATCCTACTTGCCACGGCTACATACCATGACTACAATATCTGGCGGTTGGGTGTCATGACTGCTTTTCTAAATAAAGATTTAGAAGAGAGCGTCTATAAGTACACAGCTAGAGGGCTTCGTAGACAGTGGGAGCAGCGGAAACGTGTGCGAGATGTTTTATGTGATGAAGCAGGCATCGCGGAGTTGGAACATCTGTTTTGATGTGGTAGTCAAAGAGTTTGACATCATCAAAATGGTAGATGAACCTTATATATACAAAAAGGTAGTAGGGAGTATGGTGGTGATCCTCGTAGAGTATGTGGATGACATACTCTTGATAGGGAAGGAGTTTTCTATGCTACGCTCGGTCAATCTCCGCTTATCACAATGATTCTCCATATAGGATCAAAGTGATACCTCCTAAATCCTGGGTTTTGGATCTATGAGATAGATCTAATTGGATGTTAGGATTCTCACTAGATATAGTGAGAAGGTATCAGTTGATCCTGGGGAGAATCACTGGAAAGGTTCCAGGGTGATAAGGACGACTGAAAGTCAGTCAAAGGCATTGTTTTTACCCTCAGTAAAGGGACGGTATGTTGGAAGAGTTCCAAGCTAGATACCGTGGCATACTAGACGATTAAGGCTGGATACATCGCTACTTAAGATGCTACCAAAGAGGCTGTCTGGGTGTATATTAGTTCATAAGATGAACTCAGTTCCTCCCATTGTGTGACAATGGAGTTGTGGCTTATGCCAAGGAACGTCCGTCCCATTAGTGATCCAGACATATTCTAAGGCAGTATCGCCTGATCATGGAGATGGTTGATCTCCTGGGTGATCGAAATTAGGAGAGCAGACTCAGAGGATAACACGACAGATCCACTCACAAAGGCCTTTTCCCAGAGAGAGACTTTTATGGGATGGTTGAGTATGAGATACTGCAACCACTGCTAAAGATGGCCCTAGTGCAAGTGGGAGATTGTTAGTTATATGTATGGCCTAGAGGCCATTACTGTACATAGGATGTATATTGTAGTGGATGCTTGGACATATATAGGAAGGACTTTCTTGCTCGACATGATAGTATGCTATCTGGTTGCTCTTTACCTTAACGTGTACACTGATTGTCTCTCTGTTACATGTGGGTAAAGCCCTTAGGATGTGTACTTGACTACCTGGACTATGATGCAGATCATACTAGTGGGGACATGGTAGTCCATAAGTACATCCTTCAAGGTCCCTAGCCGTGGGTGTATCGAGACGGGGCATCGATATACTAGAGTAGACTAGCGTATACCTTCTCGACCCATACAGATGGGCGATGGATGATCCCATATCCATTGGTGTTTGACAACAGAGATGATATACGGGTGCTCAGTAGAGACTGGGTACACTGGACGGATTCGCCGAGAACTCCCAGATGGTATTATAACTTACGTCAGATGGCAGTTCTCTGGTGATACTGGTACAGAGTAGTCTGTTGACCCGAGATCGTCATAGAGTCTTATGTGATTCCCACGGTGCTTTGATTTCCACCTTACCACATCCAAGAGGGCGTGCAAAACGGTGGCTTTTGGGTACAGTCCCGATTCGCATGGAGGAAATAAGCGATAGGAGGGGATTCGTCTATCCCGGTATAGGGAGTTGATGTTGCGCTGTGTTCGATTGGCAATAACCGGAAATCCCTGTCCAGGGTTGCTGAGATTTAATGGTAAGTGTTACCAGTAGTTTCTCGAATTGTTATAGACTTCATATCGACACGACTTATCGAGCTACTGGGGTCTGACGTTTACCACCCCTAGGCGAGATATACGACATATTAGACGAACAGACCGAACTGTACGGTAAGTGTTACTGGTTGGATTCACAGGAGTGTGAGCGGGCTTGCTCGTCGATCTTCTGATCGCTCAATACCCGGGTGGCCGTTACGTTTAGCAGACCGTTTACGGCTTGTGGGTGTTTGATATGATTATCACCTACTGCCGGCGTATTGACGAGTCTTTAGAGTCCTACACAGAGGTTTCCTGGCTCAAGCGAAACGAAATAGGAGCGCATATGAGATATGTGCGGGACCGAGAATAATGCATGTATGTGATACCGTATTCTATTCTCACGATGAATGTATCGATTGGTTGTATGCGATATAACCTAGTTATCGAATCAAGGATTGATTCGATAAGCCGATACATTGGATATTAGTCGGTCATATGCGATATGACCGGATCGTTAAATCAAGTGTTGATTTAATGATTTAATGCATAATTATATATTTGATATATTACTTTGCATTAACAAGTATTGGTTCATGTAAGATGTTTTTCTCACTTGTTTGTGCACATTGTATATGTGATATATTTTTGTGCACAAGATTATATCATGTTTGATGATACATGCAAACTTGGGTGTATGTTTGATTTAAACCTTGGTTAAGTAAATGGTTAGGGTTTTTATTTATTTATTCATTTATTTCTTTGGCATGAAATAAAATGGTGGCTTTCTTTGGATTTACTTGAAACTTCATGAAGCTTTGACTATTTTGTTTCATTCCTAAACCTAACCATTCACCTAACCCTAGTTTATTCTCTACACTTAACCATGGTTGCTAATATGATAAGAATGACTTATTTTCTATTTTCCAATAATTCTTATCATATTCTTTTCTTCTTCTTCTTCTTCTTCAAAAAGAAGAAAGAAGCTTGCTAGCTTCAATGGTGATTTGAGAAAAAGAATGAGAAATCCAATTCTAAAGTGAACCCACTTCCTATTTCTTCATCCTCTACCACTTGCCAAGTAGTATAGGGTGTTTTCTTCACAAGTTTTATGACTTGGTGAAGTTGGAGCTTGATCTTGAGTTGCCTCGACGTAGATCATCTTCGGCATCGAAGTCGACGACCTAGCCCGTCCATTTCTCCGATGAAGCCGACGCTAGAGTCCGGGATCCGATGATCGCAGCGAAGGCACATCATCACGGAGCTATGGAGGTAGAGGACTGGATCTACAAAGGTTGTAGCCTCTTTCACTTTAAAGTAAAGTTGTTTGCTCGCATTTGTTATCGCCAAATCTCTAGTTAACGATCTAGTTAGGGTTTCTCGGCACCGCAAAAATTTGAAATTGGCATGATAGATGCCTTGTGAGACCTCATTAGTATGCCTAGGATCCCTACAGGCTGCACATACTTATGACTTCATGGATTTCATACAGTCGAGTTGATTTTGTGCATATGATACGCACACGATTTGATTTTTGCACTCGGTATAGCTTATATGTACTTGTAGTGCATTGATATGTGTTTTGTGCACGCAGTTGCATACGTTTATGATTTTTACACCTTGGTACACTCAGTGTTGCTATTTATGCATTTGAGTTATTGTTTGGGTTTTGTGGACAGGATGCGCCGTAATTGTATTTCTTGCACAGGATGCACTAGTTTTATACTTCGTGCGTTTGTCGCACTAGTTTATGTTTCGTGCGTTTACCGCACCAGATTTATATTTCGTGCATTTGTTGCACCGGATATATATTTTGTGCACTACAGTTGCACCTGACTTCGATTTGATATCATTCCATATGTTGATTTTGATTTCATGCCTATATTATGCATGCGATTTGACTTATGCCTTCCGCATTGTTTACATGCACTTTTAGTGTTTTGATTTGATTTGTGCACGCTGATGCACATGGTTGTGAGCCTTTATACTGCGGTACACCTGTTTTTGGTTGAGCCGTATTGTATACCGTCGATTTTGATCCAACTATTGATGTTGATTTCTTGCACTCCGTGCATTTGATTTAGATTTTATTCGTGCATGTCGGATGCACCTGATTTGGATTTTCGCGCGTGTTGAGCGCATGTTTTGAGATGCGATTTTGGTGCACACCAGATGCTCTAAATCCAGATGCTTCATGCATATCAGATGCATCTGATTTCACTGTCAGGCACACACGTTGCCTATGACAGATGTTTCGTGCACACCCGTTGCACCTAGACGTTGTTTCTGTGCACATGTATGGCACATATATGGATTTTGATTTCCTTGCGCATTAAACGCACAAAGTATTCTTATATACCTTTTGGGGTTCTTATGGAGAAGTACGTTTTTATGATATTTGCTATATGTTTTCGTACTGAGCAAGACTAGTCAGAGGACAGTACCTGGATATATTTTGCATGCATTGATAGTTATCGAAGGGATTTCCAAAAAACGAGCTATAGTCTCAGTGTTTACCCACGTGTCTCATATGACACGAAATGTTTAAAGCAAGGAAACCCTTCTAAATTGTATTCAAAACGGCGGAATGTACATATTAAACAAAAGATATATACATATATGGTTACTTTCTTACAATAGATGTCCGCCACTGTGCCGCGATACGCGCATAGCTGTCATGAACCGAAAGAGCACATGACTGGCCCTTGAACATATGAAGTCTATAGGACTCCATCTGATCCAAGTAAGCTAAAAGCCCAGAAATCTAAAACCATTTTAAGGAGTAATTAAGGAAAACTAGTTTAAAGAAGAGAAGAAAACATGTTTTGAAGTCAAGGTTTTTAAATAACTAAGCCGAATATGCATTTTAAAAAATATAAATTCTTTTCTAAAAATTTCGGCAAAGTTTCCTTTGTAAAAACTGGCCCCGAACGGGGTACAACAAGAACAATATATATATGCAATGATAAATGGCATCCCCAAGCGGGTGCTAGCTCTTCGTCAATCGACGGTGACAACCACACATGCAATATAATATACAACGCCGAATGGCGAGGATCAAAACTCAAAAGAAACTCAAATAACATGAAAACCGCAATACTACTAAGCGCGACTCTAAGGTCGACTAATACATCACTAGTGTCTAAGTCTGAAACAATATACAAGTTTTGGTTGATGGAATTTCTAGATACAAGAATAATACATGTACAATGGCGGCTCTGATACAAAAGAACCCACCTACCCAAGCAAGTCACCCATATAGAAGCAGTGTGCCAGAAATGCCGCTACTGAACCTGACGGCAAAACCCTGCAAGAACTGTGGCACAACGGGGGTGAGTTTCCGACTCGTGAATAGAGAATATCTACAAGCAGAAACCGAATGCATGACATAATCCTAGGTCAAAACGATCAGTAAATGATATAAAGCTCAAGAGTAAGTCTGAAGCATGATAAGGTGGCAATGTAACATCTAATCATGTATGTAGTGCCAATTACTCGTGCCAGTGCCTCAGGTAATAACATGTCATAAATGTAAGGTATGTCTGCATGAAGTAAATATGATATCAATACATATATATTAGCGTCCCATTCCACTAATATTGGTGTAAGGGTATATATAACAGCGCCCTCATACCCTGTTATATATACAAAGAATTATGATCAATGCAAATCCAGTCTGTATGTGATCCATGTCTGTATATACGTGGAACCCGTCCACCCGTCACCCAATGGCAATAAACGTGGAACCCGTCCACCCGATGACAATAAGCATCATGTATGTAAAATATGAGGATATAAACAAAATCATGGAAAACATCATGAAACCTGTGCCTAGCATCGGCACGAAAATCCTCATCTATCAGGCACTGTCACCAAGACTAGCCCTGATAGGTAAGTATCATACTCCCCCTCGAAACCTGAGTGCCCAGCTTCGACCCTCGAATTTCGCCGTATCATACGTACATAACTCCGGTCAGTATCCCCAAGATAACCGCCGAGTAAAAGGTAATATCACCGGAAGGTATGGTTCCCCTGACAGGCTCACCGTCTAACAAATCCAGCGATCCGTTCTAGCCCCAGGGAACCTCTGGGCCCCACCATGTACCCTCATACGGCCTCTACGCCTCCTCACATGGGGTATATATATATCAGCACCGATAAAACTCATGGTGGAAGCTGAAATATCATATCAAGGGTAACCGGGTTTTTAAAGCATTAACATAATCTTTTGAAATATTTTCAAACTCTCACATAAAAAAAAAAAGAAAAATCTTTTCAAACTTGCAACTTGTCGCTAAGAAACCTTGCAACTCACTTCCATCACTTCCCTCCATTGACGTTATCTTACCCCCACATTCTGTTTTTCTTTTTTTTCTGACTACACTACTCCTTTGGTGTATGTCACTTTGGACTAGGGATACTAACGCCTGATTAGTCCGTGTCTCGTTGGTACCGACCGACGAACCCTTCGTCGAAATTCCCTCTATTTCCTTACCTCCACCTTTAAATTCTTCTTTCGAAGGTATGTCGGGACCCGACCCCAATGATACCTTACCGACGGGAATGATTCCACCTCCGTTAGGTGTGAATAACCCGAATCTTCCGCCTGTTGTAGCGCCCGCACGAGTCGCGCTCCAGGATCTCTTCTACCCCGTCCGCACGTCTTTACCTACATGTCTTTCTCCCCCACCGGCAAATGGGGATAATTTTGAAATAAAACCACATTTCATCAATATGCTGCCAAAATTTCATGGTTTGGAATCTGAAGATGCATATATTTTTATTAATAAATTCCAAAATGTGTGCGCTATGATGAAAACAACCCAATTAAGTGATGACGCGATAAAGCTAAAGGTCATTCCTTTCACCTTATGTGACCTAGCCGAGAAGTGGCTATATAGCACCGCATCACATTCCATTAGAAATTGGGATGAGTTTGTGAGAGCTTTTCTGAAAAAGTTCTATCCTCATCACAAAACTGCTAGAATCCGAAATGAGATTATACAATTTTCACAGCTTCCTTCCGAACCATTTTGGAAGTGCTTCGAGAGATTTAAAGACCTACTCATTCAATGCCCTCATCATGGGATCGAAAGTTGGCAACTTTGCCAAACATTATACGAGGGATTGAACGCAACAACGAAGCAGTTGCTAGAAACAATATGTCAAGGTCATTTTCTCTCCAAGTCTAGTGATGAAGCGTGGCAGTTTCTTGAGGATCTTAGTGAGCAAACAATTCAGTGGGAGAGTACCAAGACCACATCATCTTCTTCTGTTGGTCAATCTAGGGCAGGCATACATCAAATAGATATGTCGATTGCTATGAAGGCCGAGATGGCCTCACTTATGAAAAAGCTAGAAGCCATTGAGACCAAAATCTCATCGTCTTCTCCTGCCCCTACTCTACCCACACGAACTGTTTGTGCTTGTTGTGCGAATCCATCGCATCTAACCGAAGAGTGTCCTTATAATGCACCTATTCAAGGACAGGATCAAGTCAATGCTGCATTTCAGCAACGACAAAGAAACGATCCGTACTCTTCGACATACAATCCGGGGTGGAGGAGTCACCCGAATTTCGCTTGGAACCAAAATCAACAAGTCCAAGGGAACAATAATTTTCAAAGACCTCCTCCACAACAACAACAAGCACCCTTACAAACTCAAAACCAGCAACCTTTCCAACAACAGCCTTATACAAATCAAACGAACAACTTAGTTCAACCAAATGATGATAAGGTTAGCTCGCTCGAAAAAAGTCTAGATGCATTTCTCAAGCAATCTACAGAATCTGCAGTAAGATTTGAAAGTTATGTTCAATCTTTAATGCATAACAATGCCTCACACGATCAAAGTATCAAATCTATTGAGGCACAAATTGCACAATTAACTGCTGCATTGAGCGAGAGAAAAAAGGGAAAGCTTCCATCTCAACCATTGCCAAATCCCGGTCACACACAAAACGCATATCACAATCACAATGTAAATGTGGTGACCACGTTGAGATCCGGAAGAGAGTTGCAAAATAATGTGGGAACTCATGATGACATCCCCGCCGGTGGTTCTTCTTCTTCTCTATCGTCACCTTCCCCTTCTTCATTTTCTTCACCTTCGTCTTCAACTTTTTCTTTAGAGCCTATTCTCCACCCTTCACATGGCTCTACTTCTTCTAGCTCGAACGGACCCATTTCTCACAACATGAACACATCTACACCGGGATCCGTTCCTACTCCACATTCTACTCCACAGACTTTTGACTCAACGAATTTTCAAATTGCTCCATTCCTAAACAGGTTGAGTCCTAATAAACCAAATGCACAAGTGGAGAAGATTGTGGAGATATTTAAGCAGGTTAACATAAATATACCTCTCTTAGATGCAATCCAACAAGTCCCTTCATACGCGAAAATCTTAAAGGGCTTATGCACCTCAAAGAGAAAAGCATCTCAAGTACCCAAGAAAGTGCTAGTGGCTAGTGCAGTGAGCAATGCTATTAACCACTATCAAACCTTACCCCAAAAACGAAAGGACCCCGGCTGTCCTACGATCTCCATCACAATTGGGGATAAGAAAATTAATCGAGCACTTTTAGATCTTGGGTCTAGTGTTAACCTGATTCCCTACTCCGTGTACGAACAATTAGGGGTTGGAGAGTTGAAACCCACTCGTTGCACTCTCCAAATGGCTGATCGATCAATCACCTATCCACGGGGTCAGCTAGAGGATGTGTTGATCAAAGTCGGGGAGTTCATATTCCCCGTTGATTTTATCGTTATGGATACACAACCTGTTGCTAACCCAAGAAACCAAATTCCGGTGATTCTCGGTCGACCATTTTTGGCCACTTCCAATGCTGTAATAAACTGTCGCAATGGCTCCATGACTCTATCCTTTGGGAAAATGTCTAGTGAGTTCAATATTTATAAGATGGGAAGTCTGCCCCCCGTACCAAAAACTAGTACACGAGAAGTTTGCTCTATTCACGAAATCACGCAGGAGGACTGCGAGCTTGAGAGATTTCTATTTGATGAAAACAGTTTTGACGCCACTAATGCGTCCCTCCTTGAGCCTACCACCATTGACACAACCGATATTGATTATGAATGTTTCGCTTTTTCGGATGATGACAACTCACAGCCCGAATATGAGTCTTTTGAATTTTTGGATGAGTTAGTCGAGCTATCCGAATCGGTTGTCTGCAGTGATTTCGAACCTGTGTTGGAGTCCTTTGAGTTCGAGGTAGATTCCGCAATGATTCTTTCGCCTCCGAAACTCGAACTCACGCCCTTGCCGTCTCACCTTAGATATGCTTACATAGGTGAGAATGAGACCTTTCCCATTATCATATCGGCCTCTCTAGCCCTCGAGCAAGAGAACGCCCTCTTAATGGTCTTACAAGATAGGCGGCAAGTTTTCAGTTGGACTATGGCGGACATCGAGGAGATAAGTTCCCTCATAATTGAATATCATACACAATTGATGGATGATGCCAAGTCAATAAAGGACCAACAGGAACATCTTGGGGGTATTGTGGTGAGTCAACCTCCTCACTCAGAAGTTGAAATACCCTTATTTCTTTTAATAAGCTACGAGAATGCCAACACTCCACTGATTGCTGATCATTTACATTCTCGTTTTGATACATCACCATCGCCTGTATATTTACCTCCACACCTCCCTTACCACTACTTCTATCTTTCCCAATTCTTTGCGGATCGCTACAACTTATTCTTCCACCAACCAATACTCTTTACTGATAAAATTTTCAACTGGTTGGTGTTGGTCTATACAAAGTTTGGCAGTAATGTCTAACATAGTTTAAATGAAGTTTGGGGGAGGGCCTTTTTGTATATATTTTTGTTTTTCTTAACAATAAAAATTTTGTAAATAAATAAACAGGGAAGTGCCGGTATTTTGACCCTCTTAGTTTAGCATGACAGTGAGGACACTGTCAAGTTCAAGTTTGGGGGTATGCTCGGTACGTCTTCTTCCTTCGCATTCATTTGTACATATTTTTGCATTTGCATACTTATTTGAAAACCCATAAAAATTGAAAATTTTCAAAAATTATAAAAATTAATGTATTCAATTTTGGCTAATTGACTGAGTTTGAAAAATAGGTTAACTGGCTAGGAACAACTAGATCTTAGACTTAGTGAATTAAAAACCCTAAAAATAACATTCCTTAAAGTTTAACGGTAGAAAGTATATGCCTTGTAGTTTATTTAGAAATAGGCAAATTTTGGGTTCACTTCTTGGGCTAAGTCGAAACAAGGGAAGAGTATTGATATTCTTATTAGAGTGTAAGTTTGAAAAATAGTTCCTAACTTAAGTCTAGATTCTGAAAATGTATACCCTACAATTTGCACAATCACGCACCTTGAAACTTGGAATAGTAGAAAAGACCTTGAAATGCTCTTGTCTAAAGTCCTTAGTACAATGAAAATAAAAGAAAAAAAAGTGAATAAAGAATAAAAATGGACACTGGTTTTTGTGATTACTTAAGGCTGCAAAAAATAGAAAAATATTTAGCGAGGGTGCTTCATCACCTAGTGCCTTAGACCAACTGGTTTGGGAGTCACTGCTAAAGCCTTGGGTGTTGCAAGACTAGGAAGTACGCTTAAATGTGCAAACACATTTTGTAATCGGTCGTTGGTACCTCAAGAAGTATTAACGATCGCATGAAGGATGTGTAAGCAAAAATTCAATTAAAAATTCACCAACTAAGAAGTGCTTTGGACAACGGACGAGAGTATGATTGCTTGATTTGAATTTCCAAGTGTAGGGGTGATCTATACACACACGTAGGGGTATGTGATTGGAATTTAGATAAGAGAGAGGAATGAAGAATAAAACTTGTATCTTTAGTAGAGTTGATAGAAATTCCTAAGTGGAGATGGAACTCTAGAAGGAAAACTTAAGAAATGCCGAAAACTAAGTAAATCTATAAAACATATATAATCTTAAGTTAAATGATGACGAAGTGTGAAGAATATGGGTGGATAATTTGCAAGTAGAAGATAATAGAATTCCTTGTTAGAAAACCTAATTGGAGAACAAAAGTCAATGGGCCGAGTTGATAGGATTTTGTGGGTGTAATCCCCTGAAAACCCTCAGGAGACAACACTCCTCCTACTAGGGACACCTAGAGGTTTAACGGCTTGTTGCATGTGCTCAGTGCAATCGCGTTTCCCTGCGAAAGTGCGGTTAAGTTAGATTTTAGTGAATAAAAATAAGTTTGCTCGAGGACGAGCAAAAGATAAGTTTGGGGGTATTTGTTCAGACCATAATATTGCATTTTTCATTCCCCTATTCTTATCCGTTTTATAAGTAAACAGGTACTCTTGACGCACGTTTTGTTGCATGCTACAGGATACAGGGCTTGGATGCGAATACAGTGAAAAGACGAAAGCTGATACAGAAAAGGGATTTTTGACCAACAAGTAGACGGATCCTAGTCAAGCCTAGACGAAGAACAGTGCAAGGTCCAAAATGTCAAGTGAACGGTTAAAAGATCGCTACAAGTATTCACTGAAACATCTGGAGGAGAATAAGAAGCCCAACAGAGAAAATACATATGAAAATAGGAAGCCCAAGATATCCTGAATCCAGCCCAGAAATATAGTGAGCCAAGCCCACCAAAGGGCCGCGGAACCGCGGCCCAAGCTCCCTATTGCCGCGGTTCCGCGGCCATTCCAAGCCCGTGTCGGTGCAAACTTAGGGTGTCGGTGCGTCGGTGCGGGTGTTTGGATTTTCCGTGGGCAAATCTGTAATTGCGCATGTGCGAGAGTCTGTAACCCTAGGTTTTCGGTTTTCCTATAAATTGTAATTACAGATCTGTAAAATGTTATGCCTCTTTTCAATCAATAAAAGTTCAGACTTGTTGAGAGATTTAGAGCATCAACTTTTCTTGTAAGTTTTTAATTTATTTAATTCCTGCCTTAGTTTAATATCATTACTTGCCCTAGTTATCCATTTTTTTGCTGTAGTTCACTAGTTGAGCTAATTTTAATCTATCGTAAGAGTAACACTTTAAAACATAAAAAACAAAAATGTCACTTTTTAATAATTCCCTAATGAGCGAGTAAAATCCTCGCTCGTTAGGGTTAGGAACAAGAGAGGGGTGAGAGATGGATATCTCCCACCTCCTTCAATGCCAACATATTTTCAAAACGAAACCTTCATGCACGCATGTATGATCCGCCCTCTACGGCACCCTACCTACGAGGTAACGGTGAACCGTAGTCTAAAAGGCCGGACATACATGACGTCCATGAAGATTGCAGCAATTAATAGGAAAGGACAGACAAGGATCTAGAGGAAGAAACTTTGTTTCTTCCCGATCATCCTAATCCCCTTTGCTAATAATTATTGTGATTTTCTAAAAAGCTTTAATCAAACGGCATTGAAAAGGGTGAAAATATTGATCTCATCAACCCTACCTTTGACCTAACCCTAACGAGTTCTTTCATATCACATAAATTAGTTTTTAAATCAATCGACAAAAACCAAACAACAATTTGAATCAACTCGTTATAAAACAAAAACAGAAATTTACACATCCCTGCGGATCGACCCGTATTCACCGGCTAGCTGCAAAGCGACGCCGTTTCTGATTACGGTAAACTACAATTTTTGGAATAATCAAATATCCATGGTTCCCAAATCCAGAAATATCATGAAAAACGAATATCCCAATGCGCATAATCAGAAAGCATGATGTATGTGACATATAAATGAAATGCAAGTGTAACAGTACATCATAAAACATGGAATAATAGTATGCACATACAAGGTCATATCCTGATGCAATAATACTACTGTGTAGTGACATGAAAATTATCGATGATGAAGTTTGTAAGCCGGCAAGCAAGTGTACGTGGAACATACGCATCATCGATATGGTGCTGTGTCCTAGTAACATGATGGTAATATAGCAATAACCCATAAAATGCAATGCGAATAGTACTGAAAATGCGGAATCGAATAATCAATGCGACAGAGAAGAATATACACCAATATGTACATGTCATGCAGTGGTGCCATTTGAAATAAAACGAATCGGGGTTTTGGTAAAATAAGGGTTACGGTGTTTTTAAGAATAGATACGTCTTTTGAAAATACCCGTAGAATCCCTTTACTTATCTTTAAGATATTCCCGATTCGTTAGTTTTGAAATAGGTATGACTCGGGTCTAGTCTAGCATCTACTAAGCCAAGTCCATCAGGAGGTGTATGGAAACCACCTAAATTTGAGTCGATATATAAATATAAGTATAAGAGTCGGTGATCCCGCCTCAATAGTATCGCGTACGATACCGTATATCATCTGACATCCTCGAGTCATGAGTGCGAATCTATCATCAATATAAAGCTCGTACGGTAAATCGTCGAACGGCATCCCAATAGCTGGGTACGGGTCAATATCACATTCCTCTCATCAAATATCAGGTATCATTATCATCATATAACATAATCTGGGGTACTGATATAAGTCTAGTATAACTGATACCATCTATAAAGTATGAATGCGGGGGTAAACACACATCCAAAGCCCGCAAGAATCACATGTCGTATCCCAAATACGAATCATATCAAATCACTGATCTCACGGCACTATGCCCAAAATCATCGACTCATCTCCAATGTCATCCAATATCATCATCAACACAGTGTAGATATAAGGAATATGCAAATGTGTGCGTGTGGGTGTAAATCTATTCTAGGGTTCGCGACTAGGAACTACACTAGTTACTTCTAACCCTAACTATCCATAGTATACCTAACACAAGAAACACGACACACTATAAACTAACATATATATAATATACATATATAGTATACTATCTACGGACTACGGGGGTGCTATACGCCATCCACCCGACTTCCCTCTGTAGATATAATCTACTCACCTTACGTCTTCATTTGTCGACGTCACCACGCGCTTGCTTCTCGTCCCGAAGTCTTCATGGGGTACCTACACGTCAAAGTATCGCAAATGCGCATTAAAACCAAACCAAAGCTAAAACGGCACACGAAACCCAAAACGATACAATAAGGGGCCTATAGGTTAGAACCTACAGCACGCCTTCAATACCATCAATCAATCCTCGATATCATCGTATAAACGCCAAATAGTCGAGGTAAAACACAAGACACAAATTCAGAATTAAAAATACGGAATACGGAAACATGAATCCAAAACAGCAACTAAGGAAATATGCTCCAGATTTCACCCTAGGTCAAACTAGACAAATCTATACATACCAAGAGTCTAATCTACTGATGAGAGAACACCAAAACCAATACGAGGCAATTCCACCATGGTCTAGCTGTAAATTGCGGCCAGAATGGATAAAATTGCAGCCAGGAATAGGAGGTAGGGGCTAGGGTTCTGGTGGTATCTTCCTGAGTGTGTGCACATCTCACTGTCCAATCAATTTTATTTCAGAACGTCTCGGGTGATAGCAGATCCCAAATAACCTTCACAGATTCCAGAAATTTTCCGATATCGGTTTCTAAATCCGTATTCCGGGTCTTAAGTCTCAGGTTGGGGTCTCAATTCATGCACTAGGGTGTTTATATAACCTCAACTGAGCTCAATTTCACATTATAACTCAAATTTTCCTCAAACCCTAACTAGGTTTTCCTCAAGTCCTCAAAATCAAACAATATCGGTTCAATCTAATCATGGGGTAAAGGTAATGCATAAACTAAGCTTTAAGGTCCAGAAAATACCTCATTTGGCAACTCAAGAATTTTCTTGAGTTGCCCTTAGTGGCCAAAATCCTTACTTTCTTGGTCCTATATGTAGATCTTGAGCTTGTGCATCTTTTTAGGGAAATGGGGGTAGGGTTTTGGTGTAGTTTTAAATGTGAAATGAAGGCTTAAAGGTGGGAGGAAGAAGAGGCAAAGTTTTCAGCTGAGAATGAAAGGAAGAGAGGAGGGAGAAATGAGGGAGAAAATGCTAAGGCTTGGTCAAAAGTAAAACTCCTTTCTCTCTCTCACTCATACCTTATTTCTTTATTCTTTTTTCCATTTTCTTTTCCTTTCCTTTTTCTCTTCTCCTAATTCCTTCTCACATAAATAGTAACCCCAAAACAATCCATGGTGAAAATGCACAAGTGTAGAAAAAGATATGTGCATATTTTGCACAAAATTGCTTAAAAGCCGATTAGCGATTTTTAATCGCGATTAGCATTAAATTAGCATATAACTAATCATAAAGAACTTAAAATTGGCATAATTCCATAAAATACCCCATTTTAGAATTTTCCATAATTTTTCCAAAAATTTTCCCATTTATTTGTATTTAATAATACCAAAATATTAAAATATTCATTAAAATAATATTAAATTATAAAAATTCCCAAAAATAATAATTTTTTTTTGAAATGTTACAATCTACCCCCCTTAAATAAATTCGGTCCCCGAATTTAAATTTAAATCCCCAATTAGTAAAACATTTTAGTAAAAATCCAAATTGTTGGGGTTCCGAAAACATCAATACGCAGCGAATATCATAAAAATGTACTGCTCTATAAGAAATCAATCCCCAAAAATGTATATAAGAACATCCGGTGTGTCTGGTGCGCACGGAAATCAAAATCCAAATATGTGCCATAAATGGGCACAAAACAACATCTAGGCGCAACGGGGGTGCACGAAACATCTGTCATAGGCAACGTGTGTGCCTGACAGCAAAATCAGGTGCATTTGACATGCACGAAGAATCTCGATTTAGGGCATCTGGCGTGCACCAAAATCGTATATCAAAACACTAAAGGTGCATGAAAACTATGCTGGAAACGTAAATCAATCACTGGCATAAAATAGGTATAAAATCACAATCAATATCTCAATGTAATAACTATGCGCAAAATATAAATACCCAGTGGATGCATAAAACAAATATCATGAAACTCAGTCATCAAAACTAAATCATGCAAACAGAACGCCCAAAATACCGAAATCCAAGATGACGGATACGTGATAATCGAATCACAAAATCACAAATCATAAATACCGTCGTCGGTAGTTCCTCCTTCAAAGTCGAGAAAGTATCGGTGCATCCAATGCTAGCAGCGCAAGATATCTACTTGCCTCATGCTCACGGTCTGGCGTCCTCTGTCTCTGGGTCCATATCTTCTCTGTGGATTACCGATCTCGCAATCAATCGGCTCATCAGTCCTATCAGGTGTGCTAACGGGGACGATTCCGTTCTGGCACTTCTCTTGTCATCTCTCGGTCAATCCTCACAACTACTCGTGAAGCAGCATATCACTGGCGTCGGTCTCTGGCTCTCTGAATGGACATCACACATCTGATCCTGGGTGCAAACATCATTGCAGTAGTGTCCTGGAAGAAATCCTGCTCAAGGTATCTGCCGATCTTTCCTATGTCGATCTGTACGGAAGCTGGTACTCTTGCATAATCTCTTCTCGCTCAATGGACATCTGTGTCCTCAGCATAGCATTTCCTCGGAAATTGGTCGCATCCCAACACCTCTGTAAGCATATCAGGTCTCTGGTCTCGACGGGAAGTAATGACAGCTCGTCAGCGTCTCACACGAACCTCTTGTCCCGCTTGTCTGTATCATCGTCCACTTCAACGTCACGTCTCTATCTGCGCACTGCAATGCTCTCGGCTACGGTCAATCTGAAGTCTCTCGCATATCTCTTTTCTGCCGAATTGCCCGGAAGTCATCGTCCTTTACTGGAGCTAATTCTTGTTCCGGAACGGCTGCATACTCATCGCGCCTCTTCTGGAAGCTATATCCATACACAATGCCTCTGCGTGCGTATCGCATCTCTGATGTCAACGGAGTGGGACGTCATCTCGCCGAACTTGCAAACTCTTTACTTCACTCTGCTTCAATGTCGACTGCTTCGGACTCGTCTCATCGTAGCTGCACGGACTGCGCTCCAATGACTATGCTCGTATCTGGAGTCTCCCAAGCCGTGTATCCTATCACATGATATCCGAATGATGTCGAATCATTCGATCGGCTCGCCAGAACCTCATAATCCCCCAAGAGATCAATATCTTGAGTACAGTTTAATAGTATCGAGTACATGCCACAACGTCGGTGGTCTAGCCGTAGAAGGGCAAACCCAAGCCTCACTAATGGCGCCGCAGAACTGCCGCAAACCCTAAGGTTCAAAGGCTTTCACACGGTCATTAAGTCGAGTTAGGGTTTCATTCTTCTAGAGGGTCCATAGAATCGCCTGCATGTCTTTCCGTATACTTTAAACTTGGAAAATGGGCTCCTGACATTCGATCGTCTCTGTCGACTCACAACGTACCTGCATGAAGTCGTCTCTAGCTGGAAACAATCTATCTGATGACCTCGCATCGGTAAGCGAACGAACCACATGTCCTAGTCATTCATCCTCAGGTGACTAGCGACTCACTATCAAATCTCTAAGTATATACTCATGCTGCAGTAGCTCCAATCATCTGGGCGACATCTCGTCATTTGGAGTAACAACTGGCTCATTTGTCTTTACGCTGAACAGCTCATCAATCATCATGAATAAGCGATACATCAATGGTCATCACATCTGGCTGGCCTCTAGCAGTAGCCCGATCCCCCGATACAAATCGGCATGTCTGAGAAATCTCGTAAAAGCGATCCACCAAACGCTCATGGCGCGAATACAATAAGACGCCACCTCTCAAAGCAATCGTAAGTCTCTGAAATCACGCCCTGGTCAGTCCTCGTCCATGACAGGCTCATTCTGACTCAACTCTAGCCGTAGCTCTCTCTCTCTCTGCCCGTGTGATCGTGGCAGCAAAAACATAACAAGTATCGATGAAGATAGATCAGGAATGAATATAATACTGTGCAAGGAAATGTACATCCTAAGGCTCCTTAAGCGGAGTAGCGTGTCGTAAGTATGCCGCGGAACATACACACGGTACGTCACTCTACTGAAGTCACCTATTCCATCAACCAAGGGTCATCCTATGCGATGAAAGTTCGGGTCCAATACCCCCTCGACTAAGTCTAAGTTCCGTAAGGTCAAGCCTAAGTTCCATATATATATAGACGCCCTAGGCTCCACATAGTCAAACTTAGACTCGAACCAAGGTCAACCTAGCGTTCTGATACCAACTTTGTCACGACCCGAAAGAGCACGTGACTGGCCCTTGAACCATATGAAGTCTATAGGACTCCATCTGATCCAAGTAAGCCAAAAGCCCAGAAATCTAAAACCATTTTAAGGAGTAATTAAGGAAAACTAGTTTAAAGAAGAGAAGAAAACATGTTTTGAAGTCAAGGTTTTTAAATAACTAAGCTGAATATGCATTTTAAAAAATGTAAAGTCTTTTCTAAAAATTTCGGCAGAGTTTCCTTTGTAAAAACTGGCCCCGAACAGGGTACAACAAGAACAATATATATGCAATGATAAATGGCATCCCTAAGCGGGAGCTAGCTCTTCGTCAATCGACGGTCACAACCACACATGCAATATAATATACAACACCGAATGGCGAGGATCAAAACTCAAAAGAAACTCAAATAACATGAAAACCGTAATACTACTAAGCGCGACTCTAAGGTCGACTAATACATCACTAGTGTCTAAGTCTGAAACAATATACAAGTTTTGGTTGATGGAATTTCTAGATACAAGAATAATACATGTACAATGGCGGTTCTGATACAAAAGAACCCACCTACCCAAGCAAGTCACCCATATAGAAGCAGTGTGCCAGAAATACCGCTACGGAACCTGTACGGCAAAACCCTGCAAGAACTGTCGCACAACGGGGGTGAGTTGCCAACTCGTGAATAGAGAATATCTACAAGCAGAAACCGAATGCGTGATATAATCCTAGGTCAAAACGATCAGTAAATGATATAAACCTCAAGAGTAAGTCTGAAGTATGATTGTTAGTTGTATGTATGCCCTAGAGGCCAGTATTGTACAGATGATGTATATTATATTGGATGCTTGGACATATATAGAGATGACTTTCTTGCTCGATATGATAGTATGCTATCTGGTTGCTCTTTATCTTAACATGTATACTAGTCCCTTTATATTGTCTTATAGTTACATGTTGGTAAAGCCCTTAGGATGAGTACTTGACTACCTGGACAATGATGCAGATCATTCTAGTGGGGACATGGTAGTCCATAAGTACATCCTTCAAGGTCCCTAGTCGTGGGTGTATCGAGACGGGGCATCGATATACCAGTGTAGACTAGCGTATACGCTTCTCGACCTATGAGATGGGCGATGGATGATCCCATATCCATTGGTGTTTGACATCAGAGATGGTATACGGGTGCTCAGTGGAGACTGGGTACACTGGACGGACTCGCCGAAAACTCCCAGATGGTATTATAACTCACGTCAGATGGCAGTTCTCAGGTGACACTTGTGCAGGTTAGTCTGTAGACCCGAGATCGTCATAGAGTCTTGTGTGATTCCCACAGTGCTTTGATTTCCACCTTACCACGTCCATAAAGGCGTCCAAAACGGTGGTTTTTGGGTACAGTCCTGAGTCACATGGAGGCAATGAGCGATAGGAGGGGTTTCGTCTCTCCCGGTATTGGGGGTTGATGTTGCACTGTGCTCGATTGGCTGTAACAGGGAAGTCCCTGGCCAGGGCTGATTATAGATTTACTGTAAGTGTTACCAGTAGTTTCTCGACCCGTTATGGACCTCACATCGGCACGACTTATCGGTTATTGGGGTCTGATGTTTACCACCCCTAGACTTGATATGCGACATATTAGACGAGGAGACCGGACTGCACAGGTAGTGTTGCCGGTTGGCTCGACGGGAGTTGTAGCAGGTTCGCTTGTACTCTTCTGATCGTTCAATACCCGGATGGCCGTTACGTTTAGCTGACCGCTTGCGGCTTGGGGGTGCTTGATATGATCATCACCCACTGCCGGCGTATTGATGAGTCTTAGAGTCCCACAAAGAAGTTACCTAGTCCAGGCGAAACGTTGTGGTGCGCGTATGCGATATGCGCATGGACCCGATTAAAATGCGCGTATAGGATACCGTATATTGATCGGGCGGCTTGCTTTTGGTGGGGTCATATGTGATATGGCCGGATTGATAAATCAAGTGTTGATTTATCATTTAACCATTAGTTTTCTCACTTGAAATCTTTTCTTGTACATGATGGATGTATGCATGCATATATGCTTTCTTTCTTTTAGTTTCATGCACATATGGATGTGCATACACACATACATACATACATACATCCTTCATGGTTGTACATACATGAAAATGGTGGCAATATAAGACTCACACCATGGTTTTATATATGGATTTTATTGCATTTGATTTAAAACAAAAAGGAAAAAGGAAAATGGTTATCATTGATTTGTTTCTACACTCTTCTTTTGACCTAACCATCCTCACCCACCTTTTAACCTTGTGTAAACTTTCCTTTTGTGTTTTAACTCAAGTTCAATAAGATATTCATTGTTTAACCATGGTTTGAGATGAGAACAAGAAAATATATATACATATATTTTCATTTTTCTTAACAAGGGTTATTCTTTTCACTCTTGTTAAAGATATAGCCATCATTTTCTTCTTCCTCTCTCATTTGTTCTCTAGATTTTTGTAGTGAGCAATATACTCATCAAGTTAGGATTTTGAAGTGAGAAAGAGAACCACAACACCATTCTATACAAGTCTTTCCCACTTGTTTGGAGTGTTAGCTTCATTTCATTCTCTTGATCGGGTGAAGTTGCAAGCTTGGACAAAGCGGACTCCGGGTGGATCATCGTTGACCTAGAGGAGTTCAAGCGGACCCGTTTCTAAACCCCAAGTAGCCGAGGAGTCTAGCATAGGGAGATACAAAGGTTTTACTTTCAAAACCCTAGCTTTTCTTGCTTATGTTGATGTGCAAAAATTTGAAACCCTAATTTTTCTAGGAACGATTCAATGATCGTTAACTTAGCACCCTAAAAATTCCATCTTTGGTACGTGTGATGCTTCCAATCCCTTCATGAGGTGCTAGGCTAACCCAACATTGGTATCAGAGCCGACCTAGAACATTAGGCGACACTTCTACGAAGTAAAAACTCCGATCGAACCCAAATACGACATTACGGGACCTTCTCTAGACAATTTTTAAAATCTGGATATTTTCAGAATTAAAAATACTTAAAAAATACAGCAGGAAAATATAAGAAGGACTGTGAAATTCGAAGCCATGAACAGTTCAAACCGCCGCAGAACCGTGACCAATCCTTGCTTGGGCCGCGGATCCGCTGCCGTACAGAGGAGTCATGACTTGTTATTTGCACAGTAATTCCTAAAACTGCTTGTATAATGTTTTAGGTATGTTTAATCTGATTATTGTTCTGTAAATTCTGGAGATGGTCTTGGACTCGTCGATTCAATCGGAATTTTCATTTCGTGACTTTTCCGGATAAATTAGAAAGTATTGAAGTGTTTGAACGAGTATCATTTGCTCACTTTTCACGGGGTTTAAATATTTTGGAGATACGTGCAAGTTTTGTGGTGGACCCTCTAGAAGACAACAAACCTTAACTCGATATATGTGACCGTCTTGAACTGCCCTTTGAACCTTAGGGTTTGGGGCAGTACGGCGTGCCACATGTGAGGCGTTGGCTTGACCCTTCTACGGCTGGACCACTACTACTGTGTCACACTCCGGGTTTTTGAACTCTGCTCAAGTGTTGAGCTTTAGGGAATCTTGGGTATTTGATCATTCGTTCGAAAACTTTAATACTGTCTATTTATCTGGAATGTGATGCAATGTGTGGAATTCATATTACTAGACATGAAATACGAAGTATGTGATATTTCGCATTTATGATGTCTAAAGAGAATGTGGATTCCAGATATTGCAGTTTTACACTTTCTTTTCTGTGACCGTAAGTGTAGTATGACGATATCGCCGGTTTCATTGCTATACGTCAACGACAATCGGGGTATGCATACTTACTTACGTTGATGATATGAGATATTATGTGTTGCTGAGATATGATGTGCAGGATTGTCGCGATTGAATAGCCGGGGGGGTTTATGTGAGATGAGAGTTTTATATTTTCATTCATGTAAATTCAAATGTAATGTAATATTCTTTTATTTGGGGCACTTCTGGGTTGAGGTCGATGCCACCAGTGTTATATATTATTTACTTTTCCGCGTTAGGATGGACCTAAGGAGGGGAGCACAGGTGACCGGGTTCTGGGGTTCAGTGGGAGGCCATCTCGAGGAGTCGATACCGGGTCTCCTAAACTCCAGAGTGGTAGGGTCACTTGCCGCTCTCGTAGGGGTCCAGGGTGTGGGCTTGGATATTCATCGCGACTGTGGAATCCGTATTTTCTATTGTTGGCTAAATACTAAATACGGACGTCCTAGTATATCCCACATTATATCTATGTTTCTGCTGCGATATCTGTGATGTGATCATTAGATATGTTCTGTAATGGATACAGTATATAGTATATATGATATATTATATAGGCGTTACTTATGTTATACACCCGCGCTAGCCCTGCCCTGCTCTGCCGTTAGTTACCTAACCTAATGGTGCACGAGGGGACATCGAGGCGAATGCGGATGGCATAAGTGTACGTCGTATTTATCTGTGATGTTTAGGTGAGTTAAATGATGGGACTTCATTAATGTGATTAATTAAAGAAAAGAAACCTAAAAGATGTTGTAGAATCAAAATTTTAATAAAAAGGGTAGCTACAGTTTTGCTTTGCATAGCGGTATATATGATATACCCTGCACCTTATTCGATGAGGAAAGAGCCGAGATCCCTTCACCGGGAGTGACCTCTTTAGCAAAACTGGCAGATGCTACAAAACTCGGTTTGGTTTTTGATTGCTTTTGGAGTTTTGCTTTACACAGTGATGTATATGATATATCCTGCACCTTATTCCATAAGGAAAGAGCCGAGATCTCTTCACCGGGAGTGACCTCTTTAGCAAAACTAATAAAAGCCTCAAAATCACTCTATTTCAAAATTCACATGATTCTACGACGATATCAAGTTCATTACGCAATAGGTTTTCAGAAAAACCTGTCGTAGCCCTCCGTCATTTCAGATAAGAACTGTTTAGTATTCATGCTGCGTTTGTTGGCCTTTGTCAAGGCGTAGTGTACGGTAGCTAAATGGTGCTTATCTGCTTATGCATATGATGCAGATTGTTTTGGGGTAGTCGTACGACCTTGTTGTCCTTTGTCAAGGGTCGTGCGGGTGGGTTTGATTCAATCAAGAAATGACGGGTTGAACTTGACTAACATCCTATGATTTGTTGGCCTTTGTCAAGGTCATAGGGGTTAGGGGCAAAATATTATCGGGAATTTCAAGTGTTGAAATTTGCAATGAGATTGCATACCTTCTATGAGATAATTGGATCCCGATACCCACTGCGAGTAATTGTCACTCCCGGGAGAGTTTTACACAGGACAATTAGCCGATCAAGTAGGTGTCTAGAAAGGTGTCAAAGGGGTTACACCTCTGGAAAAATGAGGTTTACTTTAATTAGGTCCGTGCGAAAGCACGGGGAACCTCCCTCAAAGTACCGACACTGGCATGGCTGAAAGATCGGCGAAGTTGTAGGGTGTAATTAATCCCGGCTAGTCTTTCCTTTTAAGGTTTGAAGGAAGATTTGATAAAAACAGTAGGAGCCATCTAGATTAGATAAGATAATAACCAATCTGATCTTGCAAGAGCATACGCTAAAGTGTTTTCTTCTCTCTCTCTCTCCAGGTAGCGACCATGTCATGCCTTAATCAAGATAATAATATGGATGTATTGACTAAACCCGCATGTTATACTGTGTTGGGGAACGTTGGTTCTGTTCTATCTTATAAGAGTTATAGGACTGAACAGGACATAGGCGAATACTAGGATTCCCATGCCACCCGAATGAAGAAAGTACATGATGATGCATTTTCTTCGGGTTTGTTCGTTACAGAGAACTGTTTATCCATTTGCCCTACGTCCTGGGTATTAGATACCGGGTCAGGATCCCATATATGTAATCAGTTACATGGGCTTAAGAAAGGTAGAGAACTTGGAGAAGGTGATAAAGACATAAGGGTTGGAAATGGTGCAATTGTTGTAGCTAAGACCGTCGGGGAGTATCACCTTGTATTACCAACTGGTAATACATTGATTCTGAACGAATGCTATTACATGCCGAACCTAATATGCAACATTATATCAGTTTCTTTGTTGAGTAAAGAAGGATATAATTTTGCATTACAGGATAATGTTATGAACATTTTCCTTAACCAAAAGTTGGTTGGATCAGGCATGTTGTGCAATGGCATTTATGTTCTAAATCAATCAACAGTTCTGAGTATAACAAACACACACAAAAGGAAGAGTTCAGAACTGAACAAATCCTTCTTATGGCATTGTAGACTGGGTCATATCAATGCGACACGACTAGCTAAGTTGCATAAGGATGGATATTTGAATCCATTTCAATTTTCATCTTATGACACTTGCCAGTCATGTCTCAAAGGCAAGATGACCAAAACTCCGTTTACGGGACACGGAGAAAGAGTTATGGAACTCTTAGGACTGGTGCATAGTGATGTATGCGGTCCAATGTCTACACATGCCAGGAATGGTTCTGCGTACTTCATTACATTCACTGACGATCTCTCTAGATTCGGATATGTGTTCCTGATGAGACACAAGTCTGAAGCTTTTGAGAAATTTAGAGAATATAAACAAGAAGTCGAGAACCAAACCAGAAAAAGTATTAAAATCCTACGATCTGATCCAGGAGGTGAATACTTGAGCAATGAATTCCTGGACTTCCTAAAAGAGAATGGGATTCTCTCTCAGCTGACTCCTCCATATACACTACAGCACAACTGTGTATCTGAACGGAGGAACCGCACCCTATTAGATATGGTGTGCTTTATGATGAGCACAGCTGAGTTACCTATTTCCTTCTGAGGGTATGCGCTGGAAACTGCGGCATACCTATTGAATCAAGTTCCATCTAAATCTGTACCTACCACACCATATGAGATATGGAGTGGGAAGAGACCATGTCTTAAACTTGTTAAGATATGGGGTTGTCAGGCCTATGTTAAAACGCAAAATCCGGACAAACTCGAGGCACGGTCAGTTTTATGCAAGTTTATGGGATATCCCAAACATTCACATGGATATCTTTTCTACCATACTGAGGAACAAAAAGTATTTGTTTCTCGACATGCCACCATTTTAGAAAAGGAATTTCTTACAAAAGAAATTAGTGGCGACCAGGTAGAACTGGAAGAAATTCCGGCTACACAAACTCAAACTGAAGATTTAGTGGAACCAGAGGATTCGGTAATTCCTAATGAACCCCAACCACTCCACTGATCTAGTAGGGTTCCTCGCCCACCTGAGAGATACTATGGTTTTCTCATGGATGGTGGGAGCGAGGATTGCATCATGGAGGATGATGACCCAACTAGCTTCGAGCAGGCCATCACGAGTGAGGACTCAGTGAAATGGCTGGATGCAATGCGGTCCGAGATGGAATCCATGTACACCAACAAAGTATGGACTTTGGAAGATGCTCCTGAAGGGGTAAAACCCATTGGGAGCAAGTGGATCTTCAAGAAAAAACTTGGTGTAGATGGGAAAGTGGAGACTTTCAAAGCTAGACTTGTTGCAAAGGGTTTTCGTCAAAGACCAGGTGTGGACTATAACGAAACCTTTTCTCAAGTGGCTATTCTTAAATCCATCCGGATCATGCTTGCCATCGCTGCATATCATGATTACGAAATCTGGCAATTGGATGTTAAGACCGCCTTTCTAAACGGTGATTTAGAAGAGTGCGTGTACATGACTCAGCCAGAGGGCTTCATAGATAGTGGGAGCAGCGGGAAGGTGTGCAAGCTGCTTAAATCCATTTATGGATTAAAGGAAGCATCGCGGAGTTGGAACATCTGCTTTGACGTCGTTATCAAAGAGTTTGATTTTGTCAAAAACGTAAATGAACCTTGTATCTACAAGAAGGTGGCAGAGAGTAAGGTGGTCTTCCTCGTATTGTACGTGGACGACATACTCTTGATAGGAAATGACATTCCTATGCTGCAATCGGTCAAGCTCTTCTTATCACAAAGATTCTCAATGAAAGATCTTGGTGATGCCTCCTGCATATTGGGAATTAGGATCCATAGAGATAGATCCAAACGGATATTGGGATTGTCTCAATCCAGGTACATTGACACCATACTAAAGAGGTTTAGTATGGAAGAATCCAAGCGTGGGAACTTACCCACGATATCTGGAGTCACTCTCTCCAAATAGATGTCTCCCAAGACTAATTTGGAGAGAGCTCGCATGCAAGGGATACCCTATGCTTCGGCTGTAGGCTCTATCATGTACGCGATGCTATGTACCAGACCCGATGTAGCATACTCACTAAGTGTAGTGAGCAGGTATCAAGCTGATCCTGGAGAGAGTCACTGGACAGCTGTGAAGAGCATTCTCAAGTACTTACGAAGGACTAAGGAGATGCTCTTGGTGTATGGTAACGGAGAACTCCAACTGGAGTCCTTTACCGATTCAAGCTTCCAGAGTGATAAGGACGACTCTAAGTCGTAGTCGGGATTTGTCTTTACCCTTTACGGAGGGGCGGTTAGCTGGAAGAGTTTCAAGCAGGAAACCGTGGCAGACTCGATGATGGAGGCTGAATACATCGCTGCCAACGATGCTGCCAAAGAAGCTGTCTGGATCAAGAAGTTCATTACTGAACTTGGGGTGGTTCCATCCATTGAGCATCCAATACCTTTGTATTGCGATAACAATAGAGCGGTGGCTATGGCTAAGGAACCCAGGTCCCATCAGCGATCTAGGCATATTCTGAGGCGGTATCACCTGATCCGGGAGATAGTTGATCGCCGGGAGATCGAGGTCAGGAGGGTTGGCACGAAGAATAACACAGCGGATCCACACACGAAGGCCATTCCCCAGATACAGTTTGAGAGACTCTTCGGGATGCTCGGTATGCGATACTACAGCAGCTGGCCCTAGTGCAAGTGGGAGATTGTTAGTTGTATGTATGCCCTAGAGGCCAGTATTGTACAGATGATGTATATTATATTGGATGCTTGGACATATATAGAGATCACTTTCTTGCTCGATATGATAGTATGCTATCTGATTGCTCTTTATCCTAACATGTATACTAGTCTCTTTATACTGTCTTATAGTTACATGATGGTAAAGCCCTTAGGATGAGTACTTGACTACCTGGACAATGATGCAGATCATTCTAGTGGGGACATAGTAGTCCATAAGTACATCCTTCAAGGTCCCTAGTCGTGGGTGTATCGAGACGGGGCATCGATATACCAGTGTAGACTAGCGTATACGCTTCTCGACCCATGAGATGGGCGATGGATGATCCCATATCCATTGGTGTTTGACATCAGAGATGGTATACGGGTGCTCAGTGGAGACTGGGTACACTAGACGGACTCGCCGAGAACTCCCAGATGGTATTATACCTCACGTCAGATGGCAGTTCTCAGGTGACACTTGTGCAGGTTAGTCTGTAGACCCGAGATCGTCATAGAGTCTTGTGTGATTCCCACTGTGCTTTGATTTCCACCTTACCATGTCCATAAGGGCGTGCAAAACGGTGGGTACAGTCCCCAGTCACATGGAGGCAATGAGCGATAGGAAGGGTTTCGTCTCTCCCGGTATTGGGGGTTGATGTTGCACTGTGCTCGATTGGCCGTAACAGGGAAGTCCCTGGCCAGGGCTGATTAAAGATTTACTGGTAAGTGTTACCAGTAGTTTCTCGACCCATTATGGACCTCACATCGGCACGACTTATCGGTTATTGGGGTCTGACGTTTACCACCCCTAGACTTGATATGCGACATATTAGACGAGGAGACCGGACTGCACAGGTAGTGTTGCCGGTTGGCTCGACGGGAGTTGTAGCAGGTTCGCTTGTTCTCTTCTGATCGTTCAATACCCGGATGGCCGTTACGTTTAGCTGACCGCTTGTGGCTTGGGGGTGCTTGATATGATCATCACCCACTGCCGGCGTATTGACGAGTCTTAGAGTCCCACCAAGGAGTAACCTAGTCCAGGCGAAACGTTGTGGTGCGCGTATACGATATGCGCATGGACCCGATTAAAATGCGCGTATGGAATACCGTATATTGATCGGGCGGCTTGCTTTTGGTAGGGTCATATGTGATATGGCCGTATTGATAAATCAAGTGTTGATTTATCATTTAACCATTAGTTTTCTCACTTGAAATCTTTTCTTGTACGTGATGGATGTATGCATGCATGTATGCTTTCTTTCTTTTAGTTTCATGCACATATGGATGTGCATACACACATACATACATACATACATCCTTCATGGTTGTACATACATGAAAATGGTGGCAATATAAGACTCACACCATGGTTTTATAAATGGATTTTATTGCATTTGATTTAAAACAAAAAGGAAAAAGGAAAATGGTTATCATTGATTTATTTCTACACTCTTCTTTTGACCTAACCATCCCACCTACCTTTTAACCTTGGGTAAACTTTCCTTTTGTGTTTTAACTCAAGTTCAATAAGATATTCATTGTTTAACCATAGTTTGAGATGAGAAAAAGAAAATATATATACATATATTTTCATTTTTCTTAACAGGGGTTATTCTTTTCACTCTTGTTAAAGATATAGCCATCATTTTCTTCTTCCTCTCTCATTTGCTCTTTAGATTTTTGTAGTGAGCAATATACTCATCAAGTTAGGATTTTGAAGTGAGAAAGAGAAACACAACACCATTCTACACAAGTATAGCCCACTTGTTTGGAGTGTTAGCTTCATTTCATTCTCTTGATCGGGTGAAGTTGCAAGCTTGGACAAAGCGGACTCTGGATGGATCATCGTTGACCTAGAGGAGTTCAAGCGGACCCGTTTCCAAACCCCAAGTAGCCGAGGAGTCTAGCGTAGGGAGCTACAAAGGTTGTACTTTCAAAACCCTAGCTTTTCTTGCTTATGTTGATGTGCAAAAATTTGAAACCCTAATTTTTCTAGGAACGATTCAATGATCGTTAACTTAGCACCCTAAAAATTCCATCTTTGGTACATGTGATGCTTCCAATCCCTTCATGAGGTGCTAGGCTAACCCAACAATGATAAGGTGGCAATGTAACATCTAATCATGTATGTAGTGCCAAGTACACGTGCCAGTGCCTCAGGTAATAACATGTCATAAATGTAAGGTATGTCTGCATGAAGTAAATATGATATCAATACACATATATTAGCGTCCCATTCCACTAATATTGGTGTAAGGGTATATATAACAGCGCCTTCATACCCTGTTATATATAAAAAGAAGTATGATCAATGCAAATCCAGTCTGTATGTGATCCATGTCTGTATGTACGTGGAACCCGTCCACCCGTCACCAAATGACAATAAACGTGGAACCCGTCTACCCGATGACAATAAGCATCATGTATGTAAAATATGAGGATATAAACAAAATCATGGAAAACATCATGAAACCTGTGCCTAGCATCGGCACGAAAATCCTCATTTATCAGGCACTGTCACCAAGACTAGCCCTGATAGGTACGTATCATACACTCCCTCGAAACCCGAGTGCCCAAGACCCTCGAATTTCGCCGTATCATACGTACATAACTCCGGTCGGTATCCCCAAGATAACCGCCGAGTAAAAGGTAATATCACCGGTCGGTATGGTTCCCCTGACAGGCTCACCGTCTAACAAATCCAGCGATCCGTTCTCGCCCCGGGGTACCTCCGGGCCCCACCATGTACCCTCATACGGCCTCTACGCCTCCCCGCATAGGGCATATATATATATATAATATATATATATATATATATATATATATATATATATATCAGCACCGATAAAACTCATAGTGGAAGCTGAAATATCATATCAAGGGTAACCGGGTTTTTGAAGCATTAACATAATCTTCTGAAATATCCAGGGTTCCCAAATCTAGAAATATCATGAAAAACGAATATCCCAGTGTGCATAATCAGAAAGCATGATGTATGTGACATATAAATGAAATGCAAGTGTAACAGTACATCATGAAACATGGAATAATAGTATGCACATACAAGGTCATATCCTGATGCAATAATACTACTGTGTAGTGACATGGCAATTATCGATGATGAAGTGTGTGAGCCGGCAAGTAAGTTTACGTGGAACATACGCATCATCGATAATGGTGCTAGTACCCTAGCAACATGATGCTAATATAGCAATAACCCATGAAATACAATGGGTATAGTACTGAAAATGCGGAATCGAATAATCAATGCGACAGTGAAGAATATACACCAATATGTACATGTCATGCAGTGGTGCCATTTGAAATAAGACGAATCGGGGTTTTGGTAAAATAAGGGTTACGGTGTTTTTAAGAATAGATACGTCTTTTGAAAATACCCGTAGAATCCCTTTACTTATCTTTAAGATATTCCCGATTCGTTAGTTTTGAAATAGGTATGACTCGGGTCTAGTCTAGCATCTACTAAGCCAAGTCCATCAGGAGGTGTATGGAAACCACCTAAATCTGAGTCGATATATAAATATAAGTATAAGAGTCGGTGATCCCGCCTCAATAGTATCGCGTACGATACCGTATATCATCTGACATCCTCGAGTCATGAGTGCGGATCTATCATCAATATAAAGCTCGTACGGTAAATCGTCATACGGCATCCCAATAGCTGGGTACGGGTCAATATCACATTCCTCTCATCAAATATCAGGTATCATTATCATCATATCACATAATCTGGGGTACTGATATAAGTCTAGTACAACTGATACCATCTATAAAGTATTAATGCGGGGGTAAACACACATCCAAAGCCCGCAAGAATCACATGTCGTATCCCAAATACGAATCATATCAAATCACCGATCTCACGGCACTATGCCCAAAATCATCGACTCATCTCCAATGTCATCCAATATCATCATCAACACAGTATAGATATAAGGAATATGCAAGTGTGTGCGTGTGGGTGTAAATCTATTCTAGGGTTCGCGACTAGGAACTACACTAGTTACTTCTAACCCTAACTATCCATAGTATACCTAACACAAGAAACACGACACACTATAAACTAACATATATATAATATACATATATAGTATACTATCTACGGACTGCGGGGATGCTATACGCCATCCACCCGACTTCCCCCTGTAGATATAATCTACTCACCTTGCGTCTTCATTTGTCGACGTCGCCACGCGCTTGCTTCTCGTCCCGAAGTCTTCATGGGGTACCTACACGTCAAAGTATCGCAAATGCGCATTAAAACCAAACCAAAGCTAAAACGGCACACGAAACCCAAAACGATACAATAAGGGGCCTATAGGTTAGAACCTACGGCACGCCTTCAAAACCATCAATCAATCATCGATATCGTCGTATAAACGCCAAATAGTCGAGGTAAAACACAAGACACAAATTCAGAATTAAAAATACGGAATACGGAAACACGAATCAAAAACAGCAACTAAGGAAATATGCTCCAGATTTCACCCTAGGTCAAACTAGACAAATCTATACATACCAGGGGTCTAATCTAATGATGAGGGAACACCAAAACCAAAACGAGGCAATTCCACCATGGTCTGGCCGCAAATTGCGGCCAGAATGGATAAAATTGCGGCCGGGAATATGAGGTAGGGGCTAGGGTTCTGGTGGTATCTTCCTGAGTGCCTGCACATCTCACTGTCCAATCAATTTTATTTCAGAATGTCTCAGGTGATAGCAGATCCCAAATAACCTTCACAGATTCCAGAAATTTTCCGATATTGGTTTCTCAATCCGTATTCCGGGTCTTAAGTCTCAGGTTGGGGTCTCAATTCATGCACTAAGGTGTTTATATAACCTCAACTGAGCTCAATTTCACATTATAACTCAAATTTTCCTCAAATCCTAACTAGGTTTTCCTCAAGTCCTCAAAATCAAACAATATCGGTTCAATCTAATCATGGGGTAAAGGTAATGAATAAACTAAGGTTTAAGGTCCAGAAAATACCTCATTTGGCAACTCAAGAATTTTCTTGAGTTGCCCCTAGTGGCTAAAATCCTTGCTTTCTTGGTCCTATGTGTAGATCTTGAGCTTGTTCATCTTTTTAGGGAAATGGGGGTAGGGTTTTGGTGTAATTTTAGAGGTGAAATGAAGGCTTGAAGGTGGGAGGAAGAAGAGGCAAAGTTTTCAGCTGGGAATGAGAGGAAGAGAGGAGGGAGAAATGAGGGAGAAAATGCTAAGTCTTGGTCAAAAGTAAAACTCCTTTCTCTCTCTCACCCTTACCTTATTTCTTTATTCTTTTTTCCATTTTCTTTTCCTTTTCTTTTTCTCTTCTCCAAATGTCACGACCAAAAAATACGGAACGTGACAGGCACTTAGATTACGAGACGTCTAAAGGCGTAACGTAACCTAAGTCAACCAAAGCCCGGAAAAATCTAAACCAAAATCAAAAGAGTGAAGGAACCCATTCATGAAAACGACTTTGAAATCAATTAAGTTGCATTGAACCCCTTTTTAAAAACCTCAAAAATTTTCCGAAAATTTCGGCATAGTCTCCTTTGTAAATTCTATCCCCCAAAATGGGTACAACAAGATATATAACCTGAAATCACAAAATAGCATCCCCAAGCGGGAGCAAGCTCTTCGCCCAAGGCGGATCACAACCACACGCAATATATATGTAGTATCAAGAAAAGAGCATAAAGAAATGCAAAATACAAGAAAACACAATGTCGGCTCAAGTGAGCTCGACCAAAAGAAACCACATATACACAAATCTCTCAGTCTCATCACTAGGTCGCATATACACATAAGAAGTGGTAGATGGAGAATACTAGTTACAAAAATGGTACAAAAAGAGATACTAGGGCTCTCGCAACCCACCTACGAGCAATGTCGCGAGTCTGAGCAAAACAAGTCACTAATAAAATAAGCCGCCGCTACTAGGCTGATGAGTCTGACCTGCAAGACACTGTGGCACAACGGGGGTGAGTTGCCAGCTCGTGAGTAGAATATAATATCTAGTAAGGCTATCGTAAGAATGCACGCAAATGCGTCACAGCATGTATGTCCAGATGTGATGTAATACCTCTAGTATGCATGCACATGTATGCAATGTCAATACTAAATCTTAAAGTGTTTAAATGCTAAGAGTTCTGCATTCTTAACTTTAGAAAAAAAAATATCTGTATAATAGCTGAATACCATCAAGAAATCATCTGAAACTCGTGTCAAGCATCGACACCAAATATGAAAAACACATCTGTCTCAATGTCTCACTGTATCGACATCTCAATACATCGGGCTCCGTCAGTCCGGATCGGCCCATATCATCAAATCTCACGACAACGGTCGGTATCCTCCGGATATCCTCCGCGCCAGACATCACCGATAAGTAGTCTTCCCCTGCCAGGCTCATCGTCTACAACTCGATCTTCTTGCCCTGGGGTACCATACCGGGCCCACCATGTACCCGAGACGGTTCATCCACTCCTCGAATCGGGTCTCGAAATCCAACAGAAAACATGAAAACTCATGGTGGACGACACATACATCATGAGAAAACCGCAACTTTTTTTTGAAAAATAATCAATATAAGCTTTTGTTAAATTCTAGCGGTTTTCCCCAAAATCCAGAAATCGCAGAAATACTGAAATCCTCAAGAAAACCATAATACCTAATATGTTGTATATGATAAATGTCTATGATATCATGGTATGCGATGTGATTTGTTGCTAGAAATCTATGTAAGTATGATGATGATGCGAGGTATATACATGCTATGCGATTTCATATATCGTGTATAATACAAGTGGTGATACTAAACTAAACGGGTCCTACAGTGCTCGTGGCATGGAAATAACCAAAGGCGTGTGTGTCACAGGAATAGTGCGTGTGCAACAGAAGCCAATGGTAATGATGTTCGTGTCCTACGAAGTGATATCGCACATGTGTATATGGATATCCTATGCAAATCTTGCAGACGAATAGCTATAAATGTATGAAATGTACATGAGGGGGGTTAGCTAACTAACAATGAAAATCTTGTAAGAAATAAAGTAATCCTAACTAGGAGGCGCCTCGCGCCATCCAGACGATTCCCCCATAGATGAATACATCTACTCACCTGAATGCCTCGCTAATCCGATCCGACCACAGCCTTGCCTTTGCACGCCGCGTCTGATGTTTCCGCAACCGTTCCTAGAATTGCATAACACACAATATAAGATTACAGATTCCTGAAATGATGCAACTCACAATATGAAAAGATCTACACTCTCGAATTAATCACAACGTGCACTCGGTGTGCGGAAAACACACGAAAACTGCTAAAACCTTAACTAAAATCGCCGTTTCGAGGCAATCGTCAAAACTAAAACCCGACTAGACAAAACTCCGCATTCACACACCCTAATAGTCGTATAAGATGCTAATTATATCGCTAATATAACGCAATTAGATCACCTCCTAAAATATAGAAAAACTAGTAAGCATTGACATAGAAATATCGATGCAATTATCGCAATTTAACGGTGTAGCGATCGCTACATCGCACAAACAATCATTCTAACCAACTAGATAGCCAAAACCCTAACTTAAACCCACTTATGCTACAACAAACCCTAATTAGGGCATCAACACCTCTCTTGAATTTTCAAAAACCAACCACTACAATGAAATTATCACTTTAAAATACTAATTTAGCTTATTTAAACTACAAATTTAACAACTAGTTTAGGATTTATACCTTACATGAGTTGATTCCAAACTTGCACTAGCCTCCAAGGCACCTCTTTTCTTCACTTTTCAAACAAATTAGGGTTAGGGAAGGGATGGATTAGGGTTTTGGTTTGAATTTGTGAAGGAAAAATGTGAATTTTTATGGATTTTGTTGATTTTAGAAGCAAGGAAATGGGGGGAAAAAATATGAGCTGAAGGAGGTGGCTCGGCCAGAAGTTGGGAGGTGGGGAAATGAGAGAATGTGTGGAAATTTCCACAAAGAAAATATCATCTAAGTCAATTAATGCATGTTACATCAAAGTTTTTCAAAAAAGACCCTTTTTCCTTTAAAATTTCCAACCCCTTTTACCAAAACAACCAAACATGAAATGGTTTGTCAAAATTTTTATTACACTAAATTTTAGTTTATTATGGTTCCTAATTATATAAATTACCCAATTAAATTTGTATTTATCACTAATTAAATATATTTTTAAAAGCTTAAAATAATATTAAAAATAATTAATTTAGGAATTTTTTTTAATTAACTAGAAAATTTTAAGTGACATTTTATGACCAATTTATAGTAATATCTTATCTAAATTTTGTATAATTAGGTCTATAATGAAAAATACCTATTTTGACTTTTTACGGAAAAGGCTGCTAATTTAGCCGATTACCGAAAAACTGCCTAAACGATTTTTGAAGCGTTGCAATCTTCCCCCCTTAAAGAAATTCAGTCCCTGAATTTAGAATTTAACTACACGTACCTTCAAAAAGATGTGGATATCTCTTCCTCATCTCGACCTCGGTCTCCCAGGTGACCTCCTCGCTGTTCGGGCCACGCCAAAGGACCTTGACGGATGGTATAACCTTCGACCTCAATTTCTTCACCTGCCGATCCAAAATGACCACCGGCTGCTCGGTGAATGAAAGATCACGCTCTAGCTGGATCGTCTGGTGCTGAATCGCATGTGAAGGATCATGAAGGTACTTGCGGAGCATCGAAACATGGAACACGGGGTGAACATCGGGGAAGCTGGGTGGAAGAGCTAACCGATAAGCGACTGGACCAACACGCTCTAGGATCTCGAAGGGACCAACATATCTAGGACTCAGCTTCCCTTTCCGTCCAAATCTCATCACACCCTTCATCGGAGAGACCTTCAGGAAAACATGATCGCCAACAGCGAACTCGAGTCGGCGACGGCGCCAGTCAGCATATGATTTCTGCCTACTCTGTGCCGCTCTCATCCTGTCCCGAATCAGCTGTATCTTCTCGGTTGTCTCCTGTACGATCTGTGGCCCCAAAATACTGCTCTCCCTAAGCTCTATCCAACATACAGGCGATCGACATCTCCTCCCATATAAAGCCTCGAAAGGTGCCATCTGAATCGTCTCCTGGAAGCTATTATTGTAGGAGAACTCGATCAAAGGCAAATGATGATCCCAGCTACCACCGAAATCTAAAACACTAGCTCTGAGCATGTTCTCAAGAGTCTGAATAGTACGCTCCGACTGACCGTCAGTCTGCGGGTGAAAGGCTGTGCTAAACTCAATCGGGTGCCCAAAACTTCCTGAAGTTTCTGCCATAATCGGCTGGTAAACTGGGTGCCCCGGTCGGACACAATGCACGTCGGAACGCCATGCAGTCACACGATCTCATCAATATAAACCTGGGCGTACTGAGCAAATCCAAAAGTGGTCTTCACTGGCAGAAAGTGAGCCGCTTTCATCAGTCGATCCACAATCACCCAAATAGAGTCATACCCTCGACTGGTCCTGGGTAGACCCACAATGAAGTCCATGGAGATATGTTCCCACTTCCACTCAGGGATGGGCAAAGGCTGTAACTCGCCGGCTGGCCTCTGGTGCTCGGCCCTGACTTGCTGACAAGTCAGGCATCTCGACACAAAGTCTGTAACATCCCTCTTCATTCCGTCCCACCAGTAAACCTCTCTCAAATCACGGTACATCTTGGTGGAACCTGGATGTTAACTGTATACTGATCTATGTGCCTCTTCGAGGATATCGCGCCTCAGTCCCTCAGAATCTGGTACGCACAGTCGAGTCCCAAATTGAAGTATCCCATGATCATCAATCACGAACTCAGAAACTCTGCCCTACCGAATCTGCTCAATAATCTCTAAAATACGGGCATCGCCGGATTGTGCCTCGCGGATACGGTCAAGTAACTGTAGGCGTGCTCTGAAATGGGCCAGCTGTCCTCCTATAGGAGTAAACTCGAACTGCACTCTGCTGTCACATAAAACCTGCCAATCCGCCGTCGACCGCATCTTTACTGCGCTCAAACAAGATAAGCTAACTCCGGGCCTCCTACTCAAAGCATCTGCCACGACATTCGCCTTGCCCGCATGGTATAAAATCTCGCAGTCATAATCTTTCACCAACTCCATCTAACGGCACTGTCTCAGATTCAGATCTCGCTGCTGAAAGATATACTTCAAACTCTTATGGTCAGTGAATATCTGGCATGACTCGCCATAAAGGTAATGTCTCCAGATCTTAAGTGCAAATACCACTGCAGCCATCTCTAAATCATGAGTGGGGTAGTTCTGTTCGTGTTTCCTCAGCTGTCGAGAAGCATACGCGATAACTCTATCGTGCTACATCAATACACAGCCCAGCCCCACTCGAGAAGCATCACAATATACCACAAACCCGCCTGATCCTGATGGCAATGCTAACACTGGTGCAGTAGTCAGACGAGTCTTCAACTGCTGGAAACTATCCTCACATGCCTGGGTCCAATCAAAAGGGACCCCCTTCCGGGTCAACCCGGTCAGCGGTGCAGCAATACGGGAGAAATCCTGGACAAAACGTCGATAATAGCCTGCCAGACCCAGAAAGCTGCGAACCTCAGTAACTGATACTGGTCTAGGCCAACACTGAACTGCCTCGATCTTCTTCGGGTCCACATAAATACCATCTCTCGTCACCACATGACCCAAGAAGTCCACACTGTCTAACCAGAATGCGTACTTGGAAAATTTGGCGAACAGCTGATGCTCCCTCAAAGTCTGGAATGTGATACGCAAGTGCTGCTCATGCTCCTCCCGGCTCCGAGAATAAACCAAGATGTCGTCAATGAACACAATGATGAACTGATCGAGATACGGCCTGAATACACGGTTCATCAAGTCCATAAATGCTGCCGGGGCATTGGTGAGCCCGAACGACATCACCAAGAACTCATAATGACCATATCGAGTACGAAAAGCGGTCTTCAGAATATCCTCCTTCCGAACCCGCAACTGGTGATAACCTGACCGTAAATCAACCTTCGAGAAAAACCCTGGACCCTGGAGCTGATCGAATAAGTCATCAATGCGGGGTAGGGGATATCTGTTCCGCACAGTAACCCGGTTCAGCTGACGATAATCAATGCATAAGCGCATACTTCCGTCCTTCTTCTTAACAAACAGGACGGGAGCACCCCAAGGTGACACACTCGGTCGGATAAGCACTTTGTCCAGCAAGTCCTGTAACTGATCCTTCAGCTCTCTCAGCTCCGCCGGGGCCATCCGATAAAGCGGTATAGAGATAGGCCCCGTGCCGGGGATCTTGTCGATGCAAAACTCAATCTCACGCTCCGGTGGCAGACCAGGCAGCTCGTCAGGGAATTCATCAGGAAACTCTCTCACAACAGGGACCTGGTCCAACGGAACCTCTGTGGAGCTAGTATCACAAACATAGGCTAAGAATCCCTGACACCCTTTCCTTAAGAGCTGACCAGCGCTAAGAGAAGAAATCAAGCTGGGAAGGGTAGCGCTACGATCTCCCTGAATAGCAAGAACCGGCTAACCAGGAAAACTGAATCTGACTGCTTTCTCACGGCAGTCCACGGTTGCATAACAGGTGGCTAGCCAGTCCATACCAAGAAGAACGTCAAAGTCTAGCATATCGAGGAGAATCAAATCAACTGAAGAATCTCTCTCCCCGATACGAACGGAACCTGATTGGTACACAAAACAAGCAACAAACGACTCGCCTACCGGTGTAATAACGACAAGCGGCTGATCTAACGGAGAAGACTCTCGGCCCAACCTCGGTGCAAAGTACGAGGATACATAGGAATGTGTGGAGCCTGGATCAAATAATACCCGTGCATCAAAAGAACATACTGGCAGAGTACCTGTCACGACGGCATTGGATGTATGTGCATCCTGAGGAGTCAACGCGAACACTCGGGCCTGTCCACTACTAGCAGCTGGCTGTCCTCTGCCTCTACCTCGGCCGCTGCTTCTGCCTCTGTCGCCTCGTCCTCTCTGAACCAGACCGCCACGCCCACGACCTCTAGGAGCACCTGGCTGGCGTGGAGCATCATCAGGAGTAGGAAGTAGAGCTCTCTGAGGAGGTGGTGAGGGTGGTAAGGTCACATGCGGGACTGTCGCCGCGCCCTGGCGTCCTATGGTACAGTCTCTGACACGGCGGTACTGACTCCCACACCGAAAAATCCTGGCGACGACTGCTGGGTCTGTGGATATGAACCAAATAACTGACCTCGTCTCAATCCTCTGCCTCCACCATCTCCTGGAAATAATCTATCGCGGTGTCTACCCATCTGCCGCTGAGCTGGCGTATCAGTACGAATCCTCTTCGGCCCAGAAACGACCGGAGTCTCAGAAATACGCTCCTCCAAAAGTAAGGTTGCGTCCATCGCGGCTGCGTATGTATCAAAGTGCTGGGTGCCGATGGCAAGGAATAGCTGTGTATCAAGCCCTCGCACAAACCTCTTTATTCTCTTCTCTTCTGTGTCTACTAGGTACGGAGCATATCGAGACAACTGGGTAAACTGTATATCATACTCCGACCCCGTCATCCCAGGAGTCTTGCGCAGAGACTCAAAACTACGGGCTCGAGCATCTCGGACACTCTCCGGAAGAAACACAGCTGTAAACTCATCCCAGGTCATAGAAGGTAGACCTGCAGCTCGGCCTCTCTCTACTGAATCGTACCATGTCTGGGCAAGACCCTCCAGACGAAAACTCGCGAACTCCACCAACCTATCATCAGAACACCTCAACGAACGGCAAATCCGAGCCATCCTATCAAGAAATGCCTGTGGGTTCTCTGTCACATCCATACCGGTAAAAGCTGGAGGTCTCAATCTCATAAACTCCTGTAGTGAAACAGGGATAGTCGCGGTAGTAGCAGGAGTGACCATCTGTGCAGCGGGTACAATCATGGTCTGTGCGGTGGAAGGAACGTCCTCGGATCTCTGTGCCCGACTGGACTCAACTAAAGATCCCATCATCTGTCGCAACTCCTGCATACCGGCCTCTAATCTGGCAATACGGTCTGGATAAAGCGGATCAATATGACCCTGAGGGGTAGGCGTATCATCCCGCTCGTTCCTCGCCTCAGACGAGCCCGCTCGAATCTCATCCCTAGCGGCAGCCCGCTGAGCTCTCGTAGTCTTTGGCGGCATCGATGCTGGAATAAGAAACAGGACCGATAAGAACATTGCAATTGAATCAAGGAATGCAAGGAATCAAGAAAGGAAATACAAACAATTATGTCCTAAGGTTACTTAGGCGGAGTACCGTATCGTAAGTATGCCGCGGATCATACCCACGCTACGCCACTCTGCTTAAGTCACCTACTCCATCTACCAAGGTCGTCCTACACTCAGAAAGGTAAAACCTACGCTCTGATACCAACTTTGTCACGACCAAAAAGTACGGAACGTGACTGGCACTTAGATTACGAGATGTCTAAAGGCGTAACGTAACCTAAGTCAACCAAAGCCCAGAAAAATCTAAACCAAAATCAAAAGAGTGAAGGAAACCATTCATGAAAACGACTTTGAAATCAATTAAGTTGCATTGAACCCCTTTTTCAAAACCTCAAAAATTTTCCGAAAATTTCGGCATACTCCTTTGTAAATCCTATCCCCCAAAATGGGTACAACAAGATATATAACCTAAAATCACAAAATGACATCCCCAAGCGGGAGCTAACTCTTCGCCCAAGGCGGATCACAACCATACGCAATATATATATGTAGTATCAAGAAAAGAGCATAAAGAAATCCAAAATACAAGAAAACACAACGTTGGCTCAAGTGAGCTCGACCAAAAGAAACCACAGATACACAAATCTCTCAGTCTCATCACTAGGTCGCATATACACATAAGAAGTAGTAGATGGAGAATACTAGATACAAAAATAGTACAAAAAAAGATAATAGGGCTCTCGCAACCCACCTACGAGCAATGTCGCGAGTCTGAGTAAAACAAGTCACTAATAAGATAAGCCGCCGCTACTAAGCTGATGAGTCCGACCTGCAAGACACTGTGGCACAACGGGGGTGAGTTGCCAGCTCGTGAGTAGAATATAACATCTGGTAAGGCTATCGTAAGAATGCACGCAAATGCGTCACAGCATGTATGTCCAGATGTGATGTAATACCTCTAGTATGCATGCACATGTATGCAATGTCAATACTAAATCTTAAAGTGTTTAAATGCTAAGAGTTTTGCATTCTTAACTTTAGAAAAAAAAATATCTGTATAATAGCTAGTACCATCAAGAAATCATCTGAAACTCGTGTCAAGCATCGACACCAAATATGAAAAACACATCTGTCTCAATGTCTCACTGTATCGATGTCTCAATACATCAGGCTCCGTCAGTCCGGATCGGCCCATATCATCAAATCTCACGACAACGGTCGGTATCCTCCGGATATCCGCCGCGCCAGACATCACCGGTAGGTAGTCTTCCCCTGCCAGGCTCATCGTCTACAACTCGATCTTCTTGCCCCGGGGTACCATACCGGGCCCACCATGTACCCGAGACGGTTCATCCACTCCTCGAATCGGGTCTCGAAATCCAACAGAAAACATGAAAACTCATGGTGGACGACACATACATCACGAGAAAACCGCAACTTTGTCTTGAAAAATAATCAATATAAGCTTTTGTTAAATTCTTGCGGTTTTCCCCAAAATCCAGAAATCGCAGAAATACTGAAATCCTCAAGAAAACCATAATACCCAATATGTTGTATATGATAAATGTCTATGATATCATGGTATGCGATGTGATTTGTCGCTAGAAATCTATGTAAGTATGATGATGATGCGAGGTATATACATGCTATGCGATTTCATATATCGTGTATAATACAAGTGGTGATACTAAACTAAACGGGTCCTACAGTGCTCGTGGCATGGCAATAACCAAAGGCGTGTGTGTCACATGAATAGTGTGCGTGCAACAGGAGCCAATGGTAATGGTGTTCGTGTCTTACGAAGTGATATCGCACAGGTGTATATGGATATCCTATGCAAATCTTGCACACGAATAGCTATAAATGTATGAAATGTACATGAGGTGGGTTAGCTAACTAAGAATGCAAATCGTGCAAGAAATAAATTAATCCTAACTAGGGGGCGCCTCGCGCCATCCAGACGATTCCGCCATAGATGAATACATCTACTCACCCGAATGCCTCGCTAATCCGATCCGACCACCGCCTTGCCTTTGCGTGCCGCGTCTGATGTTTCCGCAACCGTTCCTAGAATTGCATAGCACACAATATAAGATTACAGATTCCTGAAATGACGCAACTCACAATATGAAAAGATCGACACTCTCGAATTAATCACAACGTGCACTCGGTGCGCGGAAAACACACGAAAACCGCTAAAACCTTAACTAAAATCGCCATTTCGGGGCAGTAGTCAAACTAAAACCCAACTAGACAAAACTCCGCATTCACACACCCTAATAGTCGTATAAGATGCTAATTATATCGCTAATATAACTCAATTAGATCACCTCCTAAAAATATAGAAAAACTAGTAAGCATTGACATAGAAATATCGATGCAATTATCGCAATTTAACGGTGTAGCGATCGCTACATCGCACAAACAATCATTCTAACCAACTAGATAGCCAAAACCCTAACTTAAACCCACTTATCCTACAACAAACCCTAATTAGGGCATCAACACCTCTCTTGAATTTTCAAAAACCAACCATTACAATGAAATTATAACTTTAAAATACTAATTTAGCTTATTTAAACTACAAATTTAACAACTAGTTTAGGATTTATACCTTACAAGAGTTGATTCCAAACTTGCACTAGCCTCCAAGGCACCTCTTTTCTTCACTTTTCAAACAAATTAGGGTTAGGGAAGGGATGGATTAGGGTTTTGGTTTGAATTTGTGAAGGAAAAATGTGAATTTTTATGGATTTTGTTGATTTTAGAAGCAAGGAAATGGGGGGAAAAAATATGAGCTGAAGGAGGTGGCTCGGCCAGAAGTTGGGAGGTGGGGAAATGAGAGAATGTGTGGAAATTTCTACAAAGAAAATATCATCTAAGTCAATTAATGCATGTTACATCAACGTTTTTCAAAAAAGACCCTTTTTCTTTTCAAATTTCCAACCCCTTTTACCAAAACAACCAAACATGAAATGGTTCGTCAAAATTTTTGTTACACTAAATTTTAGTTTATTATGGTTCCTAATTATATAAATTACCCAATTAAATTTGTATTTATCACTAATTAAATGTATTTTTAAAAGCTTAAAATAATATTAAAAATAATTAATTTAGGAAATTTTTTTAATTAACTAGAAAATTTTAAGTGGCATTTTAGTGACCAATTTATAGTAATATCTTATCTAAATTTTTTATAATTAGGTCTATAATGAAAAATACCTATTTTGACTTTTTACGGAAAAGGCTGCTAACTTAGCCGATTACCGAAAAACTGCCTAAACGATTTTCGAAGCGTTACACCTAATTCCTTCTCATATAAATAGTAACCCCAAAACAAAACATGGTGAAAATTCACAAGTGTAGAAAAAGATATGTGCATGTTTTGCACAAAATTGCTTAAAAGCCGATTAGCGATTTTTAATCGCGATTAGCATTAAATTAGCATATAACTAATCATAAAGAACTTAAAAATTGCATAATTCCATAAAATACCCTATTTTAGAATTTTCCAAAATTTTTCCCATTTATTTGTATTTAATAATAACAAAATATTAAAATATTCATTAAAATAATATTAAATTATAAAAATTCCCAAAAATAATATTTTATTTTTTTTCGAAATGTTACAATAGCACAGCAACATGAAAATGTTTGGCATGCATTTCTTTTAGATATTTACATGAATAGATTTGAGGTCTACATGTATAGTTTTGATTTATATCATATCGGTTTTATTTTGGATTTGACATGTGTGTCTTTACCATGACTCCGATGATTGCGGGATGCTTGACGGAGTTTTGATTTTGAGTTATCTGCTCATTGTTCATGCGCATGCATTGCGCTATGTTACGTTTTATGTATTGATGATTTCGGAGACCCGACGACTTAGTCTTTTATTGAAATGTTCTAGAATTTGAGGGTTTAAAATTTAAATTCGGGCACCGAATTTCTTTAAGGGGGGAAGATTGTAACATTTCAAAAAAAATATTATTTTGGGGAATTTATAATTTAGTAATAAAATATTGAATATTTTAATAAGGCGGTACAATTAAATACCGATAAATGGGGAAATTTTTTGAAAATTATAGAAATTATTTAAAAGAGGGCGTTTTATGTAAATTATGAAATTTTAAGTTTTTATGATTAATTATATGCTAATTTAGTTGCTAATCGTGATTAAAAATCGCTAATCGCGTTTTAAGCTTGTTTTGTGCAAACATGCACCATATCTTTTTGTTAACACTTGTTGCATTTTTACTACATGTTTTTGGGTGCATGGCTTTTGTTTTGGGGTTACTATTGTTGAGAGAAGGAAATTTGAAAAGAAAAGGAAAAGATTAAAATATGAGGTATGGGTTAGAGAGAGAAAGAGTGGGTGAGGGTCAACCCTTGTCATGATGCCATCCCCCATCATTTGTTTTCACTCATTTCTCTTCTCTCCTCTCTCTTTGCTGCTGCTGCTGCTGCCTCCCCCTCCTCCATCTTCAACCCCCTCAAAATCACCTCAATAAACACCTCAAAACCTCATCTCCTTTTTATCGAAATTGTTCGCAAGCTTAAGGGAAGCACAATGGACCAAGAAAAATAAAATTTTGGACGCTTTGAGCAACTCAAGAAAATTCTTGAGTTGCCAAACGAGGTAATTTCTGCACCATAGTGTAGTGTTTTAATTCCTTATGCATCCATACATGTTTCATGTCGATATTGAGTGGTTTTATGGACTTAGAAGAATTCTAGTTAGGGTTTATGGAAATTGAGAGTGGTGATGGGTAATTAAGCTCAGTAGAGACAACACAAACCCCCTAGTAGTAGGATTCAGGCCTAAACCAGAGACTAGAACCACAGAATACGGATTTAGAAAAGCCGATATCGGAAAATTGTGGATTTTGTGAGGGTTAAATGAAATCTGCTATCACTAGGAGACTTTGAATTTTTTTTTTTGCAAAGACAGTGAGACATGCAGGTGATTTAGAACATGTCCTAAAAACCCTAGCCCCTAACTCCCAAACTCGGCCGCAGATTTATTCCCTCTGGCCGCAATTTGCAGCCAGACCTGGAGCTTTGTGGCTCGTTCTTGTTCTGTAGCTCCTACATCTGTACATTAGACCCCTGGCATATGCAAAATCGTCTGATTTGACCTAGGGTAGAATCTGGAACCTTTTTCGTAAGTTTCTGTTTTGATTCGGGTTTTGTTTCTCGTATTTTAAATTCTGGATTTGCGTATTTGTGTTTTACCTCGATCACTTGACGTTTGCACGACGACATCGAGGGTTGTTTGATGGTTTTGAAAGCATAGTCCATAGGTTCTCACCTATAGTCCTTGACACGTCGTTAGGTTTTCTCGATGTGATTTTAAGGTGCATTTACGATTGTGTTATCTTGTAGGTACCTTCTCGAGGGCTTCATAAGATGAAGAAGATGAAGGCGACATCGACACCGACACGCAGGATGCAGGTGAGTAGATTATATCTACGGGGGAAGTCGGGTGGATGGCATATAGCACCCCCGCAGTTCGATATTTAGTATACTAGATATATACTATATTTATATATTTGATAGTGTTATGTGTGTCATAGACATTCAAGATGTGATTAGGTGTACTATGGATAGATTAGGATTTAGAAGTAACTAGTATAGTTTCCTAGTTGCGAACCTTAGAATAAGTTTACACCCACACGCACACACATGCTTATTGGTTATATTTATACCTGGATGATGAGGGTAGATGCTGATATTTAGGGATGAGTCGATGAGATTGGGCATAGTGCCATGAGATCGGTGATATGATGTGGTTCGTATTTGGGATACGGCATGAGATTTTAGCGGGCCTTTGGGCATGTGTTTTACACACGAACTTATATTTATATAGATGGTATCGGTTAGTACTAGACTAGATCAGTACCCCAGATCATGAGATATGACGATAAGGATACCAGATAGTGGATGTGATGATAGTATTATTGACCCGTACCCAGATTTGGGATGCCGTACGATGATTTACCGTACGAGCTTTATATTGATGATAGATTTGCACTCATGACTCGAGGATGTCATATGATATTGTATCGTACGTGGTACCTTTGAGGCGGGATCACCGACTATTATATATATATATATATATATATATATATCGATCCAGATTTAGGTGGTTTCCATATCCCTCCGGATTGACTTGTTAGTCAGAGCTGTAGTTTTGCTGGTAGATGTTAGGCTAGGCCGATGTCATACCTATTTCAAAAACTAACGAATCGGGAGTATTTTAAAGACAGGCAACGGGATTCTATGGATATTTTCAAAAGACGCATCTTTTCTTAAAAACACTATAGCCCTTATTTTCCTAAAAACCCCGATTCGTCTTCTTTCAAATGGCAAAACAGCATGATATGGATATACTGATGTAGATTCTACACCGTTTTGTTATTATTCATTTGCCGCATATTCTTATTGTTGCATTCAGGATATGATCCCTTGTGCATATATATATTGATATATCCCTAGTTGTATACATGCACACTGTATTTTCATGGTATTGCTACACTCATATTCGCGTATATATCCATTTGCACATCCATACCTACATACATACACATGTTACATACATGGATGATATTGACTTGATTTCAAGGGAATAGGGACCGCATGAGATATTTTCAAAACTGGATTCTTTTAAAAGAGCGGTTTCCCCTTTTTTTACTCTTAGTGTCATACGACACATTGCATGGATTTACGCATTGAGTTTGGATTTATGGGATTTCTGGATTTGAGAACCGTGGTATTAATATAAGAAAATACGCACTGTTTTAAAAACCCGGTTTCTCTTGATATGATATTTCAGTGCGTCCACCATGAGTTGTCTCGGTTCCTAAGAGCTTATGTGAGTATACCTGATTCGAGGAGTGGTAGGCACCGATTGCGGGTACATGGTGAACCCGATGAGGTAGCCCGGGACAAGAAGACTCGTATATGTTAGACGGTGAGCCCGGCAGGGGAGTACTACCTACCGGTGATTGTGTTGAGCTCGGCGGATATCTGGGGGATACCGACCGGAATTGAGAGATGAGACGGGCCGATCTGGATGACGGAGCCCTATGTATATGAGGATTTACGTGCCGATGCTAGGCACAGGTTTCATGATGTTTTCGAGTGTCGATGCTTGACACTCAGGTTCCATGATTTGATATGTCGCGAGCGACACCTGTTGATTTATATCCTCATACTTCCATACATATGCTTTATGATATTTACATGCATGATGCTTATTGTCATTGGGTGACACGTGGACGATTTTCACATACATATAGTTGACATTTATGATATTGATCACATAGTTGGATGATATCCACATATTCATAGACTTCATGATATAGTCGACATTGATCATACCTCAAATTTATGATATGTTATTACCTGAGGCACTGGCACGAGCACTTGGCACTGCACTCATGTATAGATGTTACATTGCCACCTTATCATGCTTCAGACTTATTCATTTGAGGTTTATATATATATCTGATCGTTTGACCTAGGATGAGTCATACATACGATTTCTGCTCTGTGATGTTTTTTCTATTCACGAGTTGGCAACTCACACCCGTTGTGCCACAGTTCTTGCAAGTTTTACCGTACAGGTTCCATTGCGGCTTCTGGCACACTGCTTCCCTTACGGGTGATTTGCTTTGGTAGGTGGGTTCTTTTGCATCAGAACCACCATTGTACATGTATTGTTCAGTTGTATCTAGTAATTCCATCAACCAAACTTGTATATTGTTTCAGACTTAGAAAACCAGTTATGTATTATTTCGACCTTAGAGTCGCGCGTTGTAGTATTATGGTTTTCATGCTGATTTTGAGTTTTCCTTTGAGTTTTGATCCTCTCTCTTCGGCGTTGTATATTATACTGATTGCGTGGTTATGACCGTCGATTGACGAAGAGCTAGCTCCCACTTGAGGATGCCTTTTATCATTGTATATATGTTATTCTTGTTGTACCCCGTTTGGGGCCAGTATTTACAAAGGAAATTCTGCCGAAATTTTCAGAAAGGAATAGAGATTTTTAAAATGCACATTCGGCTTACTTATTTAAAAACCTTGTTCTTAAAACATGTTTTCTTCACTTCTTAAAACTAGTTTTCCTTATTTACTCCTTAAAAATGGTTTTAGATTTCTGTGCTTTTGGCTTACTTGAATTAGATGAGGTCCTATAGACTTTATATGATTCAAGGCCAGTCACATGCTATTTCGGGTCATGACAGTTTCATTTGTTCATCTTCACTTCATCTTCTTCTTCCTCATGAAAAGCTTTCTAACTTTTAAAATGGTGATGAAATATTATAAGAAAATTAAATCTAACGTGAGCTCATTTCTACTTCATCATCCTCTACTATATTAGCCATTTAGTTTAGGGTGTTTGCTTCACTAATCTACCATTAGTGAGGATGTAGCATGAGCTTGAGTCTCCTCGACGTAGATCATCTTCGGCCTCGAAGATTTCGAACAAGCTTGTTCATTTCTTCATGTGAACCCTTACTAGAGTTCGAGTGTTCACTACTTGGAGCGAAGGGGGTACTACACAGAGCTTTAGAAGTGAAGAACTGGTCTACAAGGGTTGTATTCCTCATTCACTTTGCATGCAAAGTTGTTTGCATGTTGTTTTGTTTAAATCTCTAATTAATATTCTAGGGTTAGGGTTGTTTAGCATGGCAAAAATTTGAAATTGGTATGGACGATGCCTCCTGAAACCTTGCTGCCGCGCTACGTATCCCTACAACATGGAGGCAATGAGCGATAGGAGAGGTTTCGTCTCTCCCGGTATAGCGAGTTGATGTTGCGCTATACTCGATTGGCTATAAGAGCAAGTCCGTGGCTAGGGATAATGAGATTTACTGGTAAGTGTTATCATTAGTTTCTCGAACGGTTATAAACCACACATCGGCATGACTTATCAAGTTACTGGGGTCTAACGATTCCACCCCTAAACTTGATATGCGATATATCAGACGAAGAGACTGGACTGTACGGTAAGTATTGATTATAGGCTTTGCTGGGAGTTTGGACAAGCTTGCTTGTTGATATTCTATTCGCTCAATACCTGGATAACCGTTACGTCCAGCTAGTACCGCAGACGGCTTGTGGGTGACTGATGTGATCATTACCTACTGCTGGCGTATTAACGAGTCTTTAGAGTCCTATATAGAGGTTTCCTGGCTCAAGCGAAACGAAGTATGGCACATATGGTGATATGTGCGGGAGCTTGATTTGATACGAGTATGTGATACCGTATTCTAATCTCACGATATGAGGTTAGGTTATATGTGATATAACTGTTCAGTTACGGAAGTGCTCCTGCCATCAATCCGTGGACAAATGCGGAACAAAAACTTTTAGAAACCGGCGCTGACGGAACCCTAATCAACGGATTGTACCATTAAACCTAAACTAGCTATTTCAAAGGAGTTTAAAGAGGTTATACCGAACGATCCGTGTCCTTCGGTCTTCAACCTCTGTCCCAAGCTCCTCACGGCTTCCTCGATCAAGTTTGATCTCCGGTCTCCCCACATCGAAGAAAATCCACGTCGAGGGTCAGTAATATGGGCTCCGACCTCAAAACCGAAGCAACTCGGGTATCTAGTTTGCTTTCCTAGATAGCCAAGATGAAGTAGATAGAGTTTGTGATTACTTTGTCTCAATACACCCAAGGATTCACAACTCATGAGAGGGTTTGCATGGAGGTTGAAGAAGATGCCATGCGAGAAAAGTGTGAGCTCAAGAAAAAGCAAGTGAAGAAATGGTGAAGTGTTGTGTGATCTTTTGTAAGAGTGAGCAACTAATAAAAAGATCTGCCTCTCACCAAAAAAAATCTCACAACAAATATCTTACGCAAAACAAAAACCCATCATGCTACCATGACTCATCACCATGAGTCACAAGTGCACATGCATGAATCAATGCAAAGAATGAGTCACAGTTTCCACACAAATAAACATTTAAAACTCTAAATGTTTAATAACAAAAGATATGGCATCTTCTAAAGTAAACTTGTAATGAATTACAAGAAACCCCTTATTCGTATATACATACCCGCATCCGCATTCCGACTGAATACGAATACAACGAGACAAAAATAATCCAACAATATAATACTAGGATCCGGATTAAACCAAAGCCCAATGGTATTATCCGTCCGATCATGATCCGTGCACAAGTGAACGTATATGATCGGACCCTGCCATAAAACCATACAGCCTGCACAACGTTTTGCCCGAAGCAGGGAAACCCTCTGTGTGGGACTCTAAGGACTCGTCAATACGCTGGCAGTGGGTTTAACCACAAGCACGTCAGTGGCACTAGCTGTACGTAACGACTACCCAGGTATTGAGCGAAAGGGAGGCCGACGAGCAAACTCATCCTGAAACCCCACTGAGCCTGACAGTGACAATATTCGTACAGTCCGGTCCGTCCGTCTATGAGTATCGCATATCGAGTCTAGGGGGTGGATAAATTCAGACCCCTAATAACGCGACATTTAGTGTCTGTATGAAGCCTATTACCACTTGAGAAACTACTGATCCAAATCAGTAATTCTCGACTACCTTGGCCAAGGATTTCTGGTGATGGCCACCCGTGCACTCCGTGACATCAACCCCCAATACCGGGAGAGACGAATCCCCTGACGATCCGCTCACTGCCTCTATGTGGCTCGGGACTGTACCCAACTAAAACCTGTTTGCACGACTCCTTTGAGCCATGGTAGGGTAGTAATCAAAGCACAGTGGGAACTCACACAAGACAAATGACGATCTCATGTCGATAGACTAATCTGTACACATGTGTTGAATCAAGTGTTGATTCAATGATATGTTATATGTATATATATTTGATACTGGCTGGTTACATGTGATGTAACCGGATTATTGAATCAAGTGTTGATTTGATAAAGTATATTGAAAGTTGTCGGTTATATGTGATATGACTGGGTTATTGAATCAAGTGTTGATTCGATAATGTGATATACATATAAATGATATTAGTCGGTTATATATGATGTAACCGGATTATTGAATCAAGTGTTGATTTAATAATTTGATATATATTTTTATATTTGATATATTAATATATATATATTAACTAATATTATGCTTACTAAAAGATTTTCTTCTCTTTGAAATACATTTAATATATATGTGATATATATTAATATATGTATTTATATATTATGTCATGGTGGATGATACATTGGACATGGGTGTATGAGACTCACACCAAGACTAAAGATTATTGGGTAATTATTTATTAAGAGTAAATACAAAATGAGGTGGAAATAAGCATGTCTTAAGATGCTTATGGAAGCATGTAGAAGCCATGACTCATTCCACTAATTTTGTTAAACTCTAGATATTTTATAACCCAACCATTATCTTTAGCTCATTGTTAACTCTCTCTACTTATCGCTTATGATATTTTCTTTACCTTAGTTCATCTTCTTCATCATCTCATTTTTGCTCTCTAGCTTTTGATGAGGTGAGAAAAGAAAAGAAGAAAGTGATTTGTAAAGTGAAAAAAATTCCTACTTCATCAATCTACTCTCATCTAGCCCATAAGATTAGGTTGTTTGCTTCCCTAATTTCTTGATTAGTGAAGAGGTAGCTTGAGTTAGAGTAACTTCATGGTGGATCATCTTCGGCCTCGAAGACGACGAAGCAAGCTCGTTCCTTTCACCAAGTGGAGCCTAAGAAGAGTTCTAGGGACCACTACTTGGAGCTAAAGGACAACTACTTGGAGCTTTAGAAGTGAAGGACCGTTCTACAAATGTTGTATTCTCTATTCACTTAGTGTAAAACCTATTTACATACTTAGAAACCCTAATTCTCTAGTTCGATTCTAGGTTAGTGTAGCTTAGACCTCTAAATTTTTTTAAATTGCATACTTGATGCATGTGGAAACCAAGTAGAGGTGCTAAGACACACTTTAAATAAGGTATACATCTACACATGAACCATACGGCCAGTTTAAAAGATACGAATCGTAGTTTTGAAAGTGGGAGCTACGGTGTTTTTGAGGAAAAGACATCATTTGAAAATCCGTAGCGTCCTTTGAGGTTTCCATTTAAAAGTGCATATGATTTGTCAATTTAGGAAATAAGTATGGTTCAGGTGAAATCTTTACGTCGACAATCCAGCCTCATAGTATCCGATATGGAAATATCCTTGATCATCATCCTCAAATCACGAGCACGGATCAATCATCCGGTATATCTTATCGCATAGGGTAATCCATCGTACGGTGACATCAAACAGAATAAGGATTCTATCGTCCTATTCATCAAAGTTGGTACGGATCTATAGTCTCGTACGACATATCACTCTTTATTCTCATATATATAGATAAATATGTACACATATAACTCAAGTCATATCTATAGCAATCTCATAACATGCCTTGGCAAAATTATCTATATTCTCATATCGCCTCACATTTGTATATCGACATATTAAGCCAAGTCATCTTAGTTCATCATAATCTCTTTTCATCATATCAATATCCCACATCAAGTCATCTTGTATATATATCATATTCTCATTTGTATGTATGTATAATCTCACACCATCTATTGGCATATGAATATAATATGTACATTGGCTCGCATCCTCAAGCCAACATATCTATTAATGTCAACTTTTATCATATCATCTCATACTAAAACCTTTAATCATATCCGTAAGTTCGTAGCATATCTTTTCTCCAAATTATAATTTATATAACGATTTTCCATATCAATAATTGCGGGGGTGCTATACGCCATCCACCCGACTTCTTCCGTAGATATAAATCTACTCACCCGCTAAACTCCTTGCTTATCCGAAGTCGATGTGTTTCGTCGTCTCGGAAGTCCACACAAAGGTACCTACAATCAAAACACATCGTAATGCTATTGAAACCAAGTCCGAAAACCGATACGGCACACGAAGTACTTATAGGTTAGAACCATTACACTACTACAGTAAGGGGTTGCCCCTACGGATATAAGAATCCATAAAGGCAACTTTTTATTGTCTCTACGGATTAATCCGTAAGTCCATCGATTTTCTCCTACGGTGCCCTATAGATTAATTTAAAAATATTAAAATGTAATATGTTATTTGCCTCTATGGAGCCGTAAGAGAAGGACCTACGGATTAATCCGTAGGGGCAAAGAAGGGTTATTTATAAAAAAAATAAAGCCCAGAAATTTCCTCGTCGTTCCCAAAATTGCCCACTCCCCCGCGATCGATCTCCCGCGCCTGCCTCCTCGCCACCACACCCGCGCATGCCTCCTCATCACCCATCGTCGACTTCGTCGTCGTCGTTGGCCGCAGCAGAAAGACCCACGCACCTCCTCGCCACCGCACCCGCGCGCCTCCCCGGCCTCCTGCACCTCGTCGAGCTATATTCCGCCGGCAAAACTACTACTGAGGTGAGTTAATTTGAATTTTGAACTTATAATTATGCTTATTTTTGTGTTATTATTGATTTTTGGGTTAGGATTATGGTTACTAGTATACGGCCGGGTTAACTAGGGTTAGGGTTAGGGTTAGGGTTCGGTTTAGTGTTAGGGTTAGGTTTAGGGTTGGGGTTAGGGTTAATTAGGTAGGGTTAGGGTTAGGGTTAGTTTGGGTTAATTAGGTAAAATAGGGTTGGTGATGATTAGGGTTAGGGTTAGGGTTAATTAGATTAATTAGGGTTAATTTTGGTTTGGGCTAGAGTTAATTATAATTTGATTTAGGGTGATAATTAGGGTTAGGTTAATTTAGGTTAAGGTTTGGTCTAGGGTTAATTTGGGTTAATTAGGTAAAATAGAGTGTATTTATTTTATGGTGTTGATTAGGGTTAATTTGGGATAATTTTGGGTTAATTAGGGATAATTTGAGTTAGGGTGTTGATTAGGGTTAATTTGGGTTGATTTTGGGTTAATTAGGGATAATTTGAGTTAGGGTGATGATTAGGGTTAATTTGGGTTAATTAGGGTTAGGGTTTATGGTGCACGAGTTCCTTCAAGACGATACTAGATGATAACGTAAACGCACAACTTTACTGTAAACGCAATAAAAATTTACCCTAAACAAAAAACCTTCGAACCCTTAATAACGAAACGTAAACGTAAAACCTATTCAAGTTAAATGTTCAACTTAAAACCAATATATGATACTCGATGATAATATGAAACTTTCATATTCTCATCGATACTCATATGTGAAAATCAAAGCGCGACTTAGTCCCCGTCTATCGGTTAACATGCGTTCGATGTTAGTCGTAACATTGAACTATACGAAGGTTGTTAAATATCAAACGGTATAATTCAGTACTAACAACCGTCGTGTAGTCTATCTGACGAGAAGATTCAATCGTATGATAACCGATAGATTTGTCCAGTGTGGAAAAGTTAGGAATGTATAAAGCAAACACCTGCATTCACTTGTGTTTTCATTCGTATCGAGTTATTTCGTCTGTACTTTTCCGCTGGTTCTCCGTATACAAAGATAGATTAGATGTTCATTTCAACATTGTTTTACTGCATTGAAATGATTATCTATTCTATTACAGTGTACTCGGAGAACAGCGGGAAGGTGCTGCCGAAATTTACTCAAAACGGATGAAAGCACAAGCAAATGGGTTTCTGCTCTATACATTCTTAATGGGATAGAAGCCTTACCCCCAACAGCCGAAACACATACATATAACACGAATACACAACAAACGCACACACAAAATACATACACACTAACAACCTGTTGGCTATAGTTCCCTCAAGTCAATTATTGGATCACAGGCACGTAATTGCAATGATTGAGGGAGGACCTATACCGGTAGAACAGTCTTACTCAAGATGATAGTATACTATCTGGTTTTTCTTTATCATCGTGTACATGCTTCAGGTGACATCACAGATCACTATTACATGTTGATAGAGCCTATAGGATTCTTGCTTGACAACCAGCAGTATGATGGCGATCATATATGTGAGAGTTAGGTGGTCTATAAGCACATACTTAAAGTGTTCCTAGTCATGGGAGTTTTGAGAATAGGCATTGAAACTCCAATAGTAGACTAGTGTATACGGATCGAGACCCCGACGAGGGGCGGTGGCCGGTCTCACAAGCCATTGGTGTCAATTGGTTCACCTAAGATGTATACAGGTGCTCATTGGGTTATGAGTACACCGGACGGACTCGCCGAGAACATGCTAGTTGGTATTATACCTATTTTTAGATAGCAGTTCCCAGGTGACATGTGTACTGATTAGTCTATCGACCTGAGATCGTCATTTGTCTCGTATGAGTTCCCACTGTGCTTTGATTACTACCCTACCACGGCTCAGAGGAGTCGTGCAAACAGGTTTTAGTTGGGTACAGTCCCGAGCCACATGGAGGCAGTGAGCGGATCGTTAGGGGATTCATCTCTCCCGGTATATTGAGGTAGATGTCGCGGAGTGCACGGGTGGCCATCACCAGAAATCCTCGGCCGGGGTAGACGAAAATTAATTATTCGGATCAGTAGTTTCTCAGTTGGTGATAGGTTTCATACCGACACTAAATGTCACGTTATTAGGTGTCTGACTTTATCCACCCCCCTAGACTCGATATGCGATACTCATAGAAGAACGGACTGGACTGTACGGATATTGTCACTGTCAGGCTTAGTAGGGTTCCAGGATGAGTTCGCACGTCAGCCTCCCTTTCGCTCAATACCTGGGTAGCCGTTACGTATAGCTAGTGCCACTGAAATGCTTGTGGTTAAACCCACTGCCAGCGTATTGACGAGTCTTTAGAGTCCCACACAGAGGGTTTCCTTAGTTCGGGCGAAACGTTGTAGAGGCCGTATGGTTTTATGGCAGGGTTCGATCATATACATGCACTTATGCACGGATCATGATCGTACGGATAATACTAGTGGGCTTTGGTTTAAGCCGGATCTTAGTATTATATTGTTGGATTATTTTCGTCTCGTTGTATTCGTATTCAGTCGGAATACGGATGCAGGTATGTATATACAGATGAGGGGTATTCTTGTAATCTGTTACAAGATTGCTTTTGAAGATGCCATTTCCTTTTTCATTTAAACATTTAGCTTAATGTTTAAATATTGTTGTGATGGAAATTGTGAGCATAAGTTTTGGCTTGTGGTATTTATTGCAATTTGGTGACTCATGGTGTGTTTACTTGTGCCATGCTTAATTCTTTATTGTTTTATTGTTTGGGATATTTGTGGAGAGAGGGGGCAGTTCTTTTAATGCCTTGGGATTTTTCTTAAGTAGGTTTTCATGGCTCTCAAAATATCTCACACAATAACAAAAGCCATTTTCTTCAGTAGCTTCTTTCTTGAGCTCACACTTTCCTCCATGGGCATTTTCTTCAACTTCTATCCATACCCTCTCATGTGTTGAGAATCCATGGTTGTCTTGAGACAAAATGATCATGCACTGTCTCTACTTCATCTTGTGCATCTAGGCTAGCAAACTGGATGCCCGAGTTGCTTCGGTTTTGAAGCGGGAGCCCGTATAAAGAACCCTCGACGTGGATCTTCTTCGACGATTGGAGACCGGGGATCGAACTTGATCTGGGAAGTCGCGAGGAGCTTGGACAGAGGTTGAAGACCGAAGGACACGGATCGATAGGTATAACCTCTCTAAACACTTTAAAGTTTACTAGTATAGGGTTAATGGTTCAATCCGGGAATCGGGTTCCGTTAGCGCCGGGTTTTAAAAGTTTTTGTTCCGCATTTGGCCATGGATTGATGGCCGTGGCGCTGGCGTAACCTTACACGACCATACACTTAAGCGAAATCATAAATTGAAATACGCATACACAAAATACAACTCAAACTTGGTTATCTTCAAATCTAACTTTATTTATCGATAATTTATTCTTTTCAACGACAAACTTTCCGCTACGGACTTTCTTCTTTGTCAGTAACCATCGCGTTCATAGATTTTTCAATATAATCACCATAACCTACAATTTATATGTTATACAGTCTAACATGGCCCATGAGTACATAAGAGTTAAGGACTGGATGTACGTGGATGTTAGTTAGATGTATGCCCTAGAGGCCATTACTATACATAGGATGTATATTGTAGTGGATGCTTGGACATATATAGGGAGGACTTTCTTGCTCGACATGATAGTATGCTATCTGGTTGCTCTTTACCTTAACGTGTATACTGACAGTCTCTCGGTTACATGTTGGCAAAGCCCTTAGGATGTGTACTTGACTACCTGGACTATGATGCAGATCATACTAGTGGGGACAGATAGTCTATAAGTACACCCTTCAAAGTCCCTAGTCGTGGGTGTATCGAGACGGGGCATCGATATACCAGAGTAGACTAGCGTATACCTTCTCGACCCATACAGATGGGCGATGGATGATCCCATATCCATTGGTGTTTGACATCAGAGATGATATACGGGTGCACAGTGAAGACTGGGTACACTGGACGGACTCGCCGAGAACTCCCAGATGGTATTATACCTTACGTCAGATGGCAGTTCTTTGGTGACACTGGTACAGAGTAGTCTGTTGACCCGAGATCATCATAGAGTCTTGTGTGGTTCCCACTATGCTTTGATTTCCACCTTACCACGTCCAAGAGGGCGTGCAAAACAGTGGTTTTTGGGTACAGTCCCGAATCACATGGAGGCAATGAGCGATAGGAGGGGATTCGTCTCTCCCGGTATAGGGAGTTGATGTTGCGCTGTGTTCGATTGGCTATAACCAGAAATCCCTGGCCAGGGTTGCTGAGATTTACTGGTAAGTGTTACCAGTAGTTTCTCAAAATGTTATAGACCTCATATCGACATGACTTATCAAGCTATTGGGGTCTGACGTTTACCACCCCTAGGCGAGATATGCGACATATCAGACGATCAGACCGGACTGTACGGTAAGTGTTACTGGTTGGATTCACTGGAGTGTGAGCGGGCTTGCTCGTCGATCTTCTGATCGCTCAATACCCGGGTGGCCGTTACGTTTAGCAAACTGCTTGCGGCTTGTGGGTGCTTGATATGATCATCACCTGCTGCCGGCGTATTGACGAGTCTTTAGAGTCCTACACAGAGGTTTCCTGGCTCAAGCGAAACGAAATAGGAGCGCATATGAGATATGTGCGGGACCGAGAATAATGCGTGTATGTGATACCGTATTCCATTCTCGCGATAAATGTATCGATTGGTTGTATGCGATATAACCTAGTTATCGATTCAAGCATTGATTCGATAAACCGATACATAGGATACTAGTCGGTTATATGCGATATGACCGGATCTTTAAATCAAGTGTTGATTTAATGATTTAATGTATAATTATATATTTGATATATTACTTTGCATTAACTAGTATTGGTTCACTTTAAATGGATTTTCTCACTTGGATGTACAAGTTGTATATGTGATATACTTTTTATGCAAATGATTGTATCATGTTTGATGATACATGTTTGCTAGGGTTTTTGTGTAAAGATCTAACCATGGTTACATGTTAATGGTTAGGGTTTTGATTTATTCATTTATTTATTTGTTTATTCTTTTTGGAAAATAAATGGCATGAAAAGAAAATGGTGGCTTGATTTGTATTCTAGTTGAAGTTTCATGAAGCTTTGACCTAAGTGACCATTTTTGTCTCATGCTTAACCCTAACCATTCCCACTAACCCTAGTTTAGTCTCTACACTTGACCATGGTTGGTAGATGATAAGTATTATTATTATTTTCATTTTACTTAATACTTATCATAACATTTTCTTCTTCTTCTTCTTCATCTTCAACATGAAGAAAGCTTGGACCATCAATGGTGATTGATGAAAAGGGTGAGAAATCCAATTCTAAAGTGAACCCGCTTCCTATTTCTTTATCCTCCACCTCTTGCCAAGTAGTATAGGGTGTTTCCTTCCCAAGTTTTCATGGATTGGTGAAGGTGGAGCTTGATCTAGTGATGCCTCGACGTAGATCATCTTCGGCATCGTCGTCGATGACCTAGCCCGCTTTTTCTCCGATGAAGCCGATGCTAGAGTCATGGTTCGATTTGGACAGCGGAGAGGACTTCATCATGGAGCTATGGAGGTGGAGAAACGGATCTACAAAGGTTGTATTTCCGTTCTTTTAGTTTAGTTGTAAACTAGTTTCATTTAGTCGCCTAAAATCTAGTTAACGATCCGTATTAGGATTTCTCGGCACCCATAAAATTTCAAATTGGCATGGTTGATGCCTTGTGAGACCTCTTGAGAGTGCCTAGGAACCCTACAGTGGTATCAGAGCCTAGCTAGAGCCTTAGGCGATGCGTAGATGGAGTTTGAAGTCCGATTAAACCGAAACCCTAACACAAATTTGCTCTCTGAACTTTTTCCAAAAATTGGGTTTTTTCCAAATTAAAAATATGCAGAAAATTCAGCAGGAAATTCTAAGAATTACGGTGCAAAAATTACCTAATGATCTTTCTAAAGTGCGGCGGAACAGCGGCATTAGCGTGCTAATGCGGCTGTTCCGCGGCCATTTTGTCTCTTCTCCCATTGAATTTTGCACAGTAATTCCTATTTTGCAGTGCTGGTTTTCCTGGGATATATTTTTTTTCTGAACTCAAGAGTTGAGTTTTTTGGGTTGTATTGTGGACTCGGTGTTTCGATCGGATTGTCTAACTTTGTCTATGTGGCTTTCCGGAAATTTTAGAATATGTTAAAAAGTTCGACCGGATATAAATACCCAACTTTTCCCCTGTCGGGAAATTTTCAAGTGTTGGATCTTTCCGTGGTTTAAAGACGTTCTAAGTAGTGCAAGTAACGCGATGGTCCCTCTAGAAGACAACAAACCTTAACTCGATTATGTGACCGTCTTGAACTGCCCTTTGAACCTTCGGGTTTGGGGCAGTACGGCATGCCACATGTGAGGCGTTGGCTTGACCCTTCTACGGCTGGACCATTGGTACTGAGGCACGAACTGAATGTTTTTAGACTTGTTTCATGTGTTGATCTGTATCGAGAAAACTTGGGTGTTTGAATGTTCGATCGAAAAGTTTAACATTTTCTATTTATCCGGAATGTGATACAATACTTGGAATCCACAAGTAGTTATGAAATAACTGAATGAATGTTATAAATCTAGCGGTTTAGTCTCACTTGATCGGTTGCCACGGAATTTTGATGTGATCAAAAGTCCGTCGCAATCACGTAGCGTACGCGGATACTCGCCGGGTAAACTTAATAGACAGCCTCACTCCATAGCCCCGACCAAGTGACTGTAGGAGAACCCCGTCGCCGAAAGCATCCGTTCGGGTGCTCGCGGCAGCGGTGTTCCGCCTTGGTGCACTTCGTCGACGGCATAGGGGGTGCGGCCGTCTACTGAAGTTTGCGACGAGTATTCGATCAGGATGTCGGGAATCCTGTTGAATTGCCCGACTTGATATTGAAAAGTGTTTTCGATTTTGAGACTAAAATGCGGGGTTTATAATTGTTAGGCATGCGATGTCTAAGGAATTCATTTGATTAGGCATGCGATGTCTATGCAGGTTGCGGATTCCAACTGTTGTAGTTTTACACTTTCTTTTCTGTGACCGTAAGTGTAATATGTGATATCGCCGGTTTCGTTGCTATATGTCAACGACAATTGGGATGCGCACATTTACTTACGTTGATGACATGTGATGTTATGTGTTGCTGGATATGTTATATTGGATCGTCGTGTTTGAATAACCAGGGGTTTTTATGTGAGAGGAGTGTTTTTCTTTTTCATTCATGTAAAAACTTGTATGTAATATTCTTTTATTGGGGCACTTCCAGGTTGCGGAAGATGTCACCCTTTGTATATTATTTACTTTTCCGCACTAGGATAGACCCAAGGAGGAGGGCACAAGTAACCGGGTTCTGGAGTCCAGTGGGAGACCAACTCGAGGAGTCGAGTCCGGATCTCCTAACTCCAGAATTGGTAGGGTTGCTTGCCGCTCTCGTAGGGGTCTAGGGGTATGGGTTTGGCTATTCATCACGACCGTGGAATCCTTGTTTTATACTGGCTCGTATTGAAAACACGGACGTCCTAGTATATCCAATATTTCATATGATTCTTCTGCTGCGATATCTGTGATGTGATCATGTGATGTTCTGTGATAGATACTGTATATAGTATATATGATATATTATATAGACGTTACTTATGTTTTACACCCGCGCTAGCCCTGCCCCGCTCTGCCGTTAGTCACCTAACCTAACGGTGCACGAGGGAACATCGAGGCGAATGCGGATGGCATAAGTGTACGTCGTATTTATCTGTGATGTTTAGGTACTTAAATGATGGGACTTCATTAATGTGATTAATGAAATAAAAGAAAACTAAGATGTTGTAGAATCGAATTTCAAAAATAAAACAGGTAGCTACAGTTCTTGCTTTGCATAGCGGTATATATGATATATCCTGCACCTTATTCGATGAGGAAAGGACCGAGATCCCTTCACCGGGAGTGACTCCTTTAGCAATAACTGGCAGATGCTACACACTCGGTTTGTCTTTTGATTGCTTTTAAGAGTTTTTGCTTTGCAAAGTGATATATATGATATATCCCGCACCTCATTCGACGAGGAAAGGACCGACGATCCCTTCACCGGGAGTGACTCCTTTAGCAAAACTACAAAAGCCTCAAAAACACTCCATTTTAAAATCATTTGATTCTACAACGATATCAAGTTCATTACGCAATAGGTTTTCAGAAAAACCTGTCGTAGCCCTCCGTCATTTCAGATAAGTTGTATATAGTATTCGTGCTGCATTTGTTGGCTTTCGTCAAGGTGCAGTGTGCGGTAGCTATATGCTGCTTATCTGCTGCATACGATGCGATTGGATTAGGGTAGTCGTGCGGCTTTGTTGGCTTTCGTCAAGGGTCGTGCGGGTGGGTTTAATTCAATCAAGAAATGTACGGGTTGAACTTGACTAGCGGGCTATGGTTTGTTGGCTTTCGTCAAGGTCATAGCACGTTAGGGGCAAAATATTATCGGGAATTTCAAGTGTTGAAATTTGCAATGAGATTGCATACCTTCTATGAGATAGTTGGATCCCGATACCCGCTGCGAGTAATTGTTACTCCTGGGAGAGTTTTACACATTACAATTAGCCGATCAAGTAGGTGTCTAGAAAGGTGTTAACGAGGTTACGCCTCTGGGAAAATGAGGTTTACATTAATTAGGTTCGTGCGAAAGCACGGGGGACCTCCCTCAAAGTACCGACACTGACCTGGCTGAAAGATTGGCGAACTTGTAGTGTGTAATTAATCCCGGCTAGTCTTTCCTTTTTGGGTTTGAAGGAAGATTTGATAAAAAGCAGTGGGAGCCATCCTGATTAGATAAAATAATAACCAATCTATTCTTGAAAGAGCGCACGCTGAGTGTTTTCTTCTCTCTCTCTCCTGGTAGCGACCATATCACGCCTTAATCAAGATAATAATACGGATATTTGACCGAACCCGCTTGTTATACTGAGCTGGGGAACGTTGGTCCCGCTCCAACTTATAATTGTTATAAGACAGAGCAAGAAATTGGGGATTACCAGAATTCCTGTGCCGCCCAAACGAAGAGAGTGCATGCTGATGCATCATCTTCGGGTGTGTTCATTACAAAGAACTGTTTCTCTGTATCCTCTACGTTCTGGGTATGTGATACCAGATCAGGATCCCAAATATGTAATCTGTTACATAGGGCTACAGAAAGGTAGAGAACTGAGAACGGGTGATAAGTTTCATGAGGCAGAGAACGGGGCAAGTGTTGCAGCCAAGTCTGTTGGTCACTGTCACCCTGTATTACGAATACATTGATTCTGAACGAATGTTATTAGATACCGAACCTGATATACAAAATCGTATCTATCTCTTTATTAATAAAGAAATGATAAAATTTTGTATAGATGGATAATGTTTTGAACATTTCCTATATCAAAAGTTGATCGGTTCAGGCACGTTATCTAAAAGCATTGATGTTCTAAATCAAACTACAGTTCTTTTGTATACGGAACACACACAAGAGGAAGAGTTCAGATATGAACGAATCCTTCTTGAGGCATTGTAGACTAGGTCATATCAATGCGACCCGACTGGCTGAAGTTACATTTAAGATGCATATTTAAATCAGTTTGAATCTACATCTTGTGAAACTTGCCAGTCATGTCACAAAGATACAATGACACCAGCTCTGTTTATTTGAAACAAAGAAAGAGTTAGTGAACTCTTCGGATGATACATGTTGATGTATGTAGGTCCCCTGTCTGCACATGTCAAGACCGGTTCTTTGTACTTCATTACATTCTCTGATGATCTTTCGAGATTCAGACCTATGTTCCTGTTGAAACACAAGTCCGAACCTTTTGAGATATTCACAGAATAAAAGTTAGAAGTAGAGAACCAATACGGGTATAAGTATTATGTCCTTTGATGAGATCATGGAGGAGAATACTTGAGCACGGAAATCCTGGACTATTCTAAAGGAGAATGAGATTCTCTCTCAGCATTACTCCTCCGTATACACCATAGCATGATGGTATAACGGGGCGGAGCTATTGCACCATATATGATAAGGTGTGCTCTATGATGAGTACTACTGAGTTACCTATTTCCTTTTTGAGAGTTATGCACTTGAGAAGCTGCATACCTATTGAATAGGGTTCAAATCAAATCAGTTGCCTACCACTTCATATGTGATATGAAAAGGGAAGAGCCCATATCTTAAGATGGTTAAGATTTGGGGTTGTCCGGCCTATGTCTAAAAGCAAAATCCGGACAAGCTCGAGGCATGGTCAGTTATATAGAACTGGAATGGTTCCAGCTATACAAACTACAGCAGATGATTTGAAAGAACCAAAGGATTCAATAGTTACCAACGAACCTCAGCCTCTCCGCCGATCTAGTAGGGTTCCTCACCCACCTGAGAGATACTTCGGTTTCTCTATGACAGTGGGAGCGAGGATTGCATCATGAGATGATGACCCAACTAGTTTCGAGCTGGCCATCAGGAGTAAGACTCTATAAGAATGGCTGGATGCTTAGAGATCTGAGATGGAATCCTTATACACCAACAAAGTATGGACTTTGGTTGCTATATCTGAAGGGTTAAATCCCCATCAGGAGCAAGTATATCTTGAGAAGATTACTTGGTGTAGATGGAAAGGTTGAGACTTTCAAAGCTAGACTTGTTAAAGGTTTTCGTCATCGACCAGGCGTGGATAATGATGAAACCTTTTCCAGTGCCTATGCTTAAGTCCATCCAGATCCTACTTGCCACGGCTACATACCATGACTACGAGATCTGGTGGTTGGGTGCCATGACTGCTTTTCTAAATGTTGTTTTAGAAGAGAACGTCTATAAGTACACAGCCAGAGGGCTTCGTAGACAGTGGGAGCAGCGGAAACGTGTACAAGATGCTTTATAGGATAAAGCAGGTATCGCGGAGTTGGAACATCTGTTTTGATGTAGTAGTCAAACAGTTTGACATCATCAAAATGGTAGATGAACCTTGTATATACAAAAAGGTAGTAGGGAGTATGGTGATGATCCTCGTAGAGTACGTGGATGACATACTCTTGATAGGGAAGGAGTTTCCTATGCTACGCTCGGTCAATCTCCGCTTATCACAATGATTCTCCATAAAGGATCAAAGTGATACCTCCTAAATCCTGCGTTGTGAATCTATGAGATAGATCTAATTGGATGTTAGGATTCTCACTAGTTGTAGTGAGATGGTATCAATCAATCCTGGGGAGAATCACTGGAAGGGTTCCAGGGTGATAAGGATGACTGAATGTCAGTCACAGGCATTGTCTTTACCCTCAGTGGAGGGACGGTATGTTGGAAAAGTTCCAAGCTAGATACCGTGGCATACTAGACGATAAAGGCTGGATACATCGCTACTTAAGATGCTACCAAAGAGGCAGTCTGGGTGTATATTGGTTCATGAGATGAACTACGTTCCAACCATTGTGAGACAATGGAGTTGTGGCTTATGCCAAGGAACACCGGTCCCATCAGTGATCCAGACATATTCTAAGGCAGTGTCACCAGATCATGGAGATGGTTGATCTCCAGGGTGATCGAGGTTTGGAGAGTAGACTCAGAGGACAAACACAGCGGATCCACTCACAAATGCCTGTTCCCAGAGAGAGATTTTTATGGGATGGTTGGGTATGAGATACTACAACCACTGCTATCAGATGGCCCTAGTGCAAGTGGGAGATTGTTAGTTATATGTATGCCCTAGAGGCCATTACTATACATAGGATGTATATTGTAGTGGATGCTTGGACATATATAGGGAGGACTTCCTTGCTCGACATGATAGTATGCTATCTGGTTGCTCTTTACCTTAACGTGTATACTGACAGTCTCTCTGTTACATGTTGGTAAAGCCCTTAGGATGTGTACTTGACTACCTGGACTATGATGCAGATCATACTAGTGGGGACAGATAGTCTATAAGTACATCCTTCAAAGTCCCTAGTCGTGGGTGTATCGAGACGGGGCATCGATATACCAGAGTAGACTAGCGTATACCTTCTCGACCCATACAGATGGGCGATGGATGATCCCATATCCATTGGTGTTTGACATCATAGATGATATACGGGTGCTCAGTGAAGACTGGGTACATTGGACGGACTCGCCGAGAATTCCCAGATGGTATTATACCTTACGTCAGATGGCAGTTCTCTGGTGACACTGGTACAGAGTAGTCTGTTGACCCGAGATCATCATAGAGTCTTGTGTGGTTCCCACTATGCTTTGATTTCCACCTTACCACGTCTAAGAGGGCGTGCAAAACGGTGGTTTTTGGGTACAGTCCCGAATCACATGGAGGCAATGAGCGATAGGAGGGGATTCGTCTCTCCCGGTATAGGGAGTTGATGTTGCGCTGTGTTCGATTGGCTATAACCAAAAATCCCTGGACAGGGTTGCTGAGATTTACTGGTAAGTGTTACCAGTAGTTTCTCAAAATGTTATAGACCTCATATCGACACGACTTATCAAGCTATTGGGGTCTGACGTTTACCACCCCTAGGCGAGATATGCGACATATCAGACGATCAGACCGGACTGTACGGTAAGTGTTACTGGTTGGATTCACTGGAGTGTGAGCGGGCTTGCTCGTCGATCTTCTGATCGCTCAATACCCGGGTGGCCGTTACGTTTAGCAGACCGCTTGCGGCTTGTGGGCGCTTGATATGATCATCACCTGCTGCCGGCGTATTGACGGGTCTTTAGAGTCCTACACAGAGGTTTCCTGGCTCAAGCGAAACGAAATAGGAGCGCATATGAGATATGTGCGGGACCGAGAATAATGCGTGTATGTGATACCGTATTCCATTCTCGCGATAAATGTATCGATTGGTTGTATGCGATATAACCTAGTTATCGATTCAAGCATTGATTCGATAAACCGATACATAGGATACTAGTCGGTTATATGCGATATGACCGGATCGTTAAATCAAGTGTTGATTTAATGATTTAACGTATAATTATATATTTGATATATTACTTTGCATTAACTAGTATTGGTTCACTTTAAATGGATTTTCTCACTTGGATGTACAAGTTGTATATGTGATATACTTTTTGTGCAAATGATTGTATCATGTTTGATGATACATATTTGCTAGGGTTTTTGTGTAAAGATCAAACCATGGTTACATGTTAATGGTTAGGGTTTGATTTATTCATTTATTTATTTGTTTATTCTTTTTGGAAAATAAATGGCATGAAAAGAAAATGGTGTCTTGATTTGTATTCTAGTTGAAGCTTCATGAAGCTTTGACCTAAGTGACCATTTTTGTCTCATGCTTAACCCTAACCATTCCCACTAACCCTAGTTTAGTCTCTACACTTGACCATGGTTGGTAAATGATAAGTATTATTATTATTTTCATTTTACTTAATACTTATCATAACATTTTCTTCTTCTTCTTCTTCATCTTCAACATGAAGAAAGCTTGGACCATCAATGGTGATTGATGAAAAAGGGTGAGAAATCCAATTCTAAAGTGAACCCACTTCCTATTTCTTCATCCTCTACCTCTTGCCAAGTAGTATAGGGTGTTTCCTTCACAATGTTTTCATGGCTTGGTGAAGGTGGAGCTTGATCTAGTGATGTCTCGACGTAGATCATCTTCGGCATCGTCGTCGATGACCTAGCCCGCTTTTTCTCCGATGAAGCCGATGCTAGAGTCATGGTTCGATTTGGACAGCGGAGAGGACTTCATCATGGAGCTATGGAGGTGGAGAAACGGATCTACAAAGGTTGTATTTCCGTTCTTTTAGTTTAGTTGTAAACTAATTTCATTTAGTCGCCTAAAATCTAGTTAACGATCCGTATTAGGATTTCTCGGCACCCGTAAAATTTCAAATTAGCATGGTTGATGCCTTATGAGACCTCTTGAGAGTGCCTAGGAACCCTACAGTGGATTGGCAACAACGCATGCAATCTAAGTTTGTTTCAGGAGTAGCTGCTTTCATTGAATTTGCACACGCACATAATAAGATCGAGTTAGAGAAGATTCCATACCTCTGGGAAATAACATGCCCGACAGCTGGTACGAACCCTAGAAGATGATGTCTGATTTGTGTCTGAAGTATGAGAAGATTCATACATGTCCTGAAGATTGCATGTTGTACCAGAATGAGAATTCAGATTTGAAACAATGTCCAACATGCAGAGAGGCCAGGTATAAGACGAAAGAATCTGATAAAAAGCCCGATATACCTATTAAGATAGCACGATACTTTCTCATAACACAGAAGCTGCAGAGGCTATTCAGGTGCAAGAAAACAGCCAAGGCAATGATTTGGCATCACCGTGCTGCTCCAAGTGAAGATGGAAAATTGAGTCATCCAAGAGATTCACCGGCATGTAAGGATTTTGATAGGAGACACGAAATATTCAATAGTGATCCTCGCAATGTCAAGCTCGGACTCGCTAGTGATAGCTTCTGCCCAATCAACTATATAGCTGGAAGCCACAGCACATGGCTCGTTGTAATGATAGTTTATAATCTGTCGCCTTGGTTGGCTATGGATCAATCCTACTTTATGATATCTCTTCTTATTGACGAACCAAACTCACCGGAAAACAATATCGACGTCTATCTCCGACCTCTGATCGATGAGTTAAAATGTTTATTCATTGATGGTGTAGAGACTTACGATGCAAACACAGATACAACCTTCACACTGCGTGCGGCTATAATGTGGACAATTAATGACTTTCCTGCGTATGGAATACAATCAGGTTGGCCCATACATGGTCACAAAGCATGCCCTTATTGCCATCAATGTACAACATCGAAATGGTTGAATTTTAGCAAGAAGGTTTGTTATTGCGGCCATCGGCGTTTTCTGCCACTAGACCAACCCTACAGGTTAGACTCTGCTCACTTTAATGGTCATCAGGAGTTTCTTAGGCCTCCAGCCTCATTTTCCGGAGAGGAAGGGACTGCTCAGTGGGATGGTTACAATAATGTGACCTTCAGGATAGATCCGGCAAAACAGGTCAAACCACCATACCGGAACAAGTTAAGTATTTTCTACGAGCATCCGTACTGGTCAACAAATTTAGTGCGTCATTTTCTGGACGTCATGCACATAGAGAAGGGAGTATCCGAGCACGTACTCAACTTGCTTCTTTGTAAAGACGGAAAATCGAAAGACAACCTCCGTGCTCGGATGGATCTTCAAGATTGGAAAATTAGAAGTGAATTGCATCCTAAGCCGATAGCGGGTAAACCAGAAAAGTTTTTACTTCCCAATGTCGCGTATCATATGTCACAACCGGAGAAGAAAAGGTTCCGGCAGGTGTTGCATGATTTGAAAGTTCCCACAGGTTTCTCAGGATCATTTAGCAAGAAAATAAAAATTGTGAAAGGCAAGATCGATGGGCTGAAAAGTCATGATCACCATGTTATTATGGAGCACCTTCTCCCATTAGCCTTCAGGATCGGTTTGTCTAGTAATCAATGACCTTTTTTGCTTTTTTAGAGAATTGTGCGCTAAAACCCTTGATGTTATGACGCTAGAGAATCTAGAAAAATCTATTGCATTGATACTTTGCAAACTTGAGCATATTTTCCCACCGTCATTCTTCGATATCATAATACATCTGACGGTTCATCTTGCAACCGAGGCTAAGTTAGCCGGACCGGTACAATATCGATGGATGTATCCCGTCGAAAGGTACGTGGAATTTTTCGTTTCACGCAATTTGTAAAATTATTGTTGTCCTATATGCCCATACTTATTTATTTAACATATTTTTCTTTAGGTGCCTCTACACTCTAAGAAATGATATACGCAATACAAATCGACCAGAGAGTTCTATCATGCAAGGTTATCTTCTATATGAAGTAACCACATTTTGTCCCGCTATCTGGATGAGAACATTGAGACGAAGGTTAACCAGCCTCGGAGAATTCAGGACGGGTCATATGGTAAAGCGCCCTATAAGAGAGTAGACACTGTGTTTATCAACAAGATATATTGGTTTATCCTCCTCAATAGCGTATATCTTGAAGAAATTAGAGAATAAGTTTTTTTGGATTAATTGTTATATTTGTATTTGTATGTGTATAAAATGATATAATATTAATGTCATAATTTATTGTTGAGAATAGAATTCATATTAATGAGGCACTTGAGGGGAATCCTGATTGGAATGATGAACGATTGGAAAATATCATCAGGATAACTTTTGCGATTGTGTTGTAGATTATGTAAGTTGTTCGAATAATTTGTTATTGCTACCATTCTTAATCTAAACTTATATCGTTATGTATTTGTCATAAAATTTGTTTTGTCAGATCTACGATCCGAACTTGTTTGCATAATTAGAGAGAGATTCAAGATATTTAGCTCAGTTTCCTAGTATAGAGGTTGCATATTATAAAGGATTCGGTGTCCTTGGATACAAATTTGAAGTTAAGGACATAGAAATATCTCGAACCACTCTGAATAGTGGAATTGCGACGATAGAATCGGACGGTGTGATTTATTATGGATACTTAAATTGCATACTTTGCATCCAATACCCCGGACGATCAGAACCGCTCTATATATTTCAGTGTACTTGGTACGATACACGAACCGACAAGGATAAGTGGAGAAACAATCTCGAGACTTGGAAAGATGAATATGGATTGACTAGTGTGAACACACTTCGATTTTACAGTCAAGACAATCCATTTATCTTTTCGAACCAAGCGTTCCAAGTATACTGTTCACAATGCTTGAAGCATTCGGGATGGAGTGTCGTATGCCATTAGAAACCCAGGGATGTTTACGATGTCCCGGAATTCGAGGATCTTATGGAGGACAGCGATAAGGATGAAGAGGAGAGAAGACTTAGAGTGCTCCGACCGTCTGTTTCAAAAGATGGGTTGTCTTCGGCTGATCGTGAAGTTACGTGGGTTAGAAATGATATCAATGATGAAATCGAAGTAGATATGTCTAATGCGTCCACGAAACGAAAAAGGTTATCAGTAATATTATATTATTACTTCACATTTCTACGATCTATACATATATTGCATGCATATGTAATTATTGTACTCTTATATAGGTTTGATGACGTCTACCGAAGCAGCGAGGGGAGGCAAGAGCACCAACTGCGGCAGCGGCAGAGGTAGAGGCAGAGGCAGAATGGTTCTGCCGCCCGGAGAGCTGCATAGGGAGCTTCATAGGGCCAGTCTTGCACCCCGATCGGTATCCCCTTCCGATGACTCCTTCCGTATGGACTTTGCCACACCTCCAGGTATATTGCACGCATATTCATTTTGAATGTAATATTAAAGATATACACGCATATTTATTTCAAAATTACTTATATAGTCAATGTTTAATTGTCTAGCTATTGGTGGTGCGTCCACATCAGAGGCAAAGGCCGCCCCCGCACCTGCTGGTATGTTTATATATCTTATAGTGTATGCATATTGATTTATAATGTTCTATCATAAATATACACACATTCTTTTTGCTCTTACTTTTTATTGTCTAGATGTAGGTAGTGCCTCCACATTTCGGGCAAAGGCCACCACCGGACCTCCGGGTATGTTTATATATCTTATACTGCTTGCATATTGATTTAGAATGTTATATTATTGATCTACACATTCTTTTTGCAATTACTTATATAATCTATTTTTAATTGTCTTATTATAGGTGGTGCGTCCACATCTGGCGCAGATGCCACTCCTGCCAGTTCCGTACCCTGTGCTCAGTCTACAGGTTAGTTTGAATAAATATAAAATATTTATTCATTTTACATATCCTATAAGAATAAACAAGAACTCCATATAATTTTATCGTCAATATTTATTTTCTAGTGTCACGACCCGAAATTGGCACGTGACGGCCCTTAAACTACGCAACGTCTACAGGCGTAACACAATTTAAGTAAGCCGAAAACCCAGCAATCTAAACCATAAAAAGTAGTAAGTGATAATAGCATTTTCAAAACTTTTGAAATCTCAACCCAAATTCTTTAAAGTCCAACGTTGCTTTCTTAAAAATTTTGGCAGCACCTCCTTTGTAAAAACTAGCCCCAAAAATGGGCACATACAAAGATATAAGTAAAGCATCCCCAACGGGAGCAAATCCACTCCCAAAGGCGGAAAACAACCACCACAACAAATATACGACGCTGTAGCGAAGAAATAAAAGACGATATAAATAAAAATGCATAAAAGACATCCAAGTCACCAAAATATACAATACCGTCCTCACATCAAGTCTCTAAGTCATACATATGAAAGAGGTAGATGGAGAGTACAAGGTACAAAGATATACAAAGAGCATCATCGGATAACCGCAAGACCCACCTATAGCAAAATTGCACGCAGTCAGCCGAAGCGGTATCCGCACAAAAGATGATATGATAGGTAGAAGCCCTGCCTCGACTACTCTAAAGAACAACCTGCAAACCCTGTGGCATAATGGAGGTGAGTTGCCAACTCGTGAATAATAAATAACATATGCAGGTAATCACAAGTATGCACGTACTGCACGAATCTAATACATGCAAGCTGATAGCAATAAATGGCAATATGTATACAACAGTCATGTAAGGCACTCTATCAGGTACTACTAATACATGAACAATAAATGGCAATATGTATGCAACAGTCATGAAAGGTACTCTAGCAGGTACAACTAATACATGAAGCAGTGCATATAAAATAAATGAGTATAGAATAAAACATGTCATTCTCACGGAATTCTGACCTCGTGATAGGACCAAAGTCCATCAAGACAATCTAAATCCCAAATTTTCTCAAATCAGCCCCCAAATTGGCCCTCATATCCTGTAAGTCTTATATATCCTGAATGTACAATATCAAGTAAATCTCATATATCCTGAATGTACAATATCAAGTAAATCTCATATATCCAATATCCAGTATCGAGTAAGTTTCATATAAAGTGAGTGTCCAACATCGACACCCAAAAACACCATGAAACAAGTGTCTAGTATCGACACAAAAATACTGATCTATCAGACGCTGTCACCACGACTGGCCCTCCTGATTGTTGGGTTAGCCTAGCACCTCATGAAGGGTTTGGAAGCATCACATGTACCAAAAATGGAATCTTTAGGGTGCTAAGTTAACAAACATCGGATCGTTCCTAGAAAAATTAGGGTTTCTAAAACTTGCATATCATCTCATGAAAGAAAGGCTAGGGTTTTGAGAGTACAACCTTTGTAGCTCCCTACGCTAGACTCCTTGGATACTTGGGGTTTGAAAAAGCTCCGCTTGAACTCCTCTAGGTCACCGATGATCCACCCAGAGTCCGCTTTATCCAAGCTTGCAACTTCACCCGATCAAGAGAATGAAATGAAGCTAACACTCCAAACAAGTGGGCTAGACTTGTGTAGAATGGTGTTGTGGTAGCTTTTCTCACTTCAAAATCCTATCTTGATGAATATTTTGCTCACTTGAAAATTCTAGAGAGCAAGAGCTCAAGGTTGAAGAAGATGATGGATATTTTTTTGAAGAAAAGAAGAATAACTCCAAAGAGAAAAAGAAAAACATAAGAATATATATTTTTCTTTCTTCATCTCAAACCATGGTTATCTCTTTATGGATATTTAATTTTACTTTAGTTAAAACACAAGAGAAAGATTAAACCATGGTCAAAAGGTAGGTGCTCATGGTTAGGTCAAAAGAAGAGTGTAGAAACTTTTGACCATGATTCAATCTTATCTCTTTTCTTTTGTTTTAGAAAAAATATAGATAAATATCCATAATATAAACCATGATGTGAGTCTTATATATCCACCATTTTCTACGTATAAACAACCATGATAGTTGATGTATGTATGTATGTGTGCATGCACATCCATATGTGCATGAATCAAAAAGGAATGCATACATGCATCCATACATCCAAAGATACAAGAAAAGATTTCTAGTGAGAATCTAATGGTCAAATGATAAATCAACACTTGATTTATCAATCCGGCCATATCACATACGACCCTAACCAAAAGCAAGCCGCCCGATCAATATACGGTATCCTATACGCGCATTTTAATCGGGTCCATGCACATATCGCATACGCGCACCACAACATTTCACCCGGACTAGGTAACTCCATTGTGGGACTCTAAGACTCGTCAATACGCTAGTGGGTGATGATCATATCAAGCACCCCCAAGCCGCAAGCGGTCAGCTAAACGTAACGGCCACCCGGGTATTGAGCGATCAGAAGAGAACAAGCGAACCTGCTACAACTCCCGTCGAGCCAACCGGCAACACTTCCCGTACAGTCCAGTCTCCTCGTCTGATATATCGCATATCAAGTCTAGGGGTGGTAAACGTCAGGCCCCAATAACCGATAAGTCGTGCCGATGTGAGGCTCATAACGGGTCGAGAAACTACTGGTAACACTTACCAGCAAATCTCTGAATCAGCCCTGGCCAGGGACTTTCCTGTTACGGCCAATCGAGCACAGCGCAACATACACCCCCAATACCGGGAGAGACGAAACCCCTCCTATCGCTCATTGCCTCCATGTGACCCGGGAATGTACCCAAAAACCACCGTTTTGCATGCCCTCATGGACGTGGTAAGGTAGAAATCAAAGCACAGTGGGAATCACACAAGACTCTATGACAATCTCGGGTCTACAGACTAACCTGCACAAGTGTCACCAGAGAACTGCCATCTGACGTGAGGTATAATACCATCTGGGAGTTCTCGGCAAGTCCGTCCAGTGTACCCAATCTCCACTGAGCACCCGTATACCATCTCTGATGTCAAAAACCAATGGATATGGGATCATCCATCGCCCATCTCATGGGTCGAGAAGCGTATACGCTAGTCTACTCTGGTATATCGATGCCCTGTCTCGATACACCCATGACTAGGGACCTTGAAGGATGTACTTATGGACTACCATGTCCCCACTAGTATGATCCGCATCATAGTCCAGGTAGTCAAGTACACATCCTAAGGGCATTACCAACATGTAACCATAAGACAGTATTAAGAGACAAGTATACATGTTAAGATAAAGAGCAACCAGATAGCATACTATCATATCGAGCAAGAAAGTCATCTCTATATATGTCCAAGCATCCAATATAATATACATCATATGTACAATACTGGCCTCTAGGGCATACATACAACTAACAATCTCCCACTTGCACTAGGGCCAGCTGCTGTAGTATCGCATACCGAGCATCCCGAAGAGTCTCTCAAACTGTATCTGGGGAATGGCCTTCGTGAGTGGATCCGCTGTGTTGTTCTTCGTGTCAACCCTCCTGACCTCGATCTCCCGGCGATCAACTATCTCCCGGATCAGGTGATACCGCCTCAGAATATGCCTGGATCGCTGATGGGACCTGGGTTCTTTGGCCAAAGCTACCGCTCCATTGTGATCGCAATATAAAGGTATTGGATGCTCAATGGATGGAACCACTCTAAGTTCAGTAATGAACTTCTTGATCTAGACAGCCTCTTTTGCAGCATCGTTGGCAGCGATGTATTCAGCCTCCATCGTCGAGTCTGCCACGGTTTCTTGCTTGGAACTCATCCAGCTAACCGCCCCTCCGTAAAGGGTAAAGACAAATCCCGACTGCGACTTAGAGTCGTCCTTATCACTCTGGAAGCTCGAATCGGTAAAGGAGTCCACTTCAAGTTCTCCATTACCATACACCAAGAGCATCTCTTTAGTCCTTCGTAAGTACTTGAGAATGTTCTTCACAGCTGTCCAGTGACTCTCTCCAGGATCAGCTTGATACCTACTCACTACACTTAGTGAGTATGCTACATCAGATCTGGTACATAGTATCGCGTACATGATAGAGCCTACAGCCGAAGCATAGGGTATCCCTTGCATTAGAGCTCTCTCCAAATCAGTCTTGGGAGACATCTCATTGGAGAGAGTGACTCCAGAGATTGTGGGTAAGTTCCCACGCTTGGATTCTTCCATACTAAACCTCTTTAGTATGGTGTCAATGTACCTGGATTGGGACAATCCCAATATCCGTTTGGATCTATCTCTATAGATCCTAATTCCCAATATGCAGGAGGCATCACCAAGATCTTTCATCGAGAATCTTTGTGATAAGAAGAGCTTGACCGATTGCAGCATAGGAATGTCATTTCCTATCAAGAGTATGTCGTCCACGTACAATACGAGGAAAACAACCTTACTCTCTGCCACCTTCTTGTAGATACAAGGTTCATCTACGTTTTTGACGAAATCAAACTCTTTGATAACGACGTCAAAGCAGATGTTCCATCTCCGCGATGCTTGCTTTAATCCATAAATGGATTTAAGCAGCTTGCACACCTTCCCACTGCTCCCACTATCTACGAAGCCCTCTGGCTGAGTCATGTACACGCACTCTTCTAAATCACCGTTTAGAAAGGCGGTCTTAACATCCATTTGCCAGATTTCATAATCATGATATGCAGCGATGGCAAGCATGATCCGGATGGATTTAAGCATAGCCACTGGAGAAAAGGTCTCGTCATACTCCACACCTGGTCTTTGACGAAAACCTTTTGCAACAAGTCTAGCTTTGAAAGTCTCTACTTTCCTATCTACACCAAGTTTTTTCTTGAAGATCCACTTGCTCCCAATGGGTTTTACCCCTTCAGGAGCATCTTCCAAAGTCCATACTTTGTTGGTGTACATGGATTCCATCTCGGACCGCATAGCATCCAGCCATTTCACTGAGTCCCCACTCGTGATGGCCTGCTCGAAGCTAGTTGGGTCATCATCCTCCATGATGCAATCCTCGCTCCCACCGTCAATGAGAAAACCGTAGTATCTCTCAGGTGGACGAGAAACCCTGCTAGATCGGCGGAGCGGCTGCGGTTCATCAGGTACTTCTGAATCCTCTGGTTCTACCAAGTCTTCTGTTATAGTTTGTGTCGCTGGAACCTCGTCTAGTTCTACCTCAATGCCACTTGTCTGTTTCATAAGAAAACCTTTTTCTAAGAAAGTGGCATGTCGAGAAACAAACACCTTTTGTTCCTCGGGGTGGTAGAAGATATACCCTTGTGAATTTTTGGGATATCCTATAAACTTACATAAGACTGATCTTGCCTCGAGTTTGTCCGGATTTTGTCTTTTGACATAGGCTGGACAACCCCATATCTTAATGTAATTAAGATGTGGTCTCTTCCCTTTCCATATCTCATATGGAGTGGTAGGCACTGATTTGGTAGAAACTCTATTCAATAGGTCCATGGATGTCTCAAGCGCATATCCCCAGAAGGAAATAGGTAACTCAGCTGTACTCATCATTGAGCGCACCATATCTAATAGGGTGCGGTTTCTCCGTTCCGATACACCATTGTGCTGTGGTGTATAAGGAGGAGTGAGCTGAGAGAGAATCCCATTCTCTTTTAAATAATCGAGAAAATCATTGCTCAAGTATTCTCCTCCTCGATCAGATCGAAGGATCTTAATACTTTTGCCCGTTTGGTTCTCTACTTCGTGCTTATATTCTCTGAATTTCTCAGAAGCTTCAGACTTGTGTTTTATCAGGAACACATGTCCGTATCTAGAGAGATCGTCAGTGAATGTAATGAAGTAGGAAGAACCGTCCCTGGCATGTGTAGACATGGGACCGCATACATCACTATGTATCAGCCCTACGAGTTCCGTAACTCTTTCTCCGTGTCCCGTAAATGGAGTTTTGGTAATCTTGCCTTTGAGACATGACTGGCAAGTGTCATAAGATGAAAATTCAAACGGATTCAAATATCCATCCTTATGCAACTTAGCTAGTCGTGTCTCATTGATGTGACCAAGTCTACAATGCCACAAGAAGGATTCGTTCATTTCTGAACTTTTCCTCTTGTGTGTGTTTTGTATATTGAGAACTGTATTTTGATTTAGAATGAATATGACATTATGTAACGAGTCTGATGCAATTAACTTTTGATCTAGGAATATGTTCATAACATTATTCTTTACTATAAAATTATATCCTTCTTTACTTAATAAAGAAACTGATATAATTTTGCACATCATGTTTGGTATATAATAGCATTCATTTAGAATCAGTGTATTACCACTTGGTAATACTAGGTGATATTCGCCAACTGCTTTGGCTGCAACATTTGCCCCATTCCCTACTTGAACGGAATGATCACCTTTTCCCAGTTCTCTACCTTTCCGTAGCCCATGTAACATTTTACATATGTGGGATCCTGATCCGGTATCTAATACCCAGGACGTAGGGTGAACTGAGAAACAGTTCTCAATAACTAACACACCTGAAGAAGATGCATCAACATGCATGTTCTTTTAGGCGGCTTGAGAATCTAGATATTCTCCTATTCCCTGTTTAGTCTTATAACTCTTATAAGAAAGAACGGGTCCAACGTTCCCCTGCACAGTATAACATGTGGGTTCGGTCAATACATCCATATTATTATCTTGATTAAGGCATGACATGGTCGCTACCTGGAGAGAGAGAGAACAAAACACTTTAGCGTATGCTCTTGCAAGATCTGATTGGTTATTATCTTATCTAATCAGGATGGCTCCTACTGGTTTTTATCAAATCTTCCTTCAAACCTTAAAAGGAAAGACTAGCCGGGATTAATTACACCCTACAACTTCGCCGATCTTTCAGCCAGGCCAGTGTCGGTACTTTGAGGGAGGTTCCCCGTGCTTTCGCACGGACCTAATTAAAGTAAACCTCGTTTTCCCAGAGGCGTAACCCCGTTGACACCTTTCTAGACACCTACTTGATCGGCTAATTGTTCTGTGTAAAACTCTCCCAGGAGTAACAATTACTCGCAGTGGGTCTCGGGATCCAACTATCTCATAGAAGGTATGCAATCTCATTGCAAATCTCAACACTTGAAATTCCCGATAATATTTTGCCCCTAGCGTGCTGTGACCTTAACGCATGCCAAACAACCCATAGTGCGCTAGTCAAGTTCAACCCGTACAATTCGTAATTGAATTAAACCCACCCATACGACCCTTGACGCATGCCAAACAACGCCGTACGAATTCCCTAATCCAATCGCATCTCATGCTACAGATAAGTAATAATCAGCTACCGTACACTACGTCTTGACGCATGCCAAACAACCGTAGCACGAATACTTAATATTACATATCTGAATTGACGGAGGGCTACGCAGGTTTTTCTGAAAACCATGAGCGTAATGAACTTGATATCGTTGTAGAATCAAGTGAAGTTTTGAAATGGAGTGATTTTGAGGCTTTTATTAGTTTTGCTAAAAAGGTCACTCCCGGTGAAGGGATCTTGGCTCTTTCCTCATCGAATAAGGTGCGGGATATATCATATATATCACTGTGCAAAGCAAAACTCCAAAAGCAATCAAAAGCAAACCGAGTGTTGTAGCATCTGCCAGTTTCTCTAAAGAGGTCACTCCCGGTGAAGGGATCTCGGCTCTTTCCTCATAGAATAAGGTGCGGGGTATATCATATATACTGCTATGCAAAGCAAAACTGTAGCTACCCTTTTATTTGAAAATTCGATTCTATAACATCTTTTAGGTTTCTTTTCTTTCATTAATCATATTAATGAAGTCCCATCATTTAAGTCACCTAAACATCACAGATAAGTACGACGTACACTTATGCCATCCGCATTCGCCTCGATGTCCCCTCGTGCACCGTTAGGTTAGGTAACTAACGACAGAGCAGGGCAGGGCTAGTGCGGGTCTAAAACATAAGTAACGTCTATATAATATATCATATATACTATATACTGTATCCATCACAACATATCAAAATGATCACATCAAAGATATCGCAGCAGAAACATAAATATAATGTGGGATATACTAGGACGTCCGTATTTAGTATTTAGCCAACAATAGAAAATACGGATTCCACAGTCGCGATGAATAGCCACGCCCACACCCTGGACCCCTACGAGAGCGGCAAGCGACCCTACCAATTCTGGAGTTTAGGAGACCTGGTCTCGACTTCTCGAGATGGTCTCCCACTGAACCCCAGAACCCGGTCACCTGTGCTCCCCTCCTTGGGTCCATCCTAATGCGGAAAAGTAAATAATATACAACACTGGTGGCATCAAGCTTAACCCGGAAGTGCCCCAAATAAAAGAATATTACATTATATTTGAATTTACATGAATGAAAATATAAAACTCTCATCTCACATAAAAAAAAACCCGGCTATTCAATCACGACAATCCTGCACATCATATCTCAGCAACACATAATATCTCATATCATCAACGTAAGTAAGTATGCATACACCGATTGTCGTCGACGTATAGCGACGACAATCGGCAATACCACTACATACTACACTTACGGTCACAGAAAAGAAAGTGTAAAACTGCAATATCTGGAATCCACATTCTCTTTAGATATCGTAAATGCGAAATATCACATACTTCGTATTTCATGTCTAGTAATATGAATTCCACACATTGCATCACATTCTACATAATTAAACAGTATTAAAGTTTTCGAACGAACGATCAAATACCCAAGATTCCCTAAAGCTCAACACTTGAGCGGAGTTCAAAAACCCGGAGTGTGACACAGTAGTAGCGGTCCAGCCGTAGAAGGGTCAAGCCAACGCCTCATATATGGCACGCCGTACTGCCCCAAACCCTAAGGTTCAAAGGGCAGTTCAAGACGGTCACATAATCGAGTTAAGGTTTGTTGTCTTCTAGAGGGTCCACCACAAAACTTGCACGTATCTCCGAAAAATTTAAACCCCGTGAAAAGTGAGCAAATGATACTCGTTCAAACACTTCGATACTTTCTAATTTATCCGGAAAAGCCACGAAATGAAAATTCCGATCGAATCGACGAGTCCAAAACCATCTTCAGAATTTACAGTACTAAATTCAAATTAAAAATACCCAAAACTATCTACAAGCAGATAACAACATACTGTAGGAAAAATGAAGCGTCAAAGGCTCTGTATGGCCACGGAACAGCGGCCTAAGCAAGTTATGGCCGCGGTTCCGCGGTGGAATTGGCGATTTAGGGTTTCATTTTTCACAGTATTTCTTACAATTCCCTGCTCTATTTTTTACATATTTTTAATTCTGAAAATAACCAGTTTCGGAAAAATGTCCAGAGAGGGTTCTATAACGTCGTATTTTGGTTCTATCGGATTTTTTACTTCGTAAAATTGTCGCCTAATGTTCTAGGTCGGCTCTGATACCAATGTTGGGTTAGCCTAGCACCTCATGAAGGGTTTGGAAGCATCACATGTACCAAAGATGGAATCTTTAGGGTGCTAAGTTAACAAACATCGGATCGTTCCTAGAAAAATTAGGGTTTCTAAAACTTGCATATCATCTCATGAAACAAAGGCTAGGGTTTTGAGAGTACAACCTTTGTAGCTCCCTACGCTAGACTCCTTGGCTACTTGGGGTTTGAAAAAGCTCCGCTTGAACTCCTCTAGGTCACCGATGATCCACCCGGAGTCCGCTTTATCCAAGCTTGCAACTTCACCCGATCAAGAGAATGAAATGTAGCTAACACTCCAAACAAATGGGCTAGACTTGTGTAGAATGGTGTTGTGGTGGCTTTTCTCACTTCAAAATCCTATCTTGATAAATATTTTGCTCACTTGAAAATTCTAGAGAGCAAGAGTTCAAGGTTGAAGAAGATGATGGATATTTTTTTGAAGAAAAGAAGAATAACTCCAAAGAGAAAAAGAAAAACATAAGAATATATATTTTTCATTCTTCATCTCAAACCATGGTTATCTCTTTATGGATATTTAATTTTACTTTAGTTAAAACACAAGAGAAAGATTAAACCATGGTCAAAAGGTAGGTGCTAATGGTTAGGTCAAAAGAAGAGTGTAGAAACTTTTGACCATGATTCAATCTTATCTCTTTTCTTTTGTTTTAGCAAAAATAGAAATAAATATCCATAATATAAACCATGGTGTGAGTCTTATATATCCACCATTTTCTATGTATAAACAACCATGATAGTTGATGTATGTATGTATGTATGTATGTGTGCATGCACATCCATATGTGCATGAATCAACAAGGAATGCATACATGCATCCATACATCCAAAGATACAAGAAAAGATTTCTAGTGAGAATCTAATGGTTAAATGATAAATCAACACTTGATTTATCAATCCGGCCATATCACATACGACCCTAACCAAAAGCAAGCCGCCCGATCAATATACGGTATCCTATACGCGTATTTTAATCGGGTCCATGCGCATATCGCATACGCGCACCACAACGTTTCGCCCGGACAAGATAACTCCATTGTGGGACTCTATGACTCGTAAATACGCTGGCAGTGGGTGATGATCATATCAAGCACCCCCAAGCCGCATTCGGTCAGCTAAACGTAACGGCCACCCGGGTATTGAGCGATCAGAAGAGAACAAGCGAACCTGCTACAACTCCCGTCGAGCCAACCGGCAACACTTCCCGTATTGTCCGGTCTCCTCGTCTGATATGTCGCATATCAAGTCTAGGGGTGGTAAACGTCAGAACCCAATAACCGATAAGTCATGCCGATGTGAGGCTCATAACGGGTCGAGAAACTACTGGTAACACTTACCAGCAATTCTCTGAATCAGCCCTGGCCAGGGACTTCCCTGTTACGGCCAATCGAGCACAGCGCAACATCAACCCGCAATACCGGGAGAGACGAAACCCCTCATATCGCTCATTGCCTCCATGTGACCCGGGACTGTACCTAAAAACCACCGTTTTGCACGCCCTCATGGACTTGGTAAGGTGGAAATTAAAGCACAGTGGGAATCACACAAGACTCTATGACGATCTCGGGTCTACAGACTAACCTGCACAAGTGTCACCTGAGAACTGCCATCTGACATGAGGTATAATACCATCTGGGAGTTCTCGGTGAGTCTGTCCAGTGTACCCAGTCTCCACTGAGCACCCGTATACCATCTCTGATGTCAAACACCAATGGATATGGGATCATCCATCACCCATCTCATGGGTCGAGAAGCGTATACGCTAGTCTACTCTGGTATATCGATGCCCTGTCTCGATACACCCACGACTAGGCACCTTGAAGGATAAACTTATGGACTACCATGTCCCCACTAGTATGATCCGCATCATAGTCCAGGTAGTCAAGTACACATCCTAAGGGCTTTACCAACATGTAACCATAAGACAGTATAAAGAGACAAGTATACATGTTAAGATAAAGAGCAACCAGATAGCATACTATCATATCGAGCAAGAAAGTCATCTCTATATATGTCCAAGCATCCAATATAATATACATCATCTGTACAATACTGGCCTCTAGGGCATACATACAATTAACACTGATAGGTACGTATCATACGCTATCTCGAAAACTCGAGTGCCTAGCTCTAACACTCGAAATTCGACGTATCCATACATACATGATTCCGGTCGGTATCCCCACGATAACCGCCAAGTCAGAAATACTGTCACCGGTAAGTATGGTTCCCCTTTCAGGCTCATCGACGTAGTCCATCGAAATACCTTTCTTGCCCCGGGTACCTCCAGGCCCCCACCATGTACCCACACACGGCCCACGACGCCTCCTCGCATGGGGTATATATATCAGAACCGATAAAACTCATGGTGGCTGCAGAAATATCATATCAAGAGAAACCGGGTTTTTCAAATAATGCATAATTTCATGAAACAACCACGGTCCTCAAATCCAGAAAACATCAAGTAATGAATAAGTATAACCGCATGAATCAATACATATATATTAGCGTCCCATTCCACTAATATATATATATATATATATATATATATATATATATATATATGCATATATAACAGCGTCCCATTCCACTGTTATATATACTTAGGAGTAAAAATATCGGAGAACATCATATGAAATCCATGAATGTATAAAATGCAACATGAAATAGTAATATGAGCATATAAAGGAAAAACCGCTATTTAACTGCAACAAGTTAATATATATATCATGTGGTCCCTAATTTCTCCAAGTCCATACAATATCAAATAATGGTGAACATGTAGCTATAACCAGGTATGCGTAACCATGTTGGCATAGCAAGATATGTGTATCTACCTATCAATAATGATGTAATACCCCCAGGTATATGTATAAGTATGTAAGCAAGATGTACATGTAGCTATATCCCATATGTGTATATACCTATCACTAATGGTACAATACCATATAGGTATATGGGTAACTAGTATGTAAGCATGTCAAGGCATATGTGTAAGCATGTAGGTATACAGGTATGTTATATGTCATATGCACAATGAAAATGAGGATCATGTCTCAATGTCCCTAAACAATACAATATCACATATGTATAGGTGTTGTGCGTGTCATGGCAATTATCGACGGTGTGTGTGTAGCATACAATTAGTGCTCGTGAAACATGAACCGTCAATAATGGTGTTGTGTCTCATTAATACTAAGTCCATGCACAATAGCAAATGAGATATGCAACGAGGGTACATATGCACAATCAATATCCGTATACATCTAACTAATAGTCATATCATTTAATCTAGCCCAGACGCATAACGCCATGCGGGCGATTTCCTTGTAGATGTTAAATCCACTCACAACAATCCTGGCTAAGTAAAGCCAACCACTCGCTTTTCCTTCTTCGCAGCGGCCGAAGTCGCCACCTGCAATCCTGAAAGCAAATAACAATATAACAAGTATATATTAGCAATTGACCAATAACACGTAAAAATTACGTTTGACCGACGCACCAACTCCAAACATACTCTCAAGTGTCCGTCTAGTGGCTAACGCGCGTAGCAATACTACGAAACCAACTCAAGAGCAAAAGATACATAAAGACATGAACGACATCGGAACGACCCTAGCTAGGAGCACTAAACGACACAACCATCAATCCTAGACCCTGATCGTACCGATCACGCATTCACAACACACTAATAAACGAGGAATCCAATATAAATAGCGTCACAACGTCAAAAGAAAACCACACCAAAACTTACCGAAATCTAGTAAGCAACATATATCATTTTAGCTCAAAACTAACAGTTTTTACCAAAACTAGAATTTACAAACATCATAACATATCAAGATTAAACCATTCATACCTTCATTATAATTTCAATCTCACTTAATTAGGATTTAATAAAAGTCTAGTTTGTAATTAATCTAATTAGATAATTAGAAAAATATCATTTAACAAATTGATTGATGCATTTTCTGACGTGTATATGTAAAAAGTAACGACAATCAAAAAATTATATTGACCGCAATCAAACTACGGTGTCGGATGTAGTTAATGAATGAGTGTGGATCGTCCACAGGGATTGCACAATTCAATTGTATTTTGATACGTTTGAAATGAAATGTTAAGCAACAATAAACGAAAACATGATTCAAGATGTGATTTGTATTCGAGTGTCACTTTTCTTTACTCAAGAATCAAGAAACTATAAACAATCAAGAATCGGTTGTTTTGATAATATTTCCAATCAACAATCAAGGGTATAAGAGAGGCTCGTAGGAATCGATCGGATCTTTAGACGTGATGTAATCTAAAGGGTTTCGTGTTCTTGTCCTTCGAAGAATTGATACTAGATCAATGGTGATCGACGAGAGTTAGGGTTTTCTTGATGAAATTAGGGTTTCATCTCTTAACCCTTGTTCTTTCGAGGATACCATTTATATTCTAGCCTCTAGCAATTTCAAGAAACGATCGGAACTCCCCAATCTCGAGCGATGTCGATCAAGAAAGCATCGCAACGAATTGGGTCGTCGATTCTTGAACTTGCTAGGGTTTACAAACTCGTGGGATTCAAGAATCGATTACAAATTTGTTACATCATCATACTAAAGATCGTCTCGACTCCCCGACGAGCGGAGTTTTATTCACACATCACCACAAAGACAATATCAAAGATTTGTAAAGATAACATGATGCGGAATTTAAAGAAAACAAGATAAAAGAATATCACCTTTTATTTAATCAACAATTTCAATACATTCTTTCAAGAATCTACAAGAAGAAGAAATCGATCGTTGACTCGGCTTCGCTCGTCTCCGTGGATCGTGGATCTACTTTGATCTCTTGCCCGATTGAAGATCGGCTCGGCTCATAAAAGGGTTGAAGGAATCTTGCTTGGCTTGCACTCAAGATCTTGAATTGTGATTGGATTTAGGGTTAGGGTTTCCTACAAGCTCTCTCACTAAACTTGAGGAAGAGGGGATGAGGAAAGAGATTGGCTAAAAATATCCAAAGTTGAATAGATTTTCTAACATGAGAAATGAGTGAGCCTAGGGTCTTATTTATAGAACTCCCAAACCCTAGGTTTAGGTTTGAATTAGAACTTTCCCTCCCAAAGTTTGTTGAAGAGTTTCTAGAAGGAGTTTGTTAGGAGTTAGCTTAGGGTTTAAGCTAGGGTTTAGGGAAAGTTCTAGAATGATTAGGCTAATGTAATGTAACTCAAGGTGTTTGCTGATCTGGTAGAAGTCTCTGGAGTTTTCTGGAATTTTGTGTGCATTTCTGGAATGTAGGCCCTGTAGAGGAGTTGTGCACTGAAATTGAGGAGCTGATGTCACCAATGGGCCGCTCTTCCGCCGCAATAACCAGGAATTGGCCGCTCTTCCGCGGCGGGTTAGTGACATTGGGATCTGTGCTTTCTGGTGAAGCTTTGTACTTCTGTTTAGGGCTTTTCATGATATGTTGAATTCCAGTTGCTCTTTTGTGTTGATACCAGATTTGAGTTCAGTGAGTTTACGAGCAATTGTAATGGTCGAGCAATATAATGATCGAGCAAGCTTTTCTTTTCCTGCACAGACTTCGAAACAGGGGTTGCAAGATATGGAAAATATGCTATGTAATGCAATGCAGTAAATTTCCCTAGAAATGCCGGTTTTAAGGTCGAATACATGTAATCTGATATTTTGCGACCGATTTGCTAATATGTGAATTATGAATACCGTACACTTCTATATGGATACAAATGATAAGGAAATTGCCGGTTAAAATATGCAATATTTTCGACTGATCAAATACCCCCAAACTTAATTTCGATCGTCTCGAGAGAATGTTTTATTAAAAAGAGAAGGAGAAAATAAAGAAAGAGAAAAACTAACTAGCACACTTTCGTAGGCAACACGATTGCACTGAGCATGTGCAACAAGCCTTTAAACCTCTAGGTGTCCCTAGTAGGAGGAGTGTTGTCTCCTGAGGGTTTTCAGCGGATTGCACCCACAAAATCCAATAATAAAAGCAAGATCATGAATATTACATTTAAAGAAGATAATCGTAAAAGAAAAGCTTTGAAAATTAGGGTTTCCAACTAAGCTAGCTTTTCGGTTGTCATGAGCCCTATCTTAATGGTCATGAAAAGATGTTAGAAATCACGTCCTCCCTCAATAAAATATCGTCTTATTCTTCATTCCTATCTTTATTCCAAACATCGATCATATCACCCTGCGTGTGTGTAAAGACATCCCTACACCCGGAGAATTCAATTCAAGCTATCACACCCTTGCCCATCGGCCTCAGTACTTCTTGGCAAACGAGATTGCTTACACACTTTCATGCGACCGTTAATACTTCTTGAGGTACTAACCGACCGATTACTAATGTGCTTGCATGCTTGGTGTATTTTCCTCGTCTTGCACCACCTCAGGCATAGCAGTGACTCCCAGACCAGTTGACCTTGGGGCACTAGGTGAAGAAGCACCCTTTTGCTATATATTTTTATTGCCCTCGGTGATAACAAAACCAGTATCCATTTTTCTCACCACTTTAAAACACATATTTTTTTTTCATACTTTTGGCTTTAAGACAAGAGCATTTCAAGGTATCCTCTACTATCCCAGGCTTCAAGACGTGTGTAAGTGCGAATAGCAGGGTAGCCACGTTCAAAATGTTTGGCTTCCAGAATAGAAACTATTTTTCAGACTTATTTTTATCCTCAGATTAGGGACGTCCTTCATCTTACTAACCCTTGGGACAACGGCTCATAACTACTTATTACTAGTTCGTATAAGAAAACTTCTAATTTTCTTAGTTTTCTAAAATTTTTCCAATCTCATGGATGTAATTTTTCACTTTCTAAGCTTTCATTATCTTATTTATATACAAAAAAGGTGTAAATATTAAAATTATTTTTATATTTGAAAATTTTTCAATTTTTATGGGTTTTGAAAATTTTTCAATTTTTATAGATTTTTAAAAGAAATGTTTTGTGCTTATGCAGATGATATGCAAATGATGCAAAAATAAGCACAAACATTCCCCAAACTTGTTTTCAACAGTGTCCTCACTGTTGCCGACAGTTATATCTACAAAACCTGTAAATCTGGGGGGAATTATTAGTGGGGGCAAAATATATAAGTGAAGAACTTCCCCCAAACTTATCTTTCACTCACCTTCATTCAAAAAATGATGCAATGATATACTGGATATGAAGGTGAGACGGAGGAATTTTTTAATCCAAATAAACTGGCTCTTGTAAGAACAAGAGCTCCTCCGTGGGGTCAGTGGAAAAATACGGCTTAAGTCTATGTCCATTTACTTTGAAAACTGTGCCGTTTTTAACATTTTCTACTTCTACTGCCCCGTGCGGGTATACAGACTGCACAACAAAAGGTCCCTTCCATCGAGATCTGAGCTTACCCGCATGAAGGTGTAAACGTGAATCATAAAGAAGGACTTGTTGACCAGGTAAAAATGTTTTCCTTAAAATGCTTTTATCGTGAAAAACCTTAGTCCTATTCTTTGTGATTACAGCATTATCATAAACTTCATCGCGGAGTTCGCTTAGCTCGTTAAGTTGCAGCTTCCGAAAGTTGGAAGCAAGGTTTAGATCAAAATTTATTTCCTTTATAGCCCACAATGCTTTATGCTCTATCTCGACAGGTAGATGACATGCTTTTCCAAACACTATCCTATATGGAGACATTCCTAGGTCGGTCTTATATGCAGTCCTGAATGCCCAAAGAGCATCCGTCAATTTGGTCGACCAGTCTTTTCTATTCTTAGCAACAGTTTTCTCCAGGATAAGTTTGATTTGTCTGTTTGAGATCTCAGCCTGCCCGCTTGTTTGGGGATGATAGGGTGTAGAGAGACGGTGGTTGATTGAGTATTTTCGCATCAGAGTCTCGAAAGATCTGTTGCAGAAATGTGTCCCATTATCGCTAATGATAGCGCGTGGGTGTCCAAATCGCGAAAAGATATTCTCTTTTAAGAACTTAATGACAACTTTCCTGTCATTAGTGCGACATGGAATGGCTTCTACCTATTTTGAGACATAATCAACCGCCAGCAATATGTACAGATTCCCAAAGGAGTTGGGAAAAGGACCCATAAAATCTATGCCCCAAACATCAAACATTTCAACAACCAAGATGGGTTGCTGAGGCATTTCATTCCTCTGGGATATTCTACCCGTATACTGACATTGTGTACAGGTTTTGCAATACTCAAATGCGTCCTTGAATAAGGTCGGCCAATAAAATCCACATTGCAAAACCTTTTCCGCTGTCTTTCTAGGACCAAAGTGACCCCCACAAGCCTGATCATGACAAAATGAAAGAACACTCTTGAACTCTTCATTCGGGACGCACCGGCGAATGATCTGATCAGGACAATATTTAAACAAATAGGGCTCGTCCCAGTAAAAGTGTTTTACTTGGGAAAGAAAACGATATTTGTCCTGTTTTGACCAATCGCTCGGTATAAGTCCAGTGGCATGATAGTTCACAATATCCCTGAACCATGGTTCAGCGGATATGCTCAAGAGTTGTTCGTCAGGGAATGAATCATTGATCGGCAGGGTCACAGGGGAAGAAACGATGCGTGAAAGGTGGTCAGCTACTACGTTTTCACATCCTTTCTTATCTTTGATAACAAGATCAAATTCTTGTAAAAGTAGGATCCAACGTATTAGTCGACCTTTTGCATCTTTCTTCGCCAGAAGATATTTCAAAGCGGAATGGTCAGTATATACAACTATAGGTGAGCCGATTAAGTAAGGCCTGAATTTTTCCAATGCAAATACAACCGCTAAAAGTTCTTTCTCGGTGGTTGTATAATTGATTTGCGCATCATTCAGGGTCTTACTGGCATAGTAAATCACGTGTGGCATCTTATCGATGTGCTGTCCTAAGACTGCACCTACTGCAAAATCAGATGCGTCACACATCAGCTCAAAGGGGTAGTCCCAATTTGGTGATGATAAAACGGGGGCTGAAGTGAGTGAGTGTTTAAGTGAGTCGAAAGCTGTCTCGCAATCCGAGTCAAAGTGGAAGGTCGTGTCCTTGGCCAGGAGTAGTGTTAAAGGTCTAGCAATTTTGCTAAAATCCTTAATGAATCTCCTATAAAAGCCCGCATGGCCAAGGAAAGAGCGAATATCTTTGACGCTTTTGGGATGAAGCAGGTTTTGAATGACATCTACTTTAGCTCTGTCAACCTCAATGCCTTTCTGTGAAATGACATGTCCAAGTACTATTCCTTCTTGGACCATAAAATGGCATTTTTCCCAGTTCAAAGTCAAGTTCTTCTCTTTGCAACGAGTAAGAACAGCGTCCAGATTCGCTAGGCAATCAGAAAAAGAGTCTCCAAAAATCGAGAAGTCGTCCATAAAGATCTCCAAAAAATTCTCTACCATATCAGAGAATATCCCCATCATACACCGCTGAAAGGTAGCGGGAGCATTGCATAGCCCAAAGGGCATGCGACTGTAAGCAAAGGTACCAAAAGGATAAGTAAAAGTGGTTTTATCTTGATCCTTTTTAGCGATGGGGACCTGATTGTAGCCTGAGTATCCGTCCATAAAACAATAAAACTCTCGTCCCGCTAAGCGTTCCAGCATTTGATCAATAAATGGTAGAGGAAAATGATCTTTCCTCGTAGCAGCGTTGAGTTTTCTATAATCGATGCATACACGCCACCCAGTTTGGGCGCGTGTCTGAATTAACTCATTCGCCTCATTTGTGATAACTGTGATGCCGGATTTCTTAGGAACGACATGTATAGGACTCACCCACTGGCTATCGGAGATGGGGTATATAATACCACTATCTAAGCACTTGACGATTTCTTTCATGACAGCTTCCTTCATGACGGGATTCAACCGTCTCTGTGGTTCTCGGGTCGGTCTGGCATCATCCATCACATGTATATGATGTTCAACTATCAAGGGACTAATCCCTTTGATGTCCGCCATACTCCAACCAAACACCTCTTTGTTAGATCTCAATACCGATAAAAGGGCATTCTCTTGCTCTGATGCAAGAGAAGCGGAAATGATAACCGGTAATGACTCGTTCTCACCAAGATATGCATATTTCAGGTGAGAAGGTAAAATTTTGAGATCTAACTCAGGCGGAGAAATGATAGAAGGAAGGGTCATAGATTGATTTTTGGATCTACAAAGAAGCTCAGAGCCTGTGAAAGATACAGACTCGGGTGGAGAAAAGTCAGAAGTGCAGGACTCATGTGTAGCTAAAGTGTCCTCACTAAGATCTTGTGCTAAGTCAAACAGAGATGTGCTAATGTCATCGAGATCAGTAAAGCAAAGATCCTCAGCTCCACAACTATCGGGAGCGATCTCATGGACAGAGCACACATCTAAAATATGAGCAGAGGGTTCTGACGGCTGACTTCCAACTTTATAGATATTTAGTTCAATGGTCATATTTCCAAATGATAAATTCATTGAACCATTTCTACAGTTTATAACAGCGTTGGAAGTGGCAAGGAAAGGACGACCTAGAATCACCGGAATTTGGCCCCGGGGGTTTGCTACAGGATGTGTGTCGAGCACAATGAAGTCTACAGGGAAAACAAATTCCCCGACCTTTATTAACACATCCTCTAATTCACCCCTTGGTTTGGTGATAGATCGGTCTGCCATCTGGAGAGTGCAATGAGCAGGTTTCAGCTCTCCAATCCCTAGTTGCTCATAGACAGAATAAGGTAACAGGTTAACACTCGCGCCAAGGTCTAACAGAGCACGATTTATGTTTTTACCCCCAATCGAAATTGAAATTGTAGGACAACCTGGGTCCTTTCTTTTCTTTGGAAGCTGGGGTATAAAAGCAGTGCTGATGTTATTAGACATAAAGACCTTCTTTGGCACTTGGGTCTTCCTCTTCCTAGTGCACAAGTCCTTAAGAATTTTCGCATAAGCGGGGACTTGCTGAATCGCATCTAGGAGAGGGATATTGATGTTAACCTGTTTGAACATCTCTAAAATTTTCTCCATATGAGGACTCGTTCTATTAGCCCTTAGCCGGTTCGGGTAAGGTGCTTTCGCAATAAGCGCAGGGTCCATCATAGGAGAAGGAAAGGGGGGTAGACGAGGTCCCAAAGGAGGTATGGGGACCGTCTGTGGAGAACTATAAGGGTTGGGTGAAGGTGTTGAGCCTAAAGGGAAATGGAGAATAGGCTCATGCGAAGGTGGTTTGGTAGAAGAAGAAGGATCAGAAGGTGAAGTGTGTGTATGTGGGAAAGACTCAGCCGGGGTGTTGATATGATTTTCAGTATCATCAATACCTTCCCCGACATGATTGTTCAGCACTCTTCCCGATCTCAACGTAGTGATGGCATTTACATTGTAATGCCCAGGATTCTGTAGGGGTTGAGAGGGAAGTTTCCCTTTTTCTCTCGCACTCATTTCGGCTTTTAAGCGTGCGATTTCAGCTTCCATCGTGCGAATACTCTCAGCTTGGGACGCTGAGTTTTTCTTTATTTCACTGACGGAAGTTCTAACCTCAGTCGAAACATCCATGAAATTTGATAAAAGTGATTTCATGGTTTGAGTGAATTGAGAGAAATCGTCAGAACAGGGCTGCATAGGATTAGACTGTGCAGGAGTGTTGCCCTGATTTTGGAAATTTTGTGACTGATAGGGGTGCTGAGTGAGTTGTAGGGGTTGCTGTTGTGGTGGAGGAAGAGCCCGTTGAAATTGATTCGTGTTTGGAACCGTGTTTTGAGATTGGTTTTGGTTCCAAGCAAAATTCGGGTGGTTCCTCCAACCCTGATTGTAACTGGAAGAATATGGATCGTTTCGAGGTCTTTGAAATGCGGCATTAGAATGCTCGTGACCTTGAAACGCAGAGTTTAATGGACATTCTTCCGTTAAATGTGACGGATCAGAACAGCACCCACAAACAGTTTTGGGGAGCGACATTGGGTTTAGGGAGGCTGCTGCAAATTTGTGTTCCATAGCGTCGAGCTTCTTTTGCATTGCTGCCATTTCAGCTCGAACACCTATGGACACATCTATTTGGTGTACGCCACCCCTATTCAATGGTTGTGTTCCACTCTCCCAAATTAGTGACTTTTCAGCGAACTCTTCTAAGTATCGCCAGGCTTCCCCGTCATCTTTGGTCATAAAAGCACCTTGACACATGTTTTCAAGGCTCTGTTTAGTGCTAGGGTTACTGCCCTCATATATGATTCGGCAAAGCTCCCATCTCGGGATGCCGTGATGAGGACATTGAACCAATAGATCCTTGAAACGTTCAAAGTATTTTGAAAATGGTTCGGCAGGGAGCTGGGCAAATTGGTTCAGTTCGCTACGGATTCGAGCCGTCTTTTGGACTGGGTAAAATTTCTTAAGGAATGCAGCGACGAATTCTTCCCAATTCGTAATAGAGTGTGCGGTGGTGTTATATAGCCACTTCTCGGCTATATTGCACAAAGTAAATGGAAGAAGTCGTAGACGCATCGCATCCACTGAAAGTTGAGACGTACCCATCATTGCGCATACGTTTTCAAATTTGGTAATGAAAACGTAAGCGTCCTCGGTCTCGAGTCCGTGGTATTTAGGTAAAAGATTGATATACTGGGGCTTAATCTCAAAGTTATCCCCATTAGCTGGTGGTGTGGATAAGCAGGTCGAAAGAGGACCTCTATGTGGATAGCATCTTTCCTGGAGAGAAATGTGGGGTGGATTAGGATTCTGCGCACCAACGGACGGTGGCAGATTAGGGTTAAAGAAATTTGATGGATTCGGATCCATCGGTATGGGTGTGGTAGTGGGTAAAGAAAAGGTAAATGGAGAATTATCGACTTCGGAGTCGATAAAGGGTACGCGGACTAAACGGGCACTAGAATCCCGTGTCCAGCCTATCTTGCACTAAAAAGGGTTAGTACAAGTGGCAGCGTTGACTTATAATTAGGGATGAATGAATGCGGTGCTTGCTTTAAAAAAGGGACGGATTTTGAAAAAATGATGCGACAAAACAAATGCAGCACACAAACCCTAAAATCTAGTGGTCACCTAGGTCCGATCTCTAGACCGCTCCTAACTGCCAAAAGACAAGCCGCAGGATAGAATCCTCCACTGCCTCTTTGTCCCCCTGTGGCCGGATGAGTGCCAGGTAAGTGGGAAGGAACCACCACTACAGTGGACCTAATTAATAACCACTAGCCTTAGACACACTCGCCTTAGGCACCATAAGAAAACGCGGATAAGCAATGAATTACCCACGACCTTCTCTTGTCCTATTGAGCGCGACAGTCCTTAGAGTCTTCTCTAGATTTCTTTTAGTTAATGGAGGTAATGCGGATGCAAGTTTGACGATTTTCGGGGCCTAGGAAGGGTAATGAAATCCCCACCTAATTTGGATTTGGCCGTGCCCCTTAAATTTCCGTATTAGAATGCAAACAACCAAGAAATCAAAATCACACACAATTTTAATTTTGCTTTTGCGCGCTGCGATTTATTTGCAAAGAATCCTGCAGAAAAGGGTTAGTTGGAGCTAAAAAGAGAGAGGGGAGAGAAACAGAAATCACCTGCACTGAAAATTTTTCAGTGATCCTTCAAGACTGCGGCGCTTCCGCCGCGATTCCTATGTATTAGCCGCTCTTCCACGGTGAGGTGTTGGGAACAGTGTACAATTTTTCAACAGCTTCTTCCTGTTCCTATCTCCAGCTCTCTGGTATATCCCAAATAATTTTTCCACAGCACAGAATGCTCCAGATCACCTTGCAGTCAATCACAACACACGTATAAGAGTTTGTACGAATTTTGAATTCAAGAAGTAGAACGTAATAATTCTTTCACTTCAAACTATAAATGCAAATGAATTAGCGCGATCCCCGGCAACAGCGCCTTTTTGATTGATGCATTTTCTGACGTGTATATGTAAAAAGTAACGACAATCAAAAAATTATATTGACCGCAATCAAACTACGGTGTCGGATGTAGTTAATGAATGAGTGCGGATCGTCCACAGGGATTGCACAATTCAATTGTATTTTGATACGTTTGAAATGAAATGTTAAGCAACAATAAACGAAAACATGATTCAAGATGTGATTTGTATTCGAGTGTCACTATTCTTTACTCAAGAATCAAGAAACTATAAACAATCAAGAATCGGTTGTTTTGATAATATTTCCAATCAACAATCAAGGGTATAAGAGAGGCTCGTAGGAATCGATCGGATCTTTAGACGTGATGTAATCTAAAGGGTTTCGTGTTCTTGTCCTTCGAAGAATTGATACTAGATCAATGGTGATCGACGAGAGTTAGGGTTTTCTTGATGAAATTAGGGTTTCATCTCTTAACCCTTGTTCTTTCGAGGATACCATTTATATTCTAGCCTCTAGCAATTTCAAGAAACGATCGGAACTCCCCAATCTCGAGCGATGTCGATCAAGAAAGCATCGCAACGAATTGGGTCGTCGATTCTTGAACTTGCTAGGGTTTACAAACTCGTGGGATTCAAGAATCGATTACAAATTTGTTACATCATCATACTAAAGATCGTCTCGACTCCCCGACGAGCGGAGTTTTATTCACACATCACCACAAAGACAATATCAAAGATTTGTAAAGATAACATGATGCGGAATTTAAAGAAAACAAGATAAAAGAATATCACCTTTTATTTAATCAACAATTTCAATACATTCTTTCAAGAATCTACAAGAAGAAGAAATCGATCGTTGACTCGGCTTCGCTCATCTCCGTGGATCGTGGATCTACTTTGATCTCTTGCCCGATTGAAGATCGGCTCGGCTCATAAAAGGGTTGAAGGAATCTTGCTTGGCTTGCACTCAAGATCTTGAATTGTGATTGGATTTAGGGTTAGGGTTTCCTACAAGCTCTCTCACTAAACTTGAGGAAGAGGGGATGAGGAAAGAGATTGGCTAAAAATATCCAAAGTTGAATAGATTTTCTAACATGAGAAATGAGTGAGCCTAGGGTCTTATTTATAGAACTCCCAAACCCTAGGTTTAGGTTTGAATTAGAACTTTCCCTCCCAAAGTTTGTTGAAGAGTTTCTAGAAGGAGTTTGTTAGGAGTTAGCTTAGGGTTTAAGCTAGGGTTTAGGGAAAGTTCTAGAATGATTAGGCTAATGTAATGTAACTCAAGGTGTTTGCTGATCTGGTAGAAGTCTCTGGAGTTTTCTGGAATTTTGTGTGCATTTCTGGAATGTAGGCCCTGTAGAGGAGTTGTGCACTGAAATTGAGGAGCTGATGTCACCAATGGGCCGCTCTTCCGCCGCAATAACCAGGAATTGGCCGCTCTTCCGCGGCGGGTTAGTGACATTGGGATCTGTGCTTTCTGGTGAAGCTTTGTACTTCTGTTTAGGGCTTTTCATGATATGTTGAATTCCAGTTGCTCTTTTGTGTTGATACCAGATTTGAGTTCAGTGAGTTTACGAGCAATTGTAATGGTCGAGCAATGTAATGATCGAGCAAGCTTTTCTTTTCCTGCACAGACTTCGAAACAGGGGTTGCAAGATATGGAAAATATGCTATGTAATGCAATGCAGTAAATTTCCCTAGAAATGCCGGTTTTAAGGTCGAATACATGTAATCTGATATTTTGCGACCGATTTGCTAATATGTGAATTATGAATACCGTACACTTCTATATGGATGCAAATGATAAGGAAATTGCCGGTTAAAATATGCAATATTTTCGACTGATCACAAATCTAGCAAGTAGGTTAAGTTTTCATTTGATTAAAACTTCATACTTAACCATTCACTAAACAAAACCTTAACTTAATCTTCACAAACCCCTTTCTAGAAATTCTAAACATGAAATTAAAAGCATTAATTAACAACTAATTAAGCTAGTTTAAAGTATTAAGCAACAATTAGAGTTTAGGATTAGGATTATACCTCCACAAAAGATCAAAATCAAGCCACAAAACTCATCATCTTTGCCTCCACAATGATGTCTTGAAAGAAGATCCAAGCTTGCTTAAGTGAAGAAGAATGAAGGGTTTGATTTATATTTGAGTTTTTGTGATTTATTTAGAATTTTTGATGATTTATTGGACTTGGAAAATGAAAAATGGGGTGAAGAAAAATGAAGGGCAGCAAGGGGAGGGGTGCTCGGCCACAAGAAGAAGTAAAAGAAAAGTGTGGAATTGTGTAGGAAATTCTAGAAGGAAATAACAATAATTGCTTAATAAAACAAAAACACATTATCCACTTCATTCTTTTCTTTTAAAAAATCATTTAAATTAACCAAATATCTAGATATTTTGGTGAGAAAGTTTTAGAACTTAATCTAGTGATTAACTAAGCATAGATTCACATTAGTAGTAATTAACCCAAACCAAAAAGTAATTACCACTAATAAAGTGCACAAATAAAACATTAAAATAATATTTTAATTAGGGAAAAATTCTATGTGAACCAAAACTTCCAATTGACCCCTAAAACCCGCGCACTAGCTTCATTCTAGCTAAATTAGGTGCCGTCAAGTCTATACAGAAGTTTGATCACAATTGGGTTAAAACGGAAAACACCGACTATTTTACCCTAAAACAGAAAATTCGCAAAACGATTTCTAAAATGTTACATCTAGTTGGAAGGGACGCGTCCAGGTCCGGGTCACCGGCTATTCCTCACCGGAGGAACTATCGTCCCGCTCATGCTGCTGCCCGGGCCCAGGCTCGTGCTGCTGTCGCGGGAGGTATATATCGCACTTCAATTTTCGCTACTCCTTGATTTTTTAATACCACTTTTTCTTAATATTTCTTGTCTTAATATTTCTTGTAGATGCGGGACATCCCCATCCTGAGAGGGGGACTCAATGGCCGAATCAGTCCCACAGGCTGAGGCCCTACAGAGCTAGGGGAGGCACCATTCCCCCTCTTCTTTACCCCCAACTATCGCTATACCGGCGATTATGCCGAGAAGTTCGGCCGGTATATAGGGGATGAGAGCCATATCCTAAAGAAGTATCCACTTCACGTTAAGTGGGGCAATCAGCACCGGTGATCATTTTCCCTCTTCCAGGATCAGGCTCGGGTATTAATATATATTTTTATTTGACTTATCCAATATATTTATTATTATTTAACACATGCAATTTAAATACATTATTTTTTTGTATTTGTAGTTGGATTACGACTTTCAGCCTATACCCCACCCTGATCACCCAAAGAAAGTGCTCGATCTTCACACTCTGTACTAGGGCCTAATGAAGAACATGCAATCAAAGGTCCGATACAATAGGAACGAGCTGAAGATCGACTGTTATTCTCTGTGGATGGCGACCCTCGAGGCAGAGAGAGCGGCTCTCCTACATACTCCATCCTTTGCGAGAGTCGACATAGATACATGGTCTCTATTGTACAAATATTTCGACTCTCAGCGCAAACAGATTTGTAATTTAAATTTAATTCATTGTTTAGTATATAATTTATTTTTTTGTGTTGTTTAATTAGATAACTAAATCTGAATGTGTTGTGCAGAAACATGCCGATCAAAATAAAAAGAATAGGAAGTCGGCGAAGAGGGGTCACCCCACTTATTCAGGAGGCTCGAGGAACATTACTCGTGCCATGGAGGTATCGGTAAATTACAATAGATCTATTTTGATATAATGTAATATTAAAAGTTATTTTATAATATATGTAAATTTTTGGCGAATTGCAGAGAGCTCAGACCCTGGCGCAGGGTGGTACACCAAGCGTGCTGACCGTGTATCTTGCCGTCCACGGCAGCCCGACATATCCCGCCACGGGCGAGCTTCGATTCTCCAACACCGCTACCCAGGAGTACTGTGTAAGTGTTGATATTTATTCTAACAAGTTTGAAATTTTTGTTTTGAAAAGTTCAAATTTAAATGATATACTTATATTTTAATAGTTAATATGGGTGTAGGAGCGAGTGGTGGAGCAGGAGGAGGCATCGGGGATCGATTTTACTGGACAGAATGATCCAATGCTACTAACCCCAGTCCTAGACGCCACATACGGAGGGCACCATGGAAGTTAGGAGAGAGGCCCGGGGACTGAGTCCTAGCAAGGCTGTTCAGTCAAAAATATCGCACATTTGATATAAAATTTTCCTTACTTTTCTTAATTATTTAAAGGTGTTTATTATAAATATAGAACATATTTGGGTTTATCTACAAAATACTATTTACCATAAGTTTATATATTATAATTAACATTATGAAAGAAAATATATGCATATAATATTTATATAATATTTTTATTATGCATATCATACCAAATAATCTTAATCAAATTCCTTAAAAATTTACTACCATAAAAAATGATTAAGATTATATCTCTATAACAAATATTACTAACAATATTCATGGACATATTGTGCAAGATTTAGCTCAGGTCAGGAGATCAAGATATTTAAGACGTCAGGATCAAAAATATGCCAATAAAATTGTAGAATCATTACTGGGAAAGACTCAGGAAATATTTCCAAAATCCAGATATCTAGAAAATCTCCATGTGTCAACATGTAGAAGCTCCAGAAAATTGAAACCGTAAAGCCCCCAAACGGCCGTGGTTGCGTGGCAAATATCCCCAAAACGCGGTGGATCCGCGGCATTGTTGTGGAGTTAGGGTTTGGAATTTTGTGGGTAGGATTTCAACAACAAACCCTAATACTTGGGATCTAGGGTTTCTGCTTCCAGGGCTATATAAAAGACTGTAACGAGTTGAAAATCGTTTCAGCGAAATTTCGGAAAATCGGTAAAATAAGGGGGTTTTCTGTAAAAAGTCAAAATACAAATATATTTATTATAAAATTAAATATAGATATTATAGCTATGTAATTGATAGTATTTGGTGTTTATTGAGCCACTGGTGAAATTTCAAATTTTCTTAAAATTTTTCCGAAATTAATTATTTTAATATTATTTTAAGCTGTCCCTATTACATTTAATTAGGGAAAATTACAAATTGGAATGGGTTGAAACAAATTTTGTGCATCATAAAAAATTAAACCAAATTTTAACACGTTGTTTTTGAAATGAAATGAAGTTGTTAATCGGTTTTAGAAAATATTGAAGAAAAATGCTTATTTTGTGAAAATAAAAGGGTTTTGGTGCATATTGAATGGGTGTTCATTACTTCACACACACACACCACCTCCCCCTCCCCCGTCTTGCTGGCCGAAAATGGGCTGCCCCAATCCCCATGTCCCCACACTTGTTCACAAAGAAAGAAAAAAAAAGAAAGTGAGAAGAATAAAGATGAAAGAATGGGCTTTATATATTAAGGAATGGAGAGAATTGACTTGGACTTTTTCCCACAATCGCACACACCTCCCCTCTCCCTCTTACAGCAGAATTTCTGCAGCCCCCTCCCCTCTCATTTCCTCATCTCATCTCTTCTCCAAAAATCCACAAAAATTCCTTGAAAAATCAACTAAAACCTCACAAAATCAAAATCCAATCTCTACCCATTTTTCCTTGGCCGATCTAGCATGGATCTTGGTGAAAAGAGAGCAATTTGGGAGGCTTAGATTCTTGCTAGATCTCTAATTGGGAGGTATAAATCTTAACCCATGTCTTAATTGTTGGTTAATTACTCCAATTTAATTAAATTTAGTGTTTAATTTTGGTTCAAATTGCAAACTTGAATTGTGGGATTAATGGTTATATGTGAGATTAAAATCAAGATAGGGTTTTATCATATCATTAAGGTTGCCATGAGTAGATTAACATGTTAATACTTGCTAAAACCTAATCTAGTTACTAGTTTCAAATTGTTAGTTGGAAATTGTGATAAATGTGCTATTTTGCTAACTAGGTTTTTTAGAAATTGATTTATAATTGGGATTAAAATCTAAATTAAGGTTTCATGTCATTAATAATATTATAATGAGTGGTTTAATGCCTTTGGATCATGCAAAACCAAGCGTAGTTGTTGTTTTGTGTATTTTTACTTGAAATTGTTAAAATTAGATAAAATTGCAAAACTAGAATTTTTAGTTTTATAAGAATTGATGAGATTAAATTTTTGTAATGGGTTGTATGACTTATTTAAGATGTTTAATAAGTATTATGGCCATTAGAATTGTTAAAACACCAAGTGTTGTACAAAAAACGGTAAATTTTGCTTGCTAAGGTTTTCGGGAAAATGACTTTTAAAGTAAGTTTGGGGTTTTTTGTGAATTTTAACCTATTTTATATTATAATTAGTGTTCATGAATGTGCAAATGAGTGTGTTTGGGTTTTTCTCGATGGTTCGACATTTGTACATCGACATCGAGGGTTGGTTTGGCTATTCTTGCATGCGCAGGCGATAGGTTTTGACCTATGCGTGATACGCGTGCCGATTTGATTTTCGAATGCCGTTTCGATTTCGAATTTGGTTTTTAATGCGATACAGTGCGTTATGATATGTAGGTACCCCATGTGGACTACGAGACGACAAGAAAGCCCGTGGCGATGTCGGTACCGACGAGCGAGGACCAGGTGAGTAGATTTATATCTACGGGGAGAAGTCGGGTGGATGGCGTATAGCACCCCCGCAGTTCGTGGTGATATATACGAATACGTATACACACATATATATTGATTATCTATTGTTCAGTTTATTGATGATAAGGATAGATTTTAGGTGTGATTGGATAGATTTAGTGTTGCGAGACCCTAGAGTAGAGGTTGCATCACATTTACACACACACCCATACTTGCATACATTCTTCTTTCATATGTGCTTATATGGGGTTATATTGTTATGTGTTCACATGGGTATGGGACTATGTGTTCACATACTGGATTTTAGGATAATATTTAGGATTTGAGATGAGTCGATAAGATTTGATTGAGACCGCGAGAACGGTGATATGGTAGGATTCGTACTTGAGATACGTCCTGATATTATAGCGGATATTGGGACGACGTTACATGTGAATAGTGTTATATATTGAATGGTTGACTTGTGATCGTGATATGAGATAAGATATATTAAGATATTTATAATAGGTGGCATTAGGCGATTTATACCTCTTTATGACGATATATGATGATGATATCGGTTTGTATGAGGCTGTAGATCAGCAGTCAGATCATGACTATATTGATGATATTAGTATCGTACTAGACGTAGATCAGTACCCAGATTATGATCTTGGATAAAGAGGATACCAGATGAATAATGTGATATTGACCCGTACCCAGATTGGGGATGTCGTACGACGGATTTACGTATGAGCTATATATTGATGATTGATCCGCACTCTTGACTTTGGTTGTCTGATTATAGATATGGTATCAGATATGATATTATTGAGGCGGGATCACCGACTATATAAATACAGGTATGTATATGTATCGACTCAGATGTTAGGCGGTTTCCTTACCTGTAGTTTAGGTTGTTAGTTCAGCCGTATAGTTTAGTATAGTTGTTAGACTAGATTAGACTCCTACCTATTTCAAAACTAACGGATCGTGAGTATTTTAAAAGACAGGTCAATGGATTCTACGGATATTTCAAAAGGCGTATCTTTTCTTAAAAACACCGAAGCCCTTATTTCCAAAACCCCACGATTTGTGTTATTTCAAATGGCACCATAATATGACGTATGTATATATTAAATGCAGATTAGTTACCGTTGTGTCTAGTATTTAGCTCCCGCTCATTATTGCAGTTCGCCCCGCATCGCATACTTACATTGCTATTTCATATTGCACTGTTGATATTATGTTGTTAGGACACCAGCACCATTACCGATGATGCGTATGTACCACGTGCACTTACTTGCCGGCTCACACACATCTTCATCGGTAATTGCCATGTCACGTACACCTTAGAAAATATTATTGCTTGACATAGCTTGTTAGTTAGTAGTTTGATATGATATTAGTGTGCCTGCCTTATATGCCAGTTTAGACATTGTAGTTATTACTTGTCACTTCATGCATACTGTTATTCATTGTTATGCCGCATTCATAGATTTTCATGCCTATATTCATGGTTTTACATGCTATTGATGATTTGGATTCGGATTTCATGAGATTTCTTGGATTTGGAGGAAAACTGCAAAAACATAAATAAACTTCTTCTCTCTCTTTTAAATAAAAAGTGCGGTATTCCTATGACGTTGAGTCGTCCACCATGAGTTTGCTGATGGATTTCGAGACCCGAGTTCGAGGAGTGGAGGAACCGTTTCGGGTTCATGGTGGACCCGGTGCGGTATCCCGGGGCAAGAGAAGCGCAGATGATGGCGTTGAGCCTGGCAGGGGAGCACTACCGATCGGTAATTTTACCCGACGCGTCGGATATCCGGAGGATACCGTCGTAGTCTTGAGATGGATGGTAGGGGCCGGTCTGGACTGACGGCGCCCTAGATATTGAAACATTAAGATTTTGAGATATTGAAGTACTGAGATTTGATGATACTGGCCAGTCCGGATAGCCGGAGCCTGAGATTTTGAGACATTAAGATTTATGCTTTGTGTCGATGCTAGACACTGTTTATGCTGATTTCATTTATGATACCTCTTTTAAAAAGATACCGAAATCTCACTAATTTATGAAAGCGGTTTTCTCCAGTACATGCATTCTGTTTCATGCATTCATACATCATCCATATGATACATTGCTACCTGAGACACTGACACGAGCACTTGGTATTACCGTTGTTTAGAGGTATACCCTAACCATTGTTATAGGCTGCTGGTTATATATTTGAGGATATATTATGATTGTATGACATAGGATTGCGTTGTTCCTGCGATTTCTGTTTGTAGATGTTTTTACTCATGAGTTGCCAACTCACCCCCGTTGTGCCACAGTTTCTTGCAGGTTTTGCCGTACAGGTTTCTTTACGGCTTTGCTGGCACTGCTTCTTTTTCAGGTGACTTGCTAGTAGGTGGGTTTACTTGTATCATACCCATCATTATACCTTGTATATTATTATTCTGTTGTATCTAGAAGTTCCATCAACCAAACATGTATTTATTTCAGAAATAGAGACCAGTGATGTTTATTCTTTGGACCTTAGAGTCGCGCGTTGTATTTCTATGGATTTCTTGCTGTATTGAGTCTCCTTTTGAGTTTTGATCCTCGCCCTTGGCATTGTATATTATATTGCTTGTGTGGTTGTGACCGTCGATTGACGAAGAGCTAGCTCCCGCTTGGGGATGCCTTTTTATTTATTTCGTATACTATTCATGTTGTATCCCGTTTGGGGGCCAGTATTTTAAAAGGAGACTCTGCCGAAATTTTCAAGAAATACTTGATGTTTTTAAAAACGCATAATTTGGCTTATGCTATTAAAACTACTTGATTTAAATTGGTTTTCCTTCACTCTACTACTTTTCTTGGTTTGGATTTCTGGGTTTTCGACTTACTTAGATCACGTACGCCTCGAGACGTTTCGTAGTTTAAGTGCCGGTCATGTTCCGTACTTTCGGGACGTGACAAAGTTGGTATCAGAGCGTTAGGTTTTACCTTCGGAGCGTAGGATGACCGTTGGTTGTTGGAATAGGTGACTAAAGTAGAGTGACGTACCGTGGGTATGTTCCGCGGCATACTTACGATATGCTACTCCGCTTAAGAAGCCTTAGGATGTACATTTCTTTGCTCGGTATTATATTCATTCCTATGATCTAGCCTCATCGGTACCAGTTATGGTTTTGCTGCCATGATTACGGGCAGGGAGAGCTACGGCTAGACTTGCGGTCAGCACGAGCTCGTTACGAACGTGGACTGACCAGGGCGTAATTCCGGCGACACACGATTGCAGAGATGTATCTTTTTATTGTGTTTTGGGCCACGAGCATTGGATGGATCGCTGTATGAGGTTACTCGGATGTGCTGATCGGCACCAGAGGATTGAGCCACTGATAGAGGCCAACCAGATTTTGATGACCATTGAAGTATTGCTTATTCATGATGATTGAGGCACTGTTCAGCATGCGGACGAGTGAGCCAGTGTTGCTGCGAACGACGAGATATCGCCCCAGATGCTGTTGCTATTGCAGTACGAGTTGTACTAAGAGATGATAGAAGGTCTCTAGTCACCGAGGGTGAATGACTAGGACATGTAGTTCGTTCGCTACCCCGATGCGAGGTCATCGGATAGATTGATTCCAGTTAGAGACGACTTCACGCGGAGACGTTGAGAGTCGACAGAGGCGATCGAATATCAGAAACCTATTATTCTAAGTTTAAAGTATTTAGAAAGACATGCAGGAAATTCTATGGACCCTCTAGAATGAAACCCTAAATCGACATAATGACCGTGTGAAAGCCTTTGAGCCTTCTGGTGTGTGGCAGTTCCGCGGCGCCATCAGTGAGGCTTGGGTTTGCCCTTCTACGGCTGGACCATCGATGCTGTGGTATGTACTCGATGTTATTAAACTGTACCCAAGATGTTGAGCTCTTGGGGGATTATGAGGTTTTGACGAATCGGTCGAATGGTTCGACTTCATTCGGATGCTATGCGATGGGATGCATTGCTTGGGAGACTCCAGATACGAGTATAACCGTTGGAGCACAGTCCATGCAGCCATGACGAGGCGAGTGCGAAGCAGTCGACATTAGAGAAAAGTGGAGTAAGAGGTTCGTACGAGATCTTGATGAGGTAACGTTCCACTCCGCCGACATCAGAGATGTGATACGTGATTGATCTCAAAAACTATCTATTAACCGCAATCAAGAACGGCGTCGCATGAAGCTAACCGGTGAGTACGGGTCGGTCCACATGGATGTTGTGAATTTCCTAGTCGCTCAAACGAGTTAATTCCGATTGTGGTCGGATTGATTATTAAATCTAAAAACTAAATTAATCTATATCTAAATCTTGCTAGGGTTAGGTCTAGGTTAAGTTTGGAAAGTCTATAAATCTCACCGCTTTCTATACCCATATGAAGATCTAATTAGGTGTTATGGTAAATATTAATAAAATGGATTAGGATGATTGGGAAGATTGTTCTTCCTCTAGATCCTTGTCCTTCCTTTCTTAATCTTTACCCTAACCTCCATGGAAAACAATCACAACCGGGCCTTTATACTACGGTATCACCGCTACCTCGATGGATAGGGTGCCGTAGGGAGCGGTATGTGCATGTATGCATAGAGTCATATTAATTATATATGATGGGCAAGAAAGGGGATGAGAGATCTTCGTCTCTCAAACATTCCCCAGATCTAACCCTAACAAGCGAGGAGACTACTCACTCATTAGGGAATTTAAGAACATTTATCTAGGGCAGAGAATAAAAGATTAACTAGGGCAAGGAATTAAAATCTAAACTAGGGCAAGGAATTAAATCTACTTACAGATGCATCTCTCCAATCATCAACGCAGGGTTGTCAGATCTGAATTCATGAATTGAAAAGAAACACCGATGCTCTCCATAAAGAGATCTGAATTTATTATTAAAAGGAGGCATAGGGAGGCATGAAAAGAATACAATGATTTGGGCTTCTATTTATAGGAGATAGAAATCCTAGGTTACAATTGATTCGCATGTCTATATTTACCAAAATATCCTTAGGAAGACCTAGTCAAAGTAGACTTCCAAGCTTTGGTAAAATTTTATGTCATGAAATTTTGGAACTGATTCTGGGCTTCTTGGGCTTTTTATTTCTTTGGATCTTTATTCAATTTGGCTTTTCTATTTCTTCCAGATCTCCGGTGAACAATTGCAGTGGACTTTTAACTGTTTTCTTTGTAATCTTGGACCTTGCGTTGCCTTGTACTGATCTTTTGTGTAGGCTTGATTAAGATCCTTCTATTTGTTGGTCAAAAGTCCCTTTTTGTGTCGTCTTTTGTCTTTTTCACTGTTTTCGCTCCAAGAACCTGTAACCTGTAATATGTAGCAGACATGCGTCAAAAGCCCCTGTTTATTTATAAAAAGAATAAGAATGGGGAATATAATAATACAATATTATGGTGTGAACAAATACCCCCAAACTTATCTTTGCTTGTCCTCGAGCAAACTTATTTTTATTCTTGACAAAAACCTAACCGCACTTTCGCAGGGAAACGCGATTGCACTGAGCACGTGCAACAAGCCGTTAAACCTCTAGGTGTCCCTAGTAGGAGGAGTGTTGTTTCCGGAGGGTTTTCAGCGGATACTACCCACATAATCCTATCAATTTGGCTTTTTCGACTTTTGTTTTCCAATTAGGTTTTCTAACAAGGAATTCTATTATCTTCGACTTGCAAATTATCCACCCATATTCTTCACACTTCCTCATCATCTAACTTAACATTATATATGTTCTATAGACTTACTTAGCTTTCAGCATTTCTTAAGTTTTCCTTCTAGGGTTCCATCTCCACTTAGGAATTTCTATCAACTCTACTAAAAATACAAGTTCTATTCTTCACTCCTTTCTCTCATCTAAACTCCAATCACATATCCCCACGTGTGTGTATAAATCACCCCTACACTTGGGAATTCAAATCAAGCAATCATACCCTTGTCCGTTGTCCAAAGTACTTATTAGTAGGTGAATTTTTAATTGAATTTTGCTTACACATCCTTCATGCGACCGTTAATACTTCTTGAGGTACCAACGACCGATTACAAAATGCGTTTGCACTTTAAAGCGTAATTCCTAGTCTTGCAACACCTAAGGCTTTTTAGCAGTGACTCCCAAACCAGTTGGTCTAAGGCACTGGGTGATGAAGCACCCTCGCTAAATATTTTTCTATTTTTGCATCCTTAAGTAATCACAAAAACCAGTGTTCATTTTTTTTCTTTATTCACACTTGAATTTTTTATTTTCATTTTCTTCGTACTAAGGACTTTAGATAAGAGTATTTCAAGGTCTCCTCTACTATTCCAAGTTTCAAGGTGCGTGATTGTGCAAATTGTAGGGTATACATTTTCAGAATCTAGACTTAAGCTTAGGAATTATTTTTCAAACTTACACTTTAATAAAGATATCAATACTTTTCCTTTGTTTCGACTTAGCCCAAAAAGTTAACTCAAAATTTGCCTATTTCTAAATAAACTACAAAGACATATACTTTCTACCGCTAAACTTTAAGAAAGGTTATCTTTAGGGTTTTTAATTTACTACGTCTAAGATCTAGTTGTTCCTAGCTAGTTAACCTATCTGTCAAACTCTAGTCAAATAAGCCAAAATTGAATACAATAATTTTTATAATTTTCAAATTTTTATGGGTTTTAAAATAAGTATGCAAATGCAAAAATATATACATATGAATGCGAAGGAAGAAAACATACCGAGCATACCCCCAAACTTAAGCTTGACAATGTCCTCACTGTCATGCTAAACCAAGAGGGTCAAAAATGCCGGCACTCCCCTGTTTATTTATTTATAATAATTTTTTTTTTATAGTTTTAAAAAAAATTTGTTATTTTTTTATAGAAAAAGAAAACAAAAAATATATATACATATATACAAGGGTTCCCCCCAAACTTAAGCTTGGCCTTACACAAGCCAAAGGTTAACACCAACCATTCAAAAATCTTATCGTGGTAATGGTCGAGTTGGTGAAAGAATGGAGTAGAAAGAAAAGAAATGAGAAACACACGAGACCGTGTGGAGGTAGAAACGGGATACGGTCTCGGTGGGGGAGAAGAATGGCGGAAAAGAGAAAGAAGCAGAGTACGATCTTGAGGGTGTAAATCGAGTGAATAAATTAGCACGCTATGTGATGACCGATGTGTTAAAAGCGATTGTGCTAACCTATCAACCCGTTGAGAAATGGGGTCAAATCCCTCAAGATTCTCAAGAAAACATGGGTACGCAGAACTTGGTATTTGAGATGAAAGCGTAATGGTCACTTGCACGGTCGGAACAATAGGAAGGATGAAAGGGAGTGATTGAGGAAGGGTATCAGTTAAGGATTCAGGATGGTGTATTGGAAAATTCGACAAATCAAACGAAAATGGTTCAACCTCAATATTATCCTCAGTACTATCCTCATAATTCTCCTCAATATTTTCCTCAAAAATTTGCTTATCCATGCCAATATCATCAAAATCAAGACGCATATGAAGTTCGGGAGAAACATTTAATGACTCGGGATGATGAATTGGACTTAAAATTTCAATTAAATCGACAGGTTCATCATCCGAAATATTCCCGGCGTCTATATCCTCTATCAAGTGAAAATCAATTTTTTCTGACACCTCATGAAAAGCATGAATATTTATCGATTTAGGTTCTAGAGTGGAGGTGTAGAGATCGAAAGGATTAAGTGTGGGTTCACTCGAAAGGGGTTCTTCACAATTTGGCAAATCAAACACTACAAAGTCACACAACTCATTTTTATTTTGAACTTGTGAATCATTTAGGACATTCGATGGAAAACTGGAGTTGTGGGCTTCAATTGGGTAAGGGTAGGTTTGATTTGGAAATCCTCTCACATTCTCATTATGTCCAACCGCCTCCTCATACATTGAAAAATTTGGGGCTAGCGGGAAACTAGCTACCGGTTCAGCAGGTTGCATAAGGGCGTCCACGGACGCTTCCACATTCCTAACCATTTTGTCTGCTGCTGCGATATACGCCTCCAACGCCTCTTCCAAGATAGACTTGGGTGGTAAGGGGGTTTCGGTAAAAGATTCGAAATCGTGTGGATATGCAAAACTCCCAACAGGCTGTGTAGAAACATTGTCTAGTGACGGTGGAAAAGTCGGGTAGGACTGGTAGGAAGTGGGTGATTGGATAGGGGTAGGGTCAACATATGGATAAAAAGGTGAATAGTCGTGCGGATCCCTAGAACTAGATGAGTGGAGAGGGGTGAAAGATCGGCTGCGAGATTGAGCAATATGCTCAGCAATGGACATCGGCTTAGGAGTGACAGAAAGACTTGAAAAAGTGGTATCGACATATGGAGGTGGTAAAGATCGACTTGGTTGACACAAAGTGGGTTGAAAAGTCGAATTGTTTCTCCTGGACGCCTCTATTTGATCTTTCAAAGATATTTTAGGCATGGAAGGATCGTCTTTAAATTGATCGAACAAATTGCCGAACGACGCAAAATTAGGTTCGGGATACCAAAGTTCGGCAAGAGATTTATGATGTGGGGTACCCATGTTAGAAGAAAGTGTGAAAAGAAAGAAGGTTTGTGGTGGTGCAAGGATTTATTTGCGGCAAAAATTTTTTGCAAGTTTCTATAAAAGATTTGTCTTTTTTCCTTTTTCTCTTTATTTAGAACTGTTTGCAAAAAGATTTTCGAGAAAAGAGCTAAGACACACTTTCGATCAACCAAAAATGCACAATCAGGCCTAGATCTAGGGCACCTAGGTCAGCTAGACAGCTCCTAACTGTTCCAAAGGGCTAGAAATAGGACCTCAAACCGCCTCTTCACCGCCAATTGCGGACAGGTAAGTGCCAGGTAAGTGGGAGGCTCCCCGCTACAAGTAGCGGTCCTAATTAAGTAACCACTTGCCTTAGACACACTTGCCTAGACACCGCAAAGTCAGGTTAGGATAAACGGTCAATGCCTATAACTAGTCCTCTGTCCTATTGAGCTCGAAGTCCTTAGGGCTGAGTCTAGTATTTTTTAATTAAGAATGGTCAATGCAAATGCCTTATGTGATTTCTGGGGTTTTGGGAAGGGTGATGAAATCCCCACCCAATCTGAATTGGTCAAAAGCCCCTTAAAATCCGATTAAAGATATGAAAAACAGTAAATCACTTGCAATCAAATCTTTTTTGTGAATTTCAAAGTTTGGAAGCTTTCTAATTAAAATTTTTCTTTTTCCGCTTGCTCTTTATTTGGAAATTTATTTTTAGCAAAAAGATTAAGGATATGCAAATCAGAAAAGATCACTTGCAATCAATTATTATTTTAAGCGCGCGCAAAGAATCCTGCACAAGATTTGTTATTTGGAAGGGGGAAGATTTTTATGCACAAAGAAATCCTGCAGGAGATTTTTCAGAAGAGATATTAGAGATTTGCAGAGGAGAAGATCAGAAGACTTACAGTTTTTTTTTAATCGCGCTTCTGCCCCTTTTTTCCGACCAAAACGCCGCGGTTCCGCGGTCGCAGGCAGGTCGCGCGGCGGTTCCGCGGCCGGAATGGGTCGCCGGCTTGTTTTTTTTTTTTGCACCAGATCGCCGCTGTTGCCTTATAGATTCGGTCCTCCAAATTTTTTCTGTTCCTCAGTTGTTATGATCTTCTGTTTCTTCAGATTTGATATTTTCTGTTTTGATCTCTGGAGATTTTCAGATCCGAACTTGATTGAAGATCCTGCAAAATTCAAACAACGATACCCTTCACAAAATAACAAAATGATAAATTTTTATATTTTTTGTGATTTTTCAGATTTTTATGATTTTTTGAATTTTGATTAACCCGAAATTGCTAAAAGGAAATTACTACGCCATCCCCGGCAACGGCGCCATTTGATTCGTCTCAAAAACTATCTATTAAGCGTAATCAAGAACGGCGTCGCATGAAGCTAGCCGGTGAGTACGGGTCGGTCCACATGGATGTTGTGAATTTCCTAGTCGCTCAAACGAGTTAATTCCGATTGTGGTCGGATTGATTATTAAATCTAAAAACTAAATTAATCTATATCTAAATCTTGCTAGGGTTAGGTCTAGGTTAAGTTTGGAAAGTCTATAAATCTCACCGCTTTCTATACCCATATGAAGATCTAATTAGGTGTTATGGTAAATATTAATAAAATGGATTAGGATGATTGGGAAGATTGTTCTTCCTCTAGATCCTTGTCCTTCCTTTCTTAATCTTTACCCTAACCTCCATGGAAAACAATCACAACCGGGCCTTTATACTACGGTATCACCGCTACCTCGATGGATAGGGTGCCGTAGGGAGCGGTATGTGCATGTATGCATAGAGTCATATTAATTATATATGATGGACAAGAAAGGGGATGAGAGATCTTCGTCTCTCAAACCTTCCCCAGATTTAACCCTAACAAGCGAGGAGACTACTCACTCATTAGGGAATTTAAGAACATTTATCTAGGGCGGAGAATAAAAGATTAACTAGGGCAAGGAATTAAAATCTAAACTAGGGCAAGGAATTAAATCTACTTACAGATGCATCTCTCCAATCATCAACGCAGGGTTGTCAGATCTGAATTCATGAATTGAAAAGAAACACCGATGCTCTCTATAAAGAGATCTGAATTTATTATTAAAAGGAGGCATAGGGAGGCATGAAAAGAATACAATAATTTGGGCTTCTATTTATAGGAGATAGAAACCCTAGGTTACAATTGATTCGCATGTCTACACTTACCAAAATATCCTTAGGAAGATCTAGTCAAAGTAGACTTCCAAGCTTTGGTAAAATTTTATGTCTGGAAATTTTGGAACTGATTCTGGGCTTCTTGGGCTTTTTATTTCTTTGGATCTTTATTCAATTTGGCTTTTCTATTTCTTCCAGATCTCCGGTGAACAATTGCAGTGGACTTTTAACCGTTTGCTTTGTAATATTGGACCTTGCGTTGCCTTGTACTGATCTTTTGTGTAGGCTTGATTAAGATCCTTCTATTTGTTGGTCAAAAGTCCCTTTTTTGTGTCGTCTTTTGTCTTTTTCACTGTTTTCGCTCCAAGAACCTGTAACCTGTAATATGTAGCAGACATGCGTCAAAAGCACATGTTTATTTATAAAAAGAATAAGAATGGGGAATAAAATAATGCAATATTATGGTGTGAACAATACGCAAGCAGGAGGGTTGACTATGGATATATATTCCAGGAGGAGCCGTAAGGAGTATGCAGCCGTTCTGGAACAAGAAATAGATATAGTAAAAGGATGATAACTTCCGGGCAGTTCGGCAGAAACGAGACTTGGGAGAGACTTCGACAGGACCTTTCTGGAAATACTGAACGAGAAAACTTGGACCCAGGAGTGGTCGTGTTACGCACACCAGCAGGCCAGAGTTTAGGATCGTCGACAAGACATGCTATGAGTGACCACGACAGTTGGCCAGAGATTTTTGGAGGATTTGCTTGAGCGGGACTATTCCGCCATACTTGATTTTGGTATTTTGAGCGATATATTCGCATGATTTGGTTTTGATAATTGAGTTTCGTGATATCGTTTTCATGCGCCATGGTTGCATCTACTGAGTATTTACGATTTTTGCACAGTTGTTGCACTTGAGATAGTTTTTGTGCCTTCGATTTTCGCGCATGTTGAGCGCATGTTTGAGATGCGATTTTGGTGCACACCAGATGCACTAAATCGAGATTTTTCGTGCATGTCACCTGATTTTGCTGTCAGGCACACACGTTGCCTATGACAAATGTTGTGTGCACCCCGATGCACTTGGATGTTGTTTCTATGCGCATGTATGTCACATATATGGATTTTGATTTCCGTGCGCACTAGACACACGTAGTATTCATTTGCATATTTTGGGATTGATTTCTTATAGAGCAGTACGTTTTTATGATATTTGCTATGTGTTTTCGTACTGAGCAGGACTAGTCAGAGGACAGTACCTGAATGTATTTTGGCATGCATTGATAGCTATCGAAGGGAATTCCAAAAAGCGAGCTATAGTCTCAGTATTTACCTACGTGTCTGATATGACACGAAACGTTTAAAACAAGGAAACCCTTCCAAATTGTTTCTCAAAACGGCGGGACGTGCATATTAAACAAAGGATATATATATATATATGTAGTTATTTTCTTACCATAGACGTCCGCCACTGTGCAGTGTTGCGAACATCGCACGACGATTTGAAAAAGGTTTGTCATGCATTGCTTCTAGATGCTTTAATGATGTGTATCATGTTGGTTTTCGTATTGGATCTTGACATTGATGTCTTCCCCATGACTCCGATGATTGCGAGATGCATGACGGAGTTTTGATTTTGAGTTATATGCTCATTTCTCATGCGCATGCGCGACGCTACGATTTGTTTTATGTATTTATGATTTCGGAGCCCCGACGACTTTGTGATTTTGCTTAGATGTTTTAGTATTTGGGGGGAGTTTTAATTTAAATTCGGGGACCGAATTTCTTTAAGGAGGGAAGATTGTAACGAGTTGAAAATCGTTGCGGTGAAATTTCAGAAAATTAGCCCGAGAAAAAAGGTAAAATAAGGGGGTTTCTGTAAAAAGTCAAAATACAAATATCTTTATTATAAAATTAAATATACATATTCTAGCTATGTAATTGCTAGTATTTGGTGTTTATTGAGCCAATGGTGAAATTTCAAATTTTCAGAAAAATTTTCCGAAATTAATTATTTTAATATTATTTTAAGCCGTCACTAATACATTTAATTAGGAAAAATTACAAATTGGAATGGGTTAAAACAAATTTTGTGCATCATAACAAATTAAACCAAATTTTAACACGTTGTTTTTGAAAAGAAATGAAGTTGTTAATCGGTTTTAGAAAATATTGAAGAAAAAGCCTTATTTTGTGAAAATAAAAGGGTTTTGGTGCATATTGAATTGGTGTTTAGTGTTCATTGCTTCACACACACACACCACCTCCCCCTCCCCTCTCTTGCTAGCTGAAAATGGGCTGCCCCAATCCCCATGTCCCCACACTTTTTCACAAAGAAAGAAAAGAAAAGAAAGTGAGAAGAATAAAGATGAAAGAATAGGCTTTATATATTAAGGAATGGAGAGAGTTGACTTGGACTTTTTCCTACAATCCCACACACCTCCCCTCTCCCTCTTACTGCAGAATTTCTGCAGCCCCCTCCCCTCTCATTTCCTCATCTCATCTCTTCTCCAAAAATCCACAAAAATTCCTTGAAAAATCAACTAAAACCTCACAAAATCAAAATCCAATCTCTACCCATTTTTCCTTGGCCCATCTAGCATGGATCATGGTGAAAAGAGAGCAATTTGGGAGGCTTAGATTCTTGCTAGATCTCTAATTGGGAGGTATAAATCTTAACCCATGTCTTAATTGTTGGTTAATTACTCTAATTTAATTAAATTTGGTGTTTAATTTTGGTTCAAATTGCAAACTTGAATTGTGGGATTGATGGTTATATGTGAGATTAAAATCAAGATAGGGTTTTATCACATCATTAAGGTTGCCATGAGTAGATTAACATGTTAATACTTGCTAAAACCTAATCTAGTTACTCGTTTCAAATTGTTAGTTGGAAATTGTGATAAATGTGCTATTTTGCTAAGTAGGTTTTTTAGAAATTGATTTATAATTGGGATTAAAATCTAAATTAAGGTTTCATATCATTATTAATATTATAATGAGTGGTTTAATGCCTTTGGATTATACAAAACCAAGCGTAGTTGTTGTTTTGTGCATTTTTACTTGAAATTGTTAAAATTAGATAAAATTGCAAAACTAGAATTTTTAGTTTTATAAGAATTGATGAGATTAAATTTTTGTAATGGGTCGTATGACTTATTTAAGATGTTTAATAAGTATTATGGCCATTAGAATTGTTAAAACAGCAAGTGTTGTACTAAAAACGGTAAATTTTGCTTGCTAAGGTTTTCGGGAAAATGACTTTTAAAGTAAGTTTGGGGCTTTTGTAAATTTTAACCTATTTTATATTATAATTAGTGTTCGTGAATGTGCAAATGAGTGTGTTTGGTTTTTTCTCGACGGTTCGACGTTTGTACATTGACATCGAGGGTTGGTTTGGCTATTCTTGCATGCTTAGGCGATAGGTTTTGACCTATGCGTGATACGCGTGCTGATTTGATTTTCGTATGCCGTTTCAATTTCGAATTTGGTTTTTAATGCGATATAGTGCATTATGATATGTAGGTACCCCATGTGGACTTCGAGACGACAAGCAAGCGCGTGGCGACGTCGGCACCGGTTAGCGAGGACCAGGTGAGTAGATTTATATCTACGGGGAGAAGTCGGGTGGATGGCGTATAGCACCCCCGCAGTTCGTGGTGATGTATACGAATAAGTATACACACATATATATTGATTATATATTATTGAGTTTATTGATGATAAGGATAGATTTCAGGTGTGATTGGATAGGTTTAGTGTTGTGAGACCCTAGAGTAGAGGTTGCATCACATTTACACACAAACACCTATACTTGCATACATTCTTCTTTCATATATGCTTATATGGGGTTATATTGTTATATGTTCACATGGGTATGGGACTATGTGTTCACATACTGGATTTTAGCATAATATTTGGGATTTGAGATGAGTCGATAAGATTTGATTGAGACCGCAAGAACGGTGATATGGCAGGATTCTTACTTGAGATACGTCCTGATATTATAGCGGATCTTGGGACGACGTTACATATGAATAGTGCTATACATTGAATGGTTGACATGTGATCGTGATATGAGATAAGATATATTAAGATATTTATAATAGGTCGCATTAGGCAATGTATACCTCTTTATGACTATATATGATGATGATCTCGGTTTGTATGAGGCTGTAGATCAGCAGTCACATCATGACTATATTAATGATATTAGTATCGTACTAGACGTAGATCAGTACCCAGATTATGATCTTGGATAAAGAGGATACCAAATGAATAATGTGATATTGACCCATACCCAGATTGGGGATGTCGTACGACGGATTTACGTACGAGCTATATATTGATGATTGATCCACACTCTTGACTTGGGATGTCTGATTATAGATATGGTATCGGATATGATATTATTGAGGCGGGATCACCGACTATATATATGCAGGTATGTATATGTATCGACTCAGATGTTAGGCGGTTTCCTTTCCTGTAGTTCAGCTTGTTAGTTCAGCCGTATAGTTTAGTGTAGTTGTTAGACTAGATTAGACTCCTACCTATTTCAAAACTAACGGATCGTGGGTATTTTAAAAGACAGGTCAAGGGATGCTACGGATATTTCAAAAGGCGTATCTTTTCTTAAAAACACCGCAGCCCTTATTTCCAAATCCCCACGATTTGTGTTATTTCAAATGGCGCCATAGTATGACGTATATATATATTAATTGCAGATTAGTTACCGTTGTGTCTAGTATTTAGCTCCCGCTCATTATTGCTGTTCGCCCCGCATCGAATACTTACATTGCTATTTCATATTGCACTGTTGATATTATGTTGTTAGGACACCAGCACCATTACCGATGATGCGTATGTACCACGTACACTTACTTGCCGTCTCACACACATCTTCATCGGTAATTACCATATCATGTACACCTTAGAAAATATTATTGCTTGACTTAGCTTGTTAGTTAGTAGTTTGACATGATATTAGTGTACCTGCCTTATATGCCAGTTTAGACATTGTAGTTATTACTTGTCACTTCATGCATACTGTTATTCATTGTTATGCCGCATTCATAGATTTTCATGCCTATATTCATGGTTTTACGTGCTATTGATGATTTGGATTTAGATTCGGATTCGGATTTCATGAGATTTCTTGGATTTGGAGGAAAACCGCAAAAACATAAATAAACTTCTTCTCTATCTTTTAAATAAAAAGTGCGGTATTCCCATGACGTATGAGTCGTCCACTATGAGTTTGCTGATGGATTTCGAGACTCGAGTTCGAGGAGTGGAGGAACCGTTTCGGGTACATGGTGGACCCGGTGCGGTATCCCGGGGCAAGAGGATCGCAGATGATGGCGTTGAGCCTGGCAGAGGAGCACTACCGACCGGTGATTTTACCCGACGCGTCGGATATCCGGAGGATACCGTCGTAGTCTTGAGATGGATGGTAGGGGCCGGTCTGGACTAACGGCGCCCTAGATATTGAGACATTGAGATTTCGAGATATTGAGGTTCTGAGATTTGATGATACAGGCCAGTCCGGATAGCCGGAGCCTGAGATTTTGAGACATTGAGATTTATGTTTTGTGTCGATGCTAGACACTGTTTATGCTGATTTCATTTATGATACCTCTTTTAAAAAGATACAGAATTCTCACTAATTTATGAAAGCAGTTTTCTCCAGTACATGCACTCTGTTTCATGCATTCATACATCATCCATATGATACATTGCTACCTGAGGCACTGACACGAGCACTTGGTATTACCGTTGTTTAGAGGTATACCCTAGCCATTGTTATAGGCTGCTGGTTATATATTTGAGGATATATTATGATTGTATGACTTAGGATTGCGTTGTTCATGCGATTTCTGTTCGAAGATGTTTCGACTCACGAGTTGGCAACTCACCCCCGTTGTGCCACAGTTTCTTGCAGGTTTTGCCGTACAGGTTTCTTTACGGCTTTGCTGGCACTGCTTCTTTTTCGGTGACTTGCTAGTAGGTGGGTTTACTTGTATCGTACCCATCATTATACCTTGTATATTATTATTCTGTTGTATGTAGAAATTCCATTAACCAAACATGTATTTATTTCAGAAATAGAGACCAGTGATGTTTATTCTTTCGACCTTAGAGTCGCGCATTGTATTTCTATGGATTTCTTGTTGTATTGAGTCTCCTTTTGAGTTTTGATCCTCGCCCTTGGCGTTGCATATTATATTGCTTGTGTGGTTGTGATCGTCGATTGACGAAGAGCTAGCTCCTGCTTGGGGATGCCTTTTTATTGATTTTGTATACTATTCATGTTGTATCCCATTTGGGGGCCAGTATTTTTAAGGGAGACTCTGCCGAAATTTTCAAGAAATACTTGATGTTTTTAAAAACGCATAATTCGGCTTATGCTATTAAAACTACTTGATTTAAATTGGTTTTCCTTCACTCTACTACTTTTCTTGATTTGGATTTCTGGGTTTTCGGCTTACTTAGATCATGTACGCCTCGAGATGTTTCGTAGTTTAAGTGCCGGTCATGTTCCGTACTTTCGGGACGTGACAAAGACCGATGGCTAAAATTAGAAATCATCACCTTTAACACGAATCAAATCACCGTCAAAGAACAAGTGATCCACGACAGGTCCGCGATTCGACGTGATAGAGCGACGTGAATATCAACGGAACATCTACTTCCTACAAGGCAGAGATCGAGACCAACTCCTTCTTGTAGTCTAAACTCATAGGATTTGTACTTGTGAAGTTGATTAATAAAGGTAAACCATTAGTTTAGTTCTTTGTATTTTTACTTTCTACATTTAAATTCTGCATTATGATTTTCTTCTCTATCATTTCTTCTTCTATCTCCATCATGCACGAGTAATTCTCCGCTTGATAGGGTTCGTAGGATTAGGGTAGAACAATAGATGAGAAAATTTTTTAACTCCTTTTACGTCTTATGAATTTTATAAACTTAAGCAAAAGAATTGTCAACATCCTAATCGGGCACTCTATCAATTTATTGATAGTCTTGACCGCGATTTGAGATTAGATTAACAATTGTTTTGTTAAGAGCTAAACATGAATAGAGATCAATGAAGGGACAAGGGTCAATAGTGGGGAAACAATAGTTTCTTCCAAGAACCCTAATTCTCATTCACCACTATCTATCTAGTTTTAAATCTATCAAAAGGTAAAAGGAGTCATCTTTATTGGTCATCCATGACTACTAAATCCTAACGAACCCTACAAGCCCCCCTCTTTATATATATTCTACATCCGTGTTTAACATAGATCTAGAATCTATTCTCCTTTCTTCTTTTATTTTATTCAACTCGTCTAAAGCAAGATTAGAAATTCCACGCATCCCTTTGGACAACCCATGCTCATCTCGGCTAGCTATACGCGACACCGTTATTGATTGCTGTTATTTTACAAAAAACACTTTCACACAACAATCAAATGGCGTCATTGCCGGGGATACGTACGTAAAAAAGAATTTCTTGCTATTCGGGTTGATTTCTTATCCGATCCATAAAAATACTATAAAAGAGAAGCAAAACCGCATATTGTGTATTTAACAATTAGTGTGCGAATTTTTGCAAGGAAATCTGGAGTCACTGTAACGAGGAGATAAAGATTCAAAGATATTCATCAAGCCCCAGCGAAACTTAGATGGCTATTGAAGAAAAATCATCAGAAGAAAGCACCATAGTGCGGCGGAACCGCCGCAATATTGTTCATTTAGCCGTGGAACCGCGGCCACTTGGTGGAATTGCCTAGCCAAAATCCTCTGGTAACTTCCACAACTCTTTCTCTCTCCTCTGAAAATCCAATAATATATTTTTCTGCAGGGTTCTTTGCAAATTTAGCCGCTCAAAAAAAATATCTTTTGCGTGTTTTGAAAGTGGTTTGTTTGTGCATATTTTAATACGAACATTAAGGGGCAAATACCAAAATTCAGATTAGGTGGGGATTTCATCACCCTTCCTAGGCCCCACAAATTACAAAACGAGTATCTGCATAACCCTATATTAATTAAAAAATATCTAGACCAAGACTCTAAGGACCGTCACGTTCAATTAGGACAGAAAAGGGTCATGGGTAATCTAACGCTTATCTGCATTTCTTTTGTGGTGTCTAGACAAGTGTGACTAAGGCAATTGTTACTTAATTAGGCCCGCTATTTTCGGTGATTCGTATAGCGGATACCTCCCACTTACCTGGCACTTACCTTGCCACAAGAGCGATAAAGAGGTGGTAGAAAATTGATCTTGCGGCTTGTCCTTTGGAAGTCTAGAAGCGGTCTAGTGACTTGACCTAGGTGACCTTAGTTCTAGGGTTGTTTGTGCATTTTTTGTGTGATTTGTCTCACGTCCGAGACTTTTTTTCAAAACAAACCATTTTAAAATCATTCTCGCATGCTGCCACTTACGCTAAACCCGCTTAGTGCATGCTTGACTGGACACGGGATTCTAGTGCCCGTCTTGTCCGTGTTTCTGCTATCGACTCCGACATCGGTACTTCTTCATCTTCTTTTTCCCTTCCACCCACCACATCGACCGAGATGGACGGTTCTCCATCAGATTTTACCACTACCACCCTTCCACCACCCGTAGGTGCGCAGAATCCACCGCGCATCTCTCTCCAAGAGAGATGCTACCCGATACGTGGTCCCCTTTCTACTTGTCTATCTATTCCACCAACCAATAGGGATAATTTTGAAATTAAACCCCACTTCATCAACGTTTTGCCTAAATTTCATGGGCTTGAGTCTAAAGACGAATACGTTTTTATCACCAAATTCAAAAACGTATGGGCAATGATTGGCACTTCACAACTTTCAGTGGATTCTATGAGATTACGTCTTCTCTCTTTTACCTTGTGGAACCTAGCAGAAAAATAGTTTTATAGTACTGCCGCACATTCTATCGCCAAATGGGATGAATTCGTTATAGCATTCCTTAAGAAATTTTATCCCAATCATAAGACTGCCCGTGTTCGAAGCGAGATCAATCAGTTTACCCAACTTCCCAACGAACCATTCTGGAAATACTTTGAACGGTTCAAGGATCTTCTTCTACAATGCCCCCATCATGGAATCGATAAATGGAAACTCTGCAGCATTATATATGAGGGTATTAATCCAGCGACAAAACAGATGGTTGAGACCATTTGTCAATGCCATTTCATGTCCAAAGACGAAAGGGAAGCTTGGAAATTCCTGAAAGATCTCGCTAAACAAACTTTACAGTGGGAAAGCATTAGACCAATATCATCTAGGGGAAGTATCCATCAGCTTGATGTTTCCATCACAGCGAAAGCCGAAATGGCCGCGATACAAAGGAAACTCGAGGCAATAGAAAACAAAGTCTCTTCAGCCTCCCTAAACCAGGTTACGCTCCCCAAAACCTTGTATGGCTGCTGTTCCGACCCATCATATCTGACGGAAGAATATCCTTTGAATCTTTTGTTTCAAGGTCAAGAACACACTAATGCTGCCTTTCAGCAATGACCTAGAAACGATCCTTATTGTTCCGCATACAATCAGGGATGGAGGAATCATCCTAATTATGCTTGGAACCAAAACCAAACTCAAACTCAAAATACGTTTCCAACCCAAAATAACTATCAAAGACCTTCTCCACAGCAACAGCAGCCGCCACCACAGAGTCAGCACCCCTTTCAATCGCAAACTTTTCAAAATCCAGCAAACAATTCTGCACCGATTAATGATTCTTTCCAAACGGCTGGTACCGAAAAACTCCCTGCACTCGAACAAAGCTTGGATACGTTTATTAAAAATTAAATGAGAACAACAGATACTTTAACTTCTTCTATCCAAACGTTAATGCAGAACACCACTTCCTACGATGAAAGCGTAAAATCGATAAAAGCAAAACTTGCACAGTTAAATGCCGCGTTGAGTGCGAGAAAGAAAAGGAAACTTTCATCTCAACCCCTACCAAATCCTGGCCACTCACAAAGTCATAATGTGTGTCGTAACCACGTTGATATTGGAAAGAGTACTGAACAACCAAGTCGGTGAACGGGTTGATGATGAGGAATCAATTGAAACCCCGGATTCTACTTCTAACCCTATTTCGTCTAGTCCACCTTCTTCCGAGCCTATTCTCTTTTCCCCTAGGCTCGAACCATCTGCCCACTTCCTCGAGTCAACCTAAAACGATCCCAACTCCAATTCTGTGATCCATTCCATCCCCACAATCTTCTCCAACGTTGGACTCAACCCTTATTGATAAAGCTCCTTATCCAAATAGGTTAAGGGGCAACAGACCAAGTTCCCAAATGGAGAAGATTGTGGAAATTTTTAAGCAAGTTAACATAAATATTCCTCTTCTAAATGCAATTCAAAAAGTTCCGTCTTATGCGAAAATCCTAAAGGACTTGTGCACTAGGAAGAGAAAAATTCAAGTGCCTAAAATTTTTTTCCTTGCGGGTATTGTAAGCACTGCTTTTACACAACAAATACCCAAGAAACGAAAGGACCCCGGAAGTCCTACCATATCTATTTCTGTTGGGGGTAAAAATATCAATCGTACTCTACTCAATTTAGGTTCTAGTGTTAACTTGCTTCCATATTCTGTTTATGAGCAATTAGGGATCAGAAAGTTAAAACCGGCTACTGCACTCTTCAGATGGCCGATCGATCTATTACCCAACCTATGGGTGAGCTAGAGGATGTGTTAATCAAAGTCGGGGAATTTATATTCCCTGTGAATTTGATCGTTATAGATACACAGCCTGTAGCAAACCCATGACACAAAATTCCGGTGATTTTAGGTCGACCTTTTCTAGCGACTTCCAACGCTGTAATCAATTATCGAAATGGTTCTAGGACCCTATCCTTCAGGAACATGTTAATTGAGCTTAACATTTACAAGTTGGGAAGTGAACCGTCCGAACCCTATGCTCAAGTATGTTCTGTCGAAAGGATGGATTCCGATAGTAGCGAATTTGAACTGCTTCACGATACTGATCTTGACTCCACTAACGTTATTGTTTGACCCTGCTATTTATTATACACATACGGACCCTTCTATCGAGCTGTCCGGGTCAACATCTAACGCTAAATATGAACCTTTTATGAAGTCCGAGTATCATCCCGTTCTTTCAGGTGAGATTATTATTCGGGATATCGATGAAAGCTTTGAAGACATTTTCGCCGAAGAACTCGCATTCTTAGAAGACATGATGTAACGTTTTGAAAATCGTTTAGGTGAAATTTCCGATAATCGATAAAATAACTGGTGTTTCCCGTAAAACCAAGATATAATTACCTTTCAACATAAAATTAAATATACATATTCTAGCTATGTAATTGCTAGTATTTGGTATTTAATGGGTCACTTATAAAAATTCTAGTTAGTAAAATATTTTCCGTAATTAATTATTTTAATTATTTTTTTAAGCCTTCACTAATACATTTAATTAGTGATATTTACAAATTGGAATGGGTTAATATAAGTTTTGTGCATTATGACACATTAGACCAAAGCGTAACTTGTTGTTTTTGAAATGAAATGAAATTTCTATTTGGTTCTTGAAATTTAAAGAAAAGGTTTGAAGAGAATAATAAAATAAATGAATTAATGTGACATGAAGGATGTTGTGTGTGAGGAGGGGGGGTGGTCACCACTCTCCTCACTTACCCTCACCTCTCCCCACTTGGCCTTGGCTGAGCGCACACCAAGCTGCCCCATTCCTCACACATTTTCCCCACTTCTAAAAGAAAAGAAAAAGAGATAATAAAAGAATAGAATATATAATGAAGTATGAGGTGTGAATATATGTGGTATTGGGACCTTACTTGAGTTGACCAACACCATACCCCACTCACTTTCCCTTTCCCCCTCATCTGGCTGAACCTGCACAGCAGTAGCCCCCTCTTGATTCTTCACCATTTCATTGCAAAACACCCCAAAATTTCATCAAAAATCCAAATCAAAAACCTCACAAACTCCAAATCCAATCTCTACCCATTATTTCTTGGCCCAAGCTAGCATGAATCAAGGAGCAAGATGGTAATTTGGAGGCTTTGTTAGCAAGCTAGATCTCAAACTTGATGAGATATAAATCTTAACCTATGTCTTAATTGGTGTTTAATTACTTCCATCTAGTTAATTAGGAGTTTAATTGTGGTTCTAAATTCAAGATTTGAAATTTCAAGTGAAGGCTTGAACTAAAGTTAGGGTTTATGTCTTTTGATCATGGTTTAAATGTGTAGTTAAACACCTTAAGACATGTAAAATGTAAGCTAGTTTCTAGTTTGCTAGTTGTTATTTTAAAAAATGTCCAAATTGTATATTTTTCAAACTAGATTTTTTTTGAAATATAAAAAAATAAGTAAGATTAAAATCTAATGAATATGTGTGTGGCTTAATTAAGATATTTAGTGAGCTTTATGGCCACTAGGATTGTTAAAACATTTTGATTTGTGCTAAAACGGGTAATTGATGCCTATTTGGATTTTGGGTTAAATCGATTTTAAATTAACTTTAAGGTTTTGTGGATATAAACCCTTTTTCATATATTTTTAGTGTGTTGTGAATGCGCGATTAGGGCGATTGGGTTTTTAGTTTGGTAAGTTGTCACGTTTAGCGACCTTAGTTGTGGTTTGTGGAGTTGTCGCGGCGCGTTTCGCGCACCAAGTGTGTGTGCGAGTTTAGTAGTGCGCGCGGTTGACTGGTATTGTTTGTGTCCGCGACTATTTATATTTATTCTCTTGTTTTCCTTGTGTACATTCCTAGGATCGGGTGCAGAGGCGTCGGATGTGGCGCGAAATGGCGGAGCTGAAATCGGAGCAAATTAGCCGAGGCGTCCAGGTGAGTAGATATATATCTACGGGGGAAGTTGGGTGGATGGCGTATAGCACCCCCGCAAGTTCGTAGCATTCCGATGTTTTATGACATTTATATGTATATACATGTTGTTATGAGATGTGCATACTTAGTAAGTAATACTTTAGGAGACTTTGGATTAGTGTTAGCGTATTCGGAAGATAGTAACATAGTTTAGTTTCTTAGTCGCAAAACCCTAGAGTAATGTTTTGCACACACGCACACGCATACATTTGATGTTCTTGTGCGTATATGGGGATACACACACACACACACACACATATCCATGTGAGTATGTATATATATATATATATATATATATATATATACGTATACAGGTATGATGAGGATAGTATATGATATTTGGAGATGAGTCGATGTGATTGGGCTGGATGCCGTGAGATCGGTGATGTGATTTGGGTCGTGTTATGAGATACGACATATTATTATAGCGGATCGTTGGGCGATGTGTCTTCATACACACACAGATATATATATTGATGGTATCGGTATGTACTAGACTTAAATCAGTACCCTGTTCATGATATTATGATAATGATACTATGTGGATATTGAAGTATATGTGATAGGCGACCCGTACCCCGATTTTGGGATGCCGTACGATGGATTTACCGTACGAGATATAAATATGATGATTGATCCGCACTCATGATTCGAGGATGTCGTATTATATATATGTTATCGTATGTGCCGCTATTGAGGCGGGATCACCGACTACTAGATATATAAATCGACTCAGACTTAGGTGGTTTTCCTTACCCCCTTTCGATTAGTCTGTTAGTTTAGTCCTGTAGTTTACTTAGTAGATATTAGACTGGGCTCGAGTCATACTTATTTCCAAAACTAACGAATCGTGAGTATTTGAAAGACGGGTTTCATAATCATTCTCCGTTTATTCATGTTGTTATCATCGCATTGCATGTTTAATGTGTGCTTTAGTGATTATGAAACCATGCTATCAGGACACCAGCACCATTAAAGATGATGCGTATGCTCGACGTAAACTTGCATGCCGGCTCAGACACATCATCATCAGTAATTGCCATGTCATGTACACTTTAGAGAATATTACTTTATTGATATCGTTTTCTAGCTGATAGTTCCGACATATCATTACTGTGCTAATTTAGATATTGCATTTATCATTGTGATATTTCATGCATATTTATATATTCGTTTACCATGTGATATTATGGGCCAATCCGGATTGCCAGAGCCCGGTAATTCATTGTTATTACTCTTGAGATTGGAATTTTGGATTTCCATGAGATTTCTGGATTTGGAGAAACCGCAAGGATTTTATATAAACTTAATATCATTTTAAAAATGCAAGTTGCAGTTTTCTCGCGATATGATATGAGATATGTCCACCATGAGTTTTCTCGGCTCTTGAGCCATATCATACACCCGATTCGAGAAGAAGGAGGAACCGTCTGTGGGTGTATGCTGGACCCAGTGCAGTGCCCCAAGACAAGATAGTCGCAGATGATGGCGTTGAGCCTGGCATGGGAGCACTACCGACCGGTTATTTATGACGCGGCGGATATCCGGAGGATACCGACGTAGTCGTGATATTTGATGTTTTGGGGCCAGTCCGGATAGCCGGAGCCTAGGGGCCAGTCCGGATAGCCGGAGCCCGAGATATTGAGACTTTGAGGTATTGATATATTATGATATGGGCCAGTCCGGATAGCCGGAGCATGAGATTTTGGATATTGGGATTTATGTTTTGTTTCGATGCTTGACACGGATTTTATGTTGATTTCATTGATGATACCTCGATTTATATATAAAGAAATCTCATTAAATAAAGAAAACAGTTTTCTCATTCATAATGTATTCTGTTTTCATTTCGATGCACTCATGCATCATATATATGATAAGTTGCTACCTGAGGCACTGACATTAGCACGTGTTATTACACTTATGTGTAGATGGTTCAGGATATATTATTGAGGATATATTATTATCGTATGACCTAGGATTGAGTCATGCATGCGATTTCTGCTCGGTGATGTTTTCTACTCATGAGTTGGCAACTCACCCCCGTTGTGCCACAGTTACTTGCAGGTTTTGCCGTACAGGTTTTCCTTGGCGGCTTTGCTGGCACATTACTTCATTCCGGGTGATTGCTTTGGAAGGTAGGTTCACTCGCATCGTGACCACTATTGTACTTTATTATTTCAGTTGTATCTAGTAAACTCCATCAACCAGACATGTATATTTATTGGACCTAGATGACCAGTTGTATATTCTTTCGACCTTAGAGTCGCGCGCTGTATTATTATGGTTTTCTCGATGACATTGGTTTTCCTTTTGAGTTTTGATCCTCGTCTTTCGGCGTTGTATATTATATTGCTTGCATGGTTGTGACCGCCAATTGGCGTAGAGCTAGCCCCCGCTTGGGGATGTCTTTATTCATTATTATGTATTTCATGTGTTGTACCCGTTTGGGGGCCAGTATTTACAAAGGAGACACTGTCGAAATTTTTGGAAAAGACTTGATGTATTAAAAAGGTTTACTACGACTTTTCAAAGTGATATTATGCAAACTTTTAAACAAGTTTTCCTTCACTTCCTTCTTTCAAATGGTTTAGATTTCTGGGATATTTGGCTTACTTGAATTAGATGGGGTCCCATAGACCTCATATGATTCCAGTGCCAGTCACGTGCTATTTCGGGTCGTCACAAAGTTGGTATCAGAGCGCTAGGTTTAACCTTGGTTCGAGTCTATGTTTGACTATGCGGAGTCTAGAGCGTATATTTATTCGGAACTTAGGCTTGACCTTATTGAACTTAGACTTGGCCGAGGGGGTATTAGATCCGAACTTTCGTCACATAGGTTGACCTTGGTAGATGGAGTAGGTGACTTAAGTAGAGTGACGTACCGTGTTTATGTTCCGCAGCATACTTACGATACGCTACTTCGCTTAAGAAGCCTTATGATGTACATTTCCTTGCACGGTATTATATTCATTCCTATGATCTATCCTCATCGATTTCGGTTGGTGGTTTTGTTACCACGATTGCATAGGAAGAGAGAGTTGTGGCTAGAGTTGAGGTCAGCATGAGCTCGTCTTGGACGGGGACTGACCAGGGCGTAATTCCGGTGACACACGATTGTATAGATGTGTCGTTTTATTGTGTTTTTCACGCCATGAGCGTTTGATGGTTTGCTTTTACAAAGATTTCTCGAACGTGCAGATCAGCACCAGAGGATTGGGCCACTGATAGAGGCCGGCTAGAATGTGATGACCGTCAATGCACCGTTATTCTTGATGATTGAGGCACTGCTTAGCGTGCGGACGAATGAACCGGTTGTTGCTGCGAATGACAAGATATCGCCCCAGATGTTTGGAGCTAAGCACCACGAGTTGTACTTGGAGATATGATAGAAGATCGCTAGTCACCCAAGAAGAAATGACTAGGACATGTGGTTCGTGGCATACCCCGATGCGAGGTCCTCAGATTGATTGATTCCAGCTTGAGAAGACTTCATGCAGGTACGTTGAGAGTTTATAGAAGACGATTGAATGTCAGAAACCCATTTATCAAAGTTTAAAGTATTCAAAAAAACATGCAAGAAATTCTGTGGACCCTCTAGAAGAATGTAACCCTAACTCGATATAATGACTATGGGAATGCCTTTCAACCTAAGGGTTTGCGGCAGTTCCGCGGTGCCATTAATGAGGCTTGGGTTTGCCCTTCTACGGCTGGTCCATAGGTACTGTGGCATGTACTGGATATTATTAAACTGTACTCAAGAGATGATTTCTTGGGGGATTATGGAACTTTGACGAATCGATCGAAAAGTTCGACATCATCCGAATATCATGTGATGGGGTACATTACTTGGGAGACTGAAGATATGAGTATAGCCGTTTGTAGCGCAGTCCTTACAGCTACGAAGAGACGAGTCCGAATCAGTCGACATTAGAGAAATGTAGAGTAAGAGGTTCGTACGAGATTTTGATTAGATGACGTTCCACTCCATTGACATCAGAGATAAGATATGCATGCAGAGGCGTTGTATATGGATATATCTTCCAAAAGGAGTCGTGATGAGTATGCAGCCGTTCCGGAACAAGAAATAGATTTAGTAAGGGGTGATAACTTCTGGGCAGTTCGGTACAAACGAGATTTGGGGGAGACTTCGACAGAACCTTTCTGGAATACTATACGAGATAACTTGGACCCAGGATCAGTCGTATTGTGCACACCCAGTAGGACAGAGTTCGACATCGTTGGTGAGACATGTTATGAGTGACCATGACAGTTGGCCAGAGATCTTTAGAGGATGTGCTACAGCGGGACTGTTTCCGTCATCTTAGATTTCGGTATTTTGGGAGATTTATTTGCATGATTGAGATTTTTTGCACCACAGTTGAACTTGACTTCGATTTGATGTCATTCGAGAGCTTGATTTTGATTTCATGCCAATGGTATGCATGTGATTTAACTTATGCATTCGGCATAGTTTTCATGCACTTTAGTATTTTGATGCGATTTTGTTCACGCTGATGCACATGGTTGTGAGATTATATACCATGGTATACCTGATTTGGATTTGGATTGAGATATGTTGTATACGGTCGATTTCGATTGTGATACTCGATATTTGTTTTCGTGCACCTTGTGCACTTGGTTTGGATTCTTGCGCATACTTGACGCGCTTGATGCAATTTTGGTGCACGCCAGATGCACTAAATCAGGATTCTTTGTGCGTATCAGATGCACCTGATATTGCTGTCAGGCACACACCGTTGCCCTTGACAGGTGTTTTCGTGCACACCCGTTGCACTTAGATTTTGTTTCTATGCACATGTATGGCACATTTATTGATTTCGATTTCCGTGCGCACCAGACGCACGTGGCATTCTTATGCATATTTTGGGATTGATTCTTGTGGAGCAGTACGTTTTTGTGATATTTACTATTTGTTTTAGTACTGAGCAGAACTAGTCAGAGGACAGTACCTGAATAATTTTTGCATGCATTGATAGTTATCGAAGGGATTTCCAAAAAGGAGCTATAGTCTCAGTATTTAGCTACGTGTCCGAGGTGACACGAGACATTTAACAAAGAAAACCCTTCTAAATTATTTTTCAAAACGGCGGGATGCGTATGTTAAGCAAAGGGTATATATATATAGTTATTTTCTTACAATAGACGTCCGCCATTGTGCAGTGATATGCGCATCGCACAGCGACTTGAAAAGGTTTTGCATGTATTTCTTTTCAGATGTTTGGACGGTTTTACAACGATGCGTATCATATATATGTTAAAGTTTGGAGTATATCATATTGGTTTCGTATTGGATTTTGATATTGTATTTTCACCACAACTCCGACGATTACGTGAGGCTTGACGGAGTTTTGATGTTGAGTTATATACTTGTTCTTATGCGCATGCTTGCGCTAAGATGTGTCTTAAGTATTGATGATTTCGGAGCCCCGCCGATTTGAGTGCCTTACTGAAATGTTTTAGTATTTGGGGGAGTTTTTAATTTAAATTCGGAGACCGAATTTCTTTAAGGGGGGAAGACTGTAACGTTTTGAAAATCGTTTAGGTGAAATTTCGGATAATCGGTAAAATAATTGTTGTTTCCCGTAAAATCAAGATATAATTCATTTTCAACATAAAATTAAATATACCTATTCTAGCTATGTAATTGCTAGTATTTGGTATTTAATAGGTCACTTATAAAAATTCTAGTTATTAAAATATTTTCGGTAATTAATTATTTTAATTATTTTTTTAAGCCTTCACTAATACATTTAATTAGTGATATTTGCAAATTGGAATGGGTTAATACAAGTTTTGTACATCATGACACATTAGACTAAAGCGTAACATGTTATTTTTGAAATGAAATGAAATTTCCATTTGTTTCTTGAAATTTAAAGAAAAGGTTTGAAGTGAATAATAAAATAAGTGAATTAATGTGACATGAAGGATGTTGTGGGGGAGGGGGTGGTCACCACTCTCCTCACTTACCCTCACCTCTCCCCACTTGCCCTTGTCCAAGCCCACACCAAGCTGCCCCATTCCTCACACATTTTCCCCAGTTCTAAAAGAAAAGAAAAAGAGATAATAAAAGAATAGAATATAGAATGAAGAATGAGGTGTGAATATATGTGGTATTGGGACCTTTCTTGAGTTGACCAACACCATACCCCACTCACTTTCCCCTTCCCCCTCATCTGGCCGAACCTACACAGCAGCAGCCCCCTCTTGATTCTTCTGCATTTCATTGCAAAACCTGCCAAAATTTCATCAAAAATCCAAATCAAAAACCTCACAAACTCCAAATCCAATCTCTACCCATTATTTCTTTACCCAAGCTAGCATTAATCAAGGAGCAAGATGGCAATTTGGAGGCTTTGTTAGCATGCTAGATCTCAAACTTGATGAGGTATAAATCTTAACCTATGCCTTAATTGGTGTTTAATTACTTCCATCTAGTTAATTAGGAGTTTAATTGTGGTTCTAAATTCAAGATTTGAAATTTCAAGTGAAGGCTTGAACTAAAGTTAGGGTTTATGTCTTTTGATCATGGTTTAAATGTGTAGTTAAACACCTTAAGACATGTAAAATGTATGATAGTTTCTAATTTGCTAGTTGTTATTTTAAAAAATGTCCAAATTGTATATTTTGCAAACTAGATTTTTTTTGAATTATAAAAAAATAAGTGAGATTAAAATCTAATGAATATGTGTGTGGTTTAATTAAGATATTTAGTGAGCTTTGTGGCCACTAGGATTGTTAAAACATTTAGATTTGTGCTAAAATGGGTAATTGACTACTTGGTTTTTGGGTTAATTCGATTTTAAATTAAGTTTAAGGTTTTGTTGATATAAACCCTTTTTCATATATTTTTAGTGTATTGTGAACGCGCGATTAGTGCGATTGGATTTTTGGTTTGGTAAGTTGTCGCGTTTAGCGACCCTAGTTGTGGTTTGTGGTGTTGTCACGGCGCGTTTCGCACACCAAGTGTGTATGCGCGTTTAGTAGTGTGCGCGGTTAACTGGTATTGTTTGTGTCCATAACTATTTATATTTATTCTCTTGTTTTCCTTGTGTACATTCCTAGGATCGGGTGCAGAGGCATCAGATGTGGCGTGAAGATGGCGGAGCTGAAATTGGAGCAAATTAGCCGAGGCATCCAGGTGAGTAGATATATATCTATGGGGGAAGTCGGGTGGATGGCCTATAGCTCCCCCACAAGTTCGTAGCATTCCGATGCGTTATGATATTTATATGTATATACATGTTGTTATGAGATGTGCATACTTAGTAAGTAATACTTTAGGTGACTTTGGATTAGTGTTAGCGTATTCGGAAGATAGTAACATAGTTTAGTTTCTTAGTCGCGAAACCCTAGAGTTATGTTTTGCACACACACACGCATACATTCGATGTTCTTGTGCATATATGGGGATATGTATGCGTGTGTGTGTGTGTGTGTCTATATATATATATATATATATATATATATATACATATATGCATGTGAGTATGTATATATATATATATATATATGTATACGTATACAGGTATAATGAGGATAGTATATGATATTTGGAGATGAGTCGATGTGATTGGGCCGGATGCCGTGAGATCGGTGATGTGATTTGGGTCGTGTTATGAGATACGACATATTATTATAGCGGATCGTTGGGTGATGTGTCTTCATACACACGCAGATATATATATTGATGGTATCGGCATGTACTAGACTTAGATCAGTACCCTGTTCATGATATTATGATAATGATACCATGTGGATATTGAGGTATATGTGATAGGCGACCCGTACCCCGATTTTGGGATGCCGTACGATGGATTTACCGTACGAGTTATAAATGTGATGATTGATCCGCACTCATGATTCGAGGATGTCGTATTATATATATGTTATCGTATGTGCCGCTATTGAGGCGGGATCACTGACTACAGGATATATAGATCGACTCAGACTTAGGTGGTTTTCCTTACCCCCTTTCGATTAGTCTGTTAGTTTAGTCCTATAGTTTACTTAGTAGATGTTAGACTGGGCTCGAGTCATAGTTATTTTCAAAACTAACGAATTGTGAGTATTTTAAAGACAGACCAAGGGATACTATGGATATTTCAAAGGACGTACATTTTCTTAAAAACACCGTAGCCCCTATTTTTTTTTTCTAAACACCACGATTCGTGCGATTTCAGACAACAAACTGTATGACTCGCATATAGATATATATATTCTGTATTGTTGCGTTTATTATTCATTCTCCGTTTATTCATGTTGTTATCATTGCATTGCTTGTTTAATGTGTACTTCAGTGAATATGAAACCATGCTGTCAGGACACCAGCACCATTACCGATGATGCGTATGCTCCACGTACACTTGCTTGCCGGCTCACACACATCATCATCGGTAATTGCCATGTCACGTACACTATAGAGAATATTACTTTATTGATATCGTTTTCTAGCTGAAAGTTCCGATATATCATTATTGTGCTAGTTTAGATATTGCATTTATTGTTGTGATATTTCATGCATATTTATATATGCATTTGCCATGCGATATTTATTGGCTATAGTGCCCTCAAGGCAATTATCATAGTCGCGGACAGGTGATTATGATGATTGAGTGAGGACCTATACTGATAGAACAGTCTTACTTGAGATGATAGTATGCTATCTGGTTTATCTTTATCGTCATGTACATGTTGATGGAGCCCATAGGATTCATGCTTGACTACCAGCATTATGATGGCGATCATATACGTTGGAGCTGGGGGTCTATAAGCATATCCTTAAATGTCCCTAGTCGAGGGAGTATCGAGACTGGGCATTAATACTCCAGTGTAGACTAGTGTATACTGATCGAGATCCCGACGAGGGGAGGTGGCCAGGTCTTACAAGCTATTGGTGTTAGTTTGTTCACCTAAGATAGTATACAGGTGCTCATTGGGTTATGAGTACACTGGACAGACTCGCCGGGAACCTGCTAGGTTGTATTATACCTATTGTAAGATAGCAGTTCCCAGGTGACATGTGTACAGGTTAGTCTGTCGACCTGAGATCGTCATTTGTCTCGTGTGAGTTCCTACTGTGCTTTGATTACTACCCTACCACGGCTCAAAGGAGTCGTGCAAATAGGTTTTAGTTGGGTACAGTCCCGAGCCACATGGAGGCAGTGATTGGATCGTCGGGGATTCGTCTCTCCCGGTATTGGGGGTTGATTTCGCGTTGTGCACGGGTGGCCATCACCAGAAATCCATGGCTATGGTGAACGAGAATTACCGATCCAGGATCGATAGTTTCTCAGGTGGTAATGGGTTTCATGCCGACACTAAATGTCGCGTTGTTAGGGGTCTGACTTTATCCATCCCCCTAGACTCGATATGCGATACTCTTAGACGAACAGACTGGACTGTACGGACATTGCCACTGTTAGGCTCAGTAGGGGTTCAGGATGAGTTTTCTCGTCGGCCTCCCTTTTTCTTAATACCTGGATAGCTGTTACGTACATCTAGTGTCGCTAGCGTGCTTGTGGTTAAACCCGCTGCTAGTGTAGTGACGAGTTTTAGAGTCCCACACAGAGGTTTTCCCTGTTCTGGCGAAATGATGTAGTAGCCATATTGGATACGTGCAGGGTTCTGATCGATTGGTGTACTTTGTACCTGAACTTTCGATCGGACTATTGATAGTACTAGCCGACTCGGACTTGAGCCGGATTATTAAATCAGGTATTGATTTAATAATTAACGTATATGTATTTCGATACGTATATTCTAGTATTATATTCTTTATGTTATTCTATCTCTTTGGGTATTCATATTTCGGTACGAATACAGGTATGTATATACAGTAGAATGTAATCCGTATTTTTTACCGGATAACATTCTAGAAGGTGCCACCTCATTTTGGATTTGACCATTTTCATAAAAATGGATAACGAGGTGGAAAATAACATGAGGAGGTATGGTGAGAACCATGCTTGTAATAGTGCACACAAATGAATTATTAATTCATTTGTGTTCACTATTCAAGCATGGTGGGATTTTAAAAATGGAAAAATGGTTTTAACAAACCCAAGCATGCATCATTCTCTTTCGAAGGTTGAGCTCATTTTTGCAAGCATGCTAAGTTTTTCTTTACTTGGGTTTTTCTTGAGCTCCTCCCTCACCATTAGCATCATCCTCCTCTAGCTTTTATATTTTGCTTCCACCTTCATGATATGAGATAGTAAACACTTTGAATACACTTATTACATCCTAGGCTCTCTAGGGTTGCATCCTAGAGACCCTAGTTGCTCCATTTGTAATTTGGTGTGGAGCTAGAGCCGGAATCACATCCTTCGGGTGGATCATCGAAGATGGAGGAAGACCGGCAACCAAACTCGATCAACAAACCACTAAGAGCTTGGAATGAAGACCGAAGGACACGGATCAACTCGGTATTACCATTTTAACTTTTTATTAGTTTGCTAGTTTAGGGTTTAAGGTAGATCCGGGAATCGGGTAATGGTAGCGCCGGTTTTAGAAAAAAATTTGTTCCGCATTTGGCCACGTTTTGATGGACGGGGCACTGCCGTAACCCAACATAGTATCAGAGCCACCCTTTAAACCCCCATACTAGCTTGTTTAGACGTGCTTAAAAGATCGATCGACCAAAGTTTCCGAAATCATGATTTCATTTTTCAAGTTTCTGCCGATTTTCAAATGTGGTCTAAAAATATTTTCCAGAGGCTTAAAAATCCGTGCAGGCTTTTTTAGGAATACACAAAAAATTTGGGCTCATTATGCCTCTAAAGAGTCGTGGAACCGCCGCATTTGACCCCTATTTGCGTCAGTTCCGCGGTCATTTAGTAGCAACAGAGCGCCAAATTTTTTCTGTAGCTCAATTGTATGGAATTGTGATTTTTGACATATATGGTTTTGGCCCAGATTTCTGTTTGAGTGCTGGATTTGCATTTGGGGCCAATTTGGGAAATTTAATCGATCGATATTTTATGTGTGCATTTAACAGTACATGCATTACTATCTGCGACCATGAATGTCATTTGATCGGTAAACCCGTCTAACTGATATATGTTCTTATAGACGGGTTTGCAAACGTGACATTCACGTTGATTTTCTGTGTTGTGCTGTGATGTTGGTTGGATCGTCGTGGTAGATAGCTTGGGTGCAATATTAGTACAGTTTAGTTTCATTGGTACATTTGATATTGCGGGGCGAGCGTCCGACATGTGGACTGCCGTCACTGCCAGTTTGTATATTATTCTTTTGGGCATGACTGGGTTGAGGTCGACGTCACCCTTGTATATTATTTTCTTTTCTGTAATAGGATTACCCTGCGGTGGAGTGCACGAATAGCCAAGTTCTAGAGGGCAACGGGTCTACATCTTATGGCATTGAGACGGAGGGTACCTTACTCTAGAATTGGTGGGCTATTTGCCGCACTTGTAGGGGGTATAGGTTGACCCACAGAGGGGTGCCCAAGTTACCGAATTCCATGAAGTGCTGGGTGGCCCATTCACGTTGTTGAAAGGGGTTGCCTCGCTTCTGGTTTTGGCGGGTAACTTGCCGCGCTCATAGGGGTCTAGGTTTCATTGCACAGGTTATCCACACGATAGGGAACGTCGGGTCTCATTTGCGGCTCAAGTGAAACTCGGGGCTCCAAGATTATCTACCATTCTGTGTTACTTTTGTGATGTTTCTGTGATGTTGCTTATATCATGCCTGGGACAAATGTTATATATATATATATATTTATATATATTACTAGATATTATATATGTTTTGCACCCGTGCTAGTCCAGTCCCCGCTCTATCGTTAGTTAAGTGACCTAAGGAGTGATGACGGGACCCAGTGGCGAATGCGGATGGCATATACGTACATTTTATTTTCGTTCTTTTCTGGTGTGATTAATTGATGGGACTGCATTGATTCTTATCAATGCAAGGATAAAACAAACCTTTATATAATGTTGTTGGAACGAAGTTTTTAAAACTGACATTACAGACGTTCTCTTTTGCTTTGTACAGTGGTATTCGATTGGGAATATCCTGCACCTCATTCAATGAGGCAAGGGCCGAGATCCCTTCATCAGGAGTGGCCCCTTGGGCAGAAGTTGCATCAACGTAATAACTTTACTATAGTCGATTATTTTTCTTTGCATCGCGGTATTCGGTTTGGAATATCCTGCACCTCATTCTACGAGTAAAGAGCCGAGATCCCTTAACCGGGAGTGACCTCTTTAGCAAGAGTTTTCGCCACTATAAATTTGTAAAACCACTCGGTTCCTTCAACGATATCAAGTTCATTACGTTAAAGGTTTTTCGCCAAAAACCAGCCGTAGCCCTCCGTCATTTCTTACAAGTATTGCTTAGTATTCGTGCTGCGTTTGTTGACTGTGTCAAGGCGCAGTGTGCAGTAGCTAAGTAGTGCTTGTTTGTGGGATATTAATGCGATTGGTTAGGACAGACGTGCGGCCTTGTTGACTGTGTCAAGGGCTCGTACGGGTGCGTTTAATGCAATCCTGGAAAATGACGGGTTGAACTTGACTAGGACTTTTTGATTTGTTGACTGTGTCAAGGTCACTTGGGTCCTAGGGGTAAAAACACACATCGGGAGTTTCAAAAATACAGGAAACTTGCCAGGCTTGTGCATACCTTCTGGAGTGTGGTGACTTGAGTGGCTTCCATCAAGTTATCATGCAATGATAGTTGGATCACGATTCCTACTGATGAGTAGGATTACTCCTTGGGTGATTCCGACTAATTCTCCTTTTGGGTTTGGAGGAGAATTCGAGGAAACAGTGGGAGCCATCCAGATTAGATAAAGTGATTGACCATTATGATCTAGGTTACAGTGCACGCTGAGTGTTTCTTTTCTCTCTCTCTCTGGCTGCGACTATGACCCGACCCTTGACTAAAACTCATGAACCAAGTTAACCGAACGTTCTTAAAACACTTTGGCTTTTAGAATGTCACGGTGTCGCATACATCATTGCCACCTCTATATCACCTTTGCATTTCTCCAGAACACCCCGTATCACTACGAACATCCACTTCCATTGGATAAATCTATCGTATAGTTATATACGAACTCGAAGGAACTTGTTCCAGATTCGAGGATGGATTCTGGTTCTGGAGAGATTGAATAAGATTATTCGGTTGTCTCTTCTCTTTACCTTCTCTCAGGTTACGAGGGCTCCTAGAATTTGGAGAGTACACATATTACGCTTATTAGATAGTCTTCTTCCAAACCTTAGGCTGGTGCCGAAGGGTAGGGAAGGAAGAAAACCAATTAGCCTAAATAAGGTGTACAGAAGGTAATAAGTAAATACAAATAAAGAGATTAGAATAACGGCAAAGAAAATTGTGACTGCTATCATTCACGACAAAACCGTGTATACTCCTGCCACTCCCACATCCACTTTGGATTTCTCCAGAACACTCCGTATCACTACGGATATCCACTTCCATTGGATATTCCATCGTATAGTTACATACGACTCGAAGGAATTTGTTCCAGATTCGAGGATGATTTCCGGTTCAGAAGAAATAGAATAAGATTATTCAGATGTCTTTTCCCATTACCTTCTCTCAGGTTGCCAGGGCTCCTAGAATTAGGAGAGTACACCTATTACGCTTATTGGATAGTCTTCATCCAAACCTTAGGATGGTGCCGAAAGGTAGAGAAGGAAGAAAACCAATTAGCCTAAAGATGGTGTACAGAAGGTAATAAGTAAAGACATAATAAAGGGATTGGAGTGAGGGCAGGTAAGTATATGGTTACTGTCATGAATCAGGATAATGGAAGAGGCGTTACTAGGAATACCAGTTAACCCCTTTTTGAAACATTTTCATGTTTCAGTTTCACTGTGCAATGTTAATTGAAAATTGTTTTCCCAACAAGAATCTAACTCCAGGGTATGTATTTACCAGATCAGTTTCCCACATCTGTATGCTATTACAGATAGTGAGTGGGAGTAAGACATTAGGAATTGGGTGATTAGATCCTCATTATATCGGAATTCGTTGTAATTGGTGATATTTGAGGAAATCATCTGGGTTTTTGCCGAACGGGAAATATTTGGTTTTGAATATCCATTGTTATACACCAATCTTAAACTGATATATCTGTACGTTTATTTTATAAAGTGAGATATAAATTTTTGAAATTATGTCTATGACATTTACCTATATCAGTTGGTGATTAGGTAAGGTGCATTCAACAGCGGTGTAATTCTTCTTAACCATAGTACAGTTTTTCAACCTATGACGCACAAGATTTGAGTTATTGAACTCATGAGACTTATACAAAGTATTGTATGTTATCCAGTGTCCATTAGGACAATGGGGTTGGTACTCGTACTATATTCTGTTTACTCATAACTTCTCTAGTTCTGGACAAGTATTTCGTAGAAATACAAGGTTCAGATTTTGGGAAGCTATAGGTATAAGAATAAAGTAAAGAACCATTTGTTACAAGTATCGGGATTCTTCGATGAAGTCGAAGATGTAGATACTTGTATTTAGTATTCCGTTGATAGTAATGGTTTTAAGAACTTTCTTCTCTTTTAGGTTACTCATATATGGATGCACTCCTAGACGAATAATGTTGATTGGTCTTTTTCCATTTGGTTGATATTCACTGGAAACAGCTGCATGATTTTGAATCTGGTTCCAATAAAATTAGTGCATTTATTTCTATATGGTATGTAGAATCAATTTATATCTTAACGATGTTAAGCTATAGGGAGTTGTCCTGTCACGACCCGCAGGGTACGGAACGTGACTGGCACTTAAGTTTACGAAACGTCTCAAGACGTCCGTAAAATAAGTAAGCCAAAACCCAGAAACCAAAACCAAATAAGCAAAAGAGTGAAGAAAACCCAATCAGTTGAAAGCGAGTTTATCAATAAGTCATGTAAAACCCCTTTTAAAAACAATACAAATTTTTCCGAAAATTTCGGCAGAGTCTCCTTTGTAAATACTGGCCCCCAAAATGGGTACAACAAGAATATATATGAATCCAACAAATATGGCATCCCCAAGCGGGAGCTAGCTCTTCGCCACAAGACGGTCACAAATCCCATACAATATAAAACAACAACATGCAAAATAATCATAAAGAGCATGATAAAACAGCATGTCGACTCAAGTGAGCTCGACCCCAAAATACAGCATAACAAGTCCACAAATCTCACAGTCTCATCTCTAGGTCAATATACAATAATACTGGTAGATACAGTAGATGGAGTGCACTAGATACAAAGAATATACAAGGTGGTACAAAAATAATAATATAACCCACCTAAGAGCAAAACCTCGAGTCCAGGCAAAAGAAACAAGAGCGCCCGCCGCTACTGTACTGACGCAGCGGACCTGCAAAAGGCTATGGCACAACGGGGGTGAGTTGCCAACTCGTGAGTAATAAATAACATCTTAACAGGCTATCGAATGCATGCACACAAGCATCCTAGCATCTAAATACAGGTAAGGCAGGACATAATGGCAAGTATGTATGCAATATGGATATACTAGCAGGTATGAATGAAATGCGAATCAACTCGTGATCTGAATGTGTAAGTATAAGAAATCATGTTTTTCCCTTTAAGAATCTCTTTTGAAATACCAGCACAATACCAATAGAATCAACAAGAACCTGTGTCCAGCAACGACACTTCAAAACTATCACAAATCTCATATATCCATGTCATCGTATCTCTGGCCTCAGCCATCCGGCTGACCCAGCTCAATATCAAAATCTCATCATCTCGCAGCCACGGTCGGGATCCTCTGGATATCCGCCGTGCCAAACAGTCACCGGTAGGTAATCCGTCCCCTGCCAGGCTCAACGTCAACACCACATTCATCTTGCCCCGGGGTACCATACCGGGCCCACCATGTACCCGTGACGGTTCCTCCACTCCTCGACACGGATCTCGAAAACCACAGCAAACTCATGGTGGACGACACTTACATCACTAGAAAACCGCAATTTACATATTTTAAAATATAATAAGTTTAGAAATTTTGCGGCTTTCCCCCGAAATCCAGAAATATCATAAAATCTCAAGAAATCCTCATAAGTGCATATGTCAATGATAATGAATGCATATGATATCAATAATCAAGTTGCGATGCGTGATTAATAGACTAAGCATGAACAAATAATATGATGAAGCACATGCACATGAATAGCAATCCTACGATTTCATTTTAAGGAATTAAAGCAATAGCGCGAGTTTAAGTATCAATTATAGTAAAAGGTTTCAATTTAAAAGTTATCTAGTGTGGTAGCATGGCAATTACCAGGGTGTGTGTGTAAGCATGAATAGTGCTCGTGCTGCATATAAAAACCCTGGCCATGGTGCAGGTGTCCTATAAAATGGTTTCGTATATGCATGTTAATATAGGGCATGAATGTAGCAAATAATCATACAAGTATTACACCCCTAATTACTAACATTACTAAGAATCTTTTTAAGGTACTAAAACTATCGGGCGACTTGCGCCATCCAACGATAGTCCCCCGTAGATGTTACATCTACTCACCGGAATCCCTAGCTAGCTGCGTCCAATCACCGCTTTCCCTTTTCGAGCCGCGTCTGACGTCTCCGCGACCGAACCTGGAATTAACATCAATACCAAACATAAGGTTACATATCAAGAACGGCGCAAAACCCAAACGAAAATACTAACTTTCACAAGCTAGGTACAACGTGCACAAGGTGCGCGGAACACACGCGAAAATCGCAAAAACTGCACAAAAAAAACGCCGATTTGGTCGCCCGGCAAAACTAAAACCCGACTACTCAAAAATCCGCACTCACGCATCCTAAATGTCATAGGATAAGCCAATACAATCATCAAGATATCAAAACTAATTTATCACAAAACTAGTAAGCACAAACATTCTAAAAAAAAACGTCGCAACATCGCCGTTATGCGATAAAGTGCTCACAATCCAACACAGCATCCAACTAACCCACTAGATAGCCATTACATTAGTTTTAAACCATTAGCAATGCTTAAAAACCTAATTTCCATAAACAAAACCTTTCTTGATTTTCATCATTAGCAATTTCAATCCAAAACTAAACATGACAATACCAAATTAGCACTAATTTGAATCCCACACAAATAAAGTAGCCTCATTAACTTAGATTAGCAAACAACTAGATAGCAAAATAGATTTAATTAACTAAATAATAGTTTCTAAAAACCCTAGTTTAATTTCAACCATGAACTTTTTTAAAAAAATCTAGAATGAAACTAACACTAAATTTAACACTAAACAAATTTCAAGGTTCTAGTTTAGCACACTTAAGCTATAATTTAACCATTTGATTAGAAATTATACCTCAAAAGATCAATCCTAAGATTGCTCAAGCCTCCCAAGACACCTCCTTTCACCTCGATTTGAACCAAATTAGGTTGCAGAAGAGATGGAATATGGTTTTGCTTTGAAATTGTGAAGAAATTTGTTGATTTTGTTGATTTTTGAGATGAATTTGTGAACAAAAGAGAGAGGAAAAATGAAGGGGGGGGAGCTGCTGGTTTCTGGCCAGAAATGAGGGAGAGGGGAGTGGAGTGGGGTGTGGGAAAAGTCTAGGTCAACTCCTACCAACCCACAAAAGACCATACCCAATTAACAATTCAAAAACCTTAAAAAAAACCCTCATTTCCACACAAATACAAAGTCAAAGGAGCATGGAATTTTTTTCCCCATGAGCTGCTGGAAATGGCCGGCCTAGGGTGAGGGAAAAGTGAGAGGGAGTGCACAAAAAAAAAATTATGCAAAAAGACCCCCTACAAGTCCAAAATTGCAAGTTTAAGCTTAAATTCAATAAATTTCGTTTCCTATAATAAAAATTAGCTAAAACTCAAAATAAAATACTAAAAATTTATGTTACAATTAGATTTTAATTAACATAATTTTAAAGATTAAAATTAGCCCAAAAATTTTTGTATTTATCGCTAATTTAATGTATTTTCTTACCGGCTTAAAATAATATTAAAAAATTGAAAAATTAGGGAAAATTTTTAAACGACCAGAATTTCATAAGTAACTCATTAGCTACTAAAAACAAGCAATTACCTATCCATTTTAGGTATAATTAGTCCTAAACTGCAAAATAACAAAAAAGACGGTTTTCGGAAAAATACCGAATTTTCACCGATTTTCAGGAAAACACCAAAACGAATTTTCAAGGCGCTACATGTCCGGCTGATGCTTAAAACCAGAATCCGGATAAACTCAAGGCACGTTTCGGTAATGGTTGTTTGTGGGTTATCCCGGGCTTTGACGAGGGTTAACTTTCTACCATCAGGAAGATCAATATTTATATTGTTCTTGACTCGCCACTGTTTTTAGTAAAATGGATTTTTTTATAAAACAGAAGTGGGAGTATGGTAGAACTGGAAGTGATTCCAGAACCACAAACGATCACTGAAGATTTAATAGAACCTAAGGATTCAATTAGTTTCAACATTCTTTTAGCCACTCCGAAGATTTGGTGGGTAACCTCAGGCACCCGAGAGGTACTTCAGTCTTCTCAGAGACGGTGACAGGGAGGTTCTTGTTTACCCAGACTTGCCATTGCTGCTGTTCTAGACTATAAGACCTGGCAGGAGGATGAGTATAGCGTCATTCTAAACTAACTTTAGAAGTGCACGTGTATATGACTCTGCCAGAGGGTTGTTGTAGTCAGTGGGAGCAGCGGAAGCATAGTAGGTAAGTAGCTTATGTCTATTTACAGACTAAAGCAGGTATAGCGGAAATAGATCATCTATTTTTGATGTGGCAGTAATAGGCTTTGACCTCATCAGAATAGGAGATGGATCTGGTAAGAAAGTAGTAGAGAGTGATGTCCAGGTATTGGGATGACATGCACTTGATAGGAAGAGATATTCCTATACTACGATCGGTTATACTGTGGTTGTCACACAGTGGTTTCTCTACATAGGATATGGATAAAATATCAGGCACTCTTGTTACTAGATCTATAGTTTTAGATCTAGATTTGGGAAGAATCCTAATCTGGGTACTTTGACATTATTCTAAAGTTGTTTTAGAATGAACGACTCCCGGCATGGTGGTGTACCTGCAGGTGATGGAGTCACCCTCTCTAAAGGTGTCTTACAAACTAAAGGTGAGAGGGATCTGCATGATTAGCATATCACTTTCTTAGGCAAATGAGTTAACCATGAAATGTCAAGTACCACACCAGATGTTGTTTTTATACTAGCTGCAATAAGCAGATATACTAATCCAATCCTGGAGAAATGTAGGGGAGCGGTTTATGAACATAAGTGAATGTTCTTCGGATATGGTAATTGCAGCCTCCTTGAGGAGACGGTTATCATTTCAAGCTTCCAAGGTGACCTGGATGACAGAGTGACTGTCAGAGTTATAGTTTTCCCTCTTTTGAGGGACAGTATGTTGGACAGATGGTCCAAGAAAATACTGAGGAAGGCATAGCGCATGATAATGATTAAATTCAGTGTACGATACAGTCTAAGAAGTTTGCTGGATTTGATGTTCATTTGTGAACTGGGTTCCATCAGATATCCAGACAAATTCTAAGACAGGTATTGCTCATTTCGGAAGATAGTTTTTTCCGCGAAGTTGAGATATAGAGAGATACAAAAAGAAACATTGGAGCGGATCCACTCACTATGGCTATTTCTCGAACACAATAGTTTTGCAAGCGGGCTTTGCAAAACTCATTAGTAGAGAAATTGGGTGTTCGGTATCACACGGGTTGTGAGTATGCGACATCGCAATAATTGGCCTTAAGTGCAAGTGGGAGATTGTTGGCTATAGTGCCCTCAAGGCAATTGTCATAGTCGCGGACAGGTGATTATGATGATTGAGTGAGGACCTATACCGATAGAACAGTCTTACTTGAGATGATAGTATGCTATCTGATTTATCTTTATCATCATGTACATGTTGATGGAGCCCATATGATTCTTGCTTGACTACGAGCATTGTGATGACGATCATATATTGTTAGTTGTATGTATGCCCTAGAGGCCATTACTGTACATGAGATGTATATTGTAGTGGATGCTGGGACATATATAGAGAGGACTTTCTTGCTCGACATGATAGTACGCTATCTGGTTGCTCTTTATCTTAGCATGTATACTTACTGTCTCTCTGTTACATGTTGATAAAGCCCTTAGGATGTGTACTCGACTTCCAGGATTACGATGCAGATCATACTAGTGGGGCATGGGTAGTCCATGAGTACATCCTTCAATGTTCCTAGTCGTGGAAATATCGAGACGGGGCATCGATATTCCAGAGTAGACTAGCGTATATCTTCTCGACCCATGTGATGGGCGATGAATGTTCTTATATCCATTGGTGTTTGACATCAGAGATAGTATACGGGTGCTCAGTAGAGACTGGGTACACTGAATGGACTCGCCGAGAACTCCCAGATGGTATTATACCTCATGTCAGATGGCAGTTCTCTGGTGACACTGGTACAACTTAGTCTGTTGACCCGAGATCGTCATAGAGTCTTGTGTGTCTCCCACTGTGCTTTGATTTCCACCCTACCACGGCTCTACTGAGTCGTGCAAACAGGTGGTTTTTGGGTACAGTCCCGAGTCACATAGAGGCAATGACCAATAGGAGGGGATTCGTCTCTCCCGGTATTGGGGATTGATGTTGCGCTATGCTCGACTGGCCATAACTGGAAATCCCAGGCCAGGGTTGATGTGATTTACTGGTAAGTGTTATCAGTAGTTTCACGCTCGTTATGGAACTTACATCGGCATGACTTATCAAGCTACTGGGATCTGACGTTTACCACCCCTAGGCGAGATATGCGACATATCAGACGAACAGACCGGACTGTGCGGTAAGTGTTACTAATTGGATTCGCAGGAGTGTGAGCAGGCTTGCTCGTTGATCTTTTGATTGCACAATACCCGGGCGGCCGTTACAATTAGCAGACCGCTTGCGGCTTGTGGGAGAATGATATGATCACCACCTACTGCCGGCGTATTGACGAGTCTTTAGAGTCCTAAACAGAGGTTTCCTGGCTCAAGCTGTTGGAGATAGTGCCCTCAGAGTCAATTATTGGATCACGGCACGTGATTACAATGATTGAGGGAGGACCTATGCCGGTAGGACAATCTTACTCAAGATGATAGTATGCTATCTGGTTTATCTTTATCATCGCATACTACTTTAGGTGACCTTACAGGTCACTATTGCGCGTTGATAGAGCCCTTAGGATTCTTGCTTGACTGCCAGCAGTATGATGGAAATCATATACGTGGGAGCTGGGGTCTATAAGCACATCCTTAAAAGGACCCTAGTCGTGGGAGTTTTCGAGATAGGGCATCGATACTCCACAGTAGACTAGTGTATACAGTCGAGACCCCGACGAGGGGCAGTGGCCGGTCTCACAAGCCACTGGTGTTAGTTGGTTCACCTAAGATGTATACAGGTGCTCATTGGGTTATGAGTACACCGGACAGGACTCGCCGGGAACATGCTAGTTGGTCTTATACCTGACGTCAGATAGCAGTTCCCTGGTGACATGTGTACAGGTTAGTTCATCGATCTGGGATCGTCATTTGTCTCATGTGAGTTCCCACTGTACTTTGATTACTACCCTACCACGGCTCAAAGGAGTCGTGCAAACAGGTTTTAGTTGGGTACAGTCCCGAGCAACTTGGAGGCAGTGAGCGGATCTGCATGGGTTCGTCTCTCCGGGTATTGGGGGTGAGGTCGCGCTGTGTCTAGGAGAGCCATTACACGAAGTCCTTGGCCAAGGCAGGAGATTTACTGGTAGGTATTCAAGTAGTATCTCAGGGCGTTCTGGGCTACACTCCGACACAACTTGTACCGCTTTTAGGGGTCTAACTTTTACCAACCCCCTAGGCCCGCCATGCGATGCTCATAGACGAGAGGACCGGACTGTACGGATATTGTCACTGACAGGCTCAGTAGGGTGTCAGGATGAGTTCGCTCATCGACGTCCCTTTTGGTCATTACCTGGTAGCCCGTTATGTATGGCTAATACCTCTGACGTGCTAGTGGTTAAATCCACAGCCAAAGTATTAACGAGTCTTTAGAATCCCCCACAGACAGTTTCTCAAGTTTCGGGCGAAACGCTGTAGAGGCCGTATAGATATATGGCAGGGTTCGATCATATACGTGCGGTATTGTACGGATCATGATCGGACGGATAAGACTAGCGGGCTTTGGTTTAAGCCGGATCCTAGTATTGTACAGTGTAGATTTTGTCTCATTGCATTTGTATTCGGTCGGAATACAAATGCGGGTATGTATATACAGTCCCGGGGTTTTCCTGTAATTTATTACGTGATCGTCTTTTTGAAGTTGCCAGTTTGTATTTCGTTTCGGCCATTTTACTTTCTATCTTTCTTTGGCTGAAAATTGGTGTGGAGGGGGTTATTTGCAAATGTGCAAATTAGCAAAGTGGAGAGTGGTTTTTGTAAGTAGTTGTTTCATGATGATTCTACCATCCTTTGACTTCTCTTGGTTCATCATTACTTGACTTTTGTGATGGGATGGTTGATGAGGAGGAGACTTTGTATGATTAGGATTCGTATAGACTTTGTTGTGATGATGATTCCTAATCATCACCCTTCTCTCTTTCTTACATTATTTTTTCTCACTCCCTCTCTCACTCTCATAGCATGGCCGGCCACACAAATGGGGGAGAGGCTGTCCAAATTTTTGTGGGGGAAATTACTCTTATTTGCTTTGCACAAAATCTCTTTTGGTTCATCTAAAAAGCTATCTCCATCTCCACATTCATATGGCAACTTCTTATAACCCCATGAGACATAGAGTTCTGCACTATTCTACGGCAATCTTGGACACGTCGGCTTGCCAACTTCGTGTCCGAGTTGCCTCGGTCCAGAGGTGGGAGCCCGTAAAAGAATTCGGCGTTATGGTGCCCTTTCCGACGAGGAGATGAAGACCGGAGATTCCGCTGGGAGATCGGGATGGAGGCCGAAGACCAAAGGACATGGATCGCTCGGTATAGCTCTATACCTTTTCTCTAGTTCGCTAGTAGTAGGTTAATGGTCCGATACGGGTTTAATGTCCGCGGTAGCGCCGGTTTCTGTTTAAAGAAAAGTTTTCATATTCCGCATTTTGGCCTCGTTCAGACGGCCGGGGCGCTGTCGTGGTCCTACATGGTATCAGAGCCAGGCCATTAACCTAGTCTAGCTTGCTCTAACGTGTTTACAAGTTCGATCGAACGGATTTTCCAAAAACCCCATTTTCAAGTCCAGGATTCTGTCGAATTTTTGCTGTGCTCAAAACATTATGTGTTATATTGAAAAAATACATGCAGGGTTTTATAAGAATTCTGTGAAAATTTGGTCGGCTGAAATTACTGTAGAGCGGCGGATCAGCGGCCAAAACCAGGTTTTGGCCGCTGATCCACCGTCGTGCTGTGGCCAAACTGCACCAAATTTCTACAGTGCGTTTCTGACATGGAAATAGGGTTTCTGGTATATTCTTTTTGGGCCCAGATTTATTTTGAGTGCTAAAGTAGTGCTTGGGGCCCACTTCGGGAAATTTAGTCGATCGAAAATTTTAAACATGTTAGTTCACAGTATTTACATTATATCTGCGACCGTGAATGTCATTTGATCGGTAAATCCTGTCTAACTGCTATAGCCCTTTTAGACGGATTTGCGAACGTGACATTCACATTGATGTTCTGTGTTGTGCTGTGATGTTGCGGATTTGTAGTGGTGGATAGCCTGGATGTAATGGTAGTACAGTTTGGTCATGTATGTACATTTGATATTGCGGGGCGAGCGTCCGACATGTGGACTGCCATCACTGCCTGTTTGTATATTATTCTTTTGGGGCACGACCGGGCTTAGGTCGATGTACCCGTTGTATATATTTTACTTTCTGTAATAGGATTACTTCGCGGTGGGGTGCATGGATAGCCGGGTTCTAGAGGGCAACGAGCCCGCATCTCATGGCTTTGAGACGGAGGGGGCTTCACTCTAGAATTGGCGGGCTATTCGCCGCTCTCGTAGGGGATACAGGTTGACCCAAGGAGGGGTGCCCAAGTTACCGGATTCCGTGAAGTGGTGGGTGGTCGATTCACGTTGCTGAAGGGGGCTGCCTCGTTTCAGGTTTTGGCGGGTAACTTGCCGCGCCCGAAGGGGTCTAGGATTTCATTGCACAGGCTATCAACACGACCAGGGAAACGTTGGGTTTCAGTAGCGGCTCTATGAAACCCGGGGATCCTAAATATCTGTATTGTTCTGTGATGCTTATTACATTTCTGTGATGTTGCATTTTATCACGCCTTGAGCGAATATTATATATTGATATATATACTAGTATATGTTGTATATGTTTTGCATCTGCGCTAGTCCAGTCCCCGCTCTGTCGTTAGTTAAGTAACCTAACGGGTGATGACGGGACCCAGTGGCGAATGCGGGTGGCATATACGTACATCGTATTTTCGTTCTTTATCGGTGTGATCAATTGATGGGACTGCATTGATTCGGATCAATGCAAGCTAAACAAACCTATTCTGATGTTGTTGGAACAATTTTCAAAAAGCTGTTATTGCAAGGACGTTCTCTTTTGTTTTGCACAGTGGTATTCGGTTATGAATTTCCAGCACCTCAGTCGACGAGGCAAGGGCCGAGATCCCTTCACCGGGAGTGACCCCTTGGACAGAAGTTTGCGTCAGGGTAATAACTTCACTATATCCGATTACTTTTTGCTTTGCATCGTGGCGTTCAGTTGGAATATCCTGCACCTCATTCTACGGGGGAAAAGACGAGATCCCTTCACCGGGAGTGACCTTTTTAGCAAAGGGTTTTCGCCACTATATTTTTATAAAAAGCTATGCAGTTCCTTCAACGATATCAAGTTCTTTACGTTAAAGGTTTTTTGCCAAAAACCAGTCGTAGCCCTCCGTCATTTCCTACGGGTATTATTTAGTATTCGTGCTGCGTTTGTTGACCTAGTCAAGACGTAGTGTTCGGTAGCTAAGTGGTACTTGTTTGTTGCCTAAATGGGATTGGTTAGAACAGTCGTGCGGCCTTGTTGACCTAGTCAAGGGCACGTATGGGTGGGTTTAATGCCGTCCAGAACAATGATGGGTTGAACTTGACTGGCGGTTTATGGTTTGTTGACCTAGTCAAGGTCATAAGCCGCTTGGGGTAAAAATCACATCGGGAGTTTCTAAAGAAACTGAAACTTGCCAGGCATGTGCATACCTTCTGGAGAGTGATAACGTGAGTGGATTCCGTCACGTTATCATGCGATGATGGTTGGATCCCGATTCCCACTGATGAGTTGGTTTACTCCTTGGGTGATCCCGACTAATTCTTCTTTCAGGTTTGGAGGAGAATATGAGGTTACAGTGGGAGGTTTCCTAATTAGATAAAGTGATAACCATTCTGATCTAGGTTAGAGTGCACGCTGAGTGTTTCATTTCTCTCTCTCTTTGGCAGCGACCATGACCCGACCCTTGACTATAACTCAGTGACCAAGATTAACCGAACCTTCTTATAACACTGGCTTTTGGATTGTCAGAGTTGCATACCTCATTGCCACTCCTACTCTTACCCTTTTCTCTAGAACACCCCGTACTACTATGAACGTCCACTTCCATTGGATAAAACCATCATATGGTTATATACAAACTCGAAGGAATTTATTCGAGGATGGTTTCCGGTTCTGGAGAAAAAGAATAGGACTATTCAGTTGTCTTTTCCTTTTACCTTCTCTCAAGTTGCGAGTGCTCCTTGGATTAGGAGATAGTACACCTGTTACGCTTATTGGATAGTCTTATTCCAAACCTTAGGCTGGTGCCGAACGGTGGGGAATGAAGAAAACCAATTAGCTTAACGATGTTGTGCAGAAGGTATTAAGTAAAGACAAATAAAGGGATTAGTAAGTGGGCAAAGTAAATTGCGACTGCTATTCACGACCAAACCAAGTATTTCTTCGCCAATCCTACATCACCTTTGTATTTCTCCAGAACACTCCGTATCACTACGAAGATCCACAGTTTATTGAATACTCCATCGTATGGTTATATACGAACTCGAAAGGAACTTGTTCCAGTTCGGGGATGGATTCTGGTTCAGGAGAAATAGGAATAAGGTTTTATTCAGTTGTCTTTTATCCTCACCTTCTCTCAGGTTGCGAGTGCTTCTAGGATTAGGATAGTACACCCATTATGCTTATTGGATAGTCTTCTTCCAAACCATAGGCTGGTGCCGAACGGTAGGGAAGGAAGAAAACCATTTAGCCGAAGAGGGTGTACAGAAGGTAATGACTAAAGACATATAAAGGGATTTGGAGAGATGGCAAAGAAATATACGGTTTCAGTTGTGAATCTGATAATGGAAGATGCATTGCTAGGAATACCCGGAAACCCTTTCGAAACATTTTCATGTTTCAGTTTCACTGTGCATTGTTAATAGAAAACTGATTTCCCAATTAGACACTTGCTCCACGGTATGTATTTACCAGGTATGATTCTCACATCTGTATGGTTTTACAGATGATGAGTGGGAGTAAGTTATTGGGAATTAGGTGATTGTCCTCATTATATCGGGATTCGTTGTAATTGGTGATATTTGAGGAAGTCACCTGGGTTGTTTGCCGGACGACAAATATTTGGTTTTGAAAATCCGTTGTTATGCACCAATTTCAAATTGATATATCTGTACGTCTATTTTTATAGAGTGAGATATAACATTTTGAAATTATGTCTATGACATTTAGCTATATCAGTGGATGGTTAGGTAAGGAGCATTAAATAGCGGTGTAATTCTTCTTAACCATATGTACAGTTTTCAACCTATGACACACAAGGAATGAGTTATTAGACTCAAGGGACTTATACAGAGTATTGTATGTTGTCCAGTGTTCATGAGGACGGAGGGGTTGGTACTCGTACTATATTCTGTTTACTTGTGACTTCTCTAGTTCTTATACATGTGTTTCGTAGAAATACAAGGTCCAAGTTTTAAGAAGTTATAGGTATAAGATTAAAGTAGAGAACCAGATGTTGAAAGTATCGGGATTCTTCTAGGTGATCGACGATGTAGATACTTGTGTATGGTATTCGGTTGATAATAATGATTATAAGAACTTGCTTCTCTTTCAGGTTACTCATAATTGGAAGCACTCCTAAGTTGAGTAATGCTGATCGGCCTCCTTCCATTTAGTTGACATGCATTGGAAACAGTTGCATGATTTGAATCTGGTTCCAACTAAATCAGTGCCTTCGTTTCTATATTGGATATAGAACGGTTCATATCTTAACGATGTTAAGGTTCGGGGAGTTATCCGGCTTATGCTTAAAACCAGACTCTGGATAACTCAAGGCACGTTTTTGTAATGGCCGTTTGTGGGTTGACCCAGTCTATGACGAGGGTGGACTTTCTACCATATGGAAGATCAATAGTGATATTGTTCTAGACTCGCCACAGTTTTAAGTAAAATGGATTTTTTCAGAAAACAGAAATGGGAGTATGGTAAAACTGGAAGTGATTCCAGAACCGCAGACGATTACTGAAAATTTGATAAGAACCTAAAGATTCAATTTGGTTCTACATTCCATTGGGCACTCCGCAGATATGGTGGGTAACCATAGGCACCCGAGAGGTACTCCGGTAGCCTCAAGGACGGTGACAGGGAGGTTCTTGTTTACCCAGATTTGACACTACTGTTGTTCCAGACTATGAGACCCGGCATGAGGATAAGTATAGCGTCTTTCTAAACTAGCTTTAGAAGTGTACATGTATATTATTCTGCCAGAGGGTTGTCGTAGTCAGTGGGAGCAGCGGAAGTATAGTGGACAGGTAGCTTATGTCTATTTATAGACTAAAGTAGATATAGCGGAGATAGATCATCTATTTCTGATGTGACAGTCATAGGTTTGACTTCATTAGAATAGGAGATGGATCTGTTAAGAAGGTAGTAGGGTGTGATGTCCTGGTATTTGGATGATATACACAGAGTAGGAAGTGAAATTCCTATATTACGAACAGTTATATTTTGGTTGTCACACAGTAGTTTCTCCATATAGGGATTGGATATTATATCAGACATTCTGGTTACTGGATCTATGGTTTAAGATCTAGATTTGGGTAGTTTCCCAATTTGGGTACTTAGAAAGCATTCTAAAGGTGTTTTAGAATGGATGACTCCTGGCACGGTAGTGTACCTGCAGATGAAGGAGTCACCCTCTCTAAAGGTGTCTTACAGACTAAAGGGGAGAGGGATGTGCATGATCGGCAGATCACTTGCTTAGGCAATTTAATTGATCATTAGATGCCAAGTACCACACCAGATGTTGTTCTTGTACGAGATGCAATAAGTTTAAATATTAATCCAATCCTGGAGAAACATTCGGAAGCAGTTTTAGAACATAAGTTGATGTTCTGGGGAAATGATAACGACATCCTCCTTCGGGAGAGAGTTATCATTCCAGGCTTCCAAGGTGACCTGGATGACAGAATGACTATCAGAGTTATAGTTTTCCCTCTGACGAGGGGCAGTGTTTTGGACAGGTGATCTAAGCGGACACTGAGGGAGGCATTATGTGGGATAGTGATTAAGTTCAGTTGACGATACAGTCTAAGAAGTTTAAATTTGGAGTTCATTTATGAGCTAGATCCCATCAGATATCCAGACATATTCTAAGACAGGTATTGCTCATTTTCGGGAGATGGCTTTCTCCACGAACTAGAGATAAAGAGAGACATAGAAAGAAACATCAGAGCGAATCCACTCTCTAAGGCTATTCCTCGAACGCAATAGTTTCACAAACGGGTTTTGTGAGACTGATTAGTAGAGGAGTTGGGTGTTCGGTATCACACGGGCTGTGAGTATGCGACATCGCAATAATTAGCCTTGAGTGCAAGTGGCAGATTGTTGGAGATAGTGCACTCAGAGTTAATTATTGGATCACAGACACATGATTGCAATGATTGAGGGAGGACCTATGCCGGTAGGACAATCTTACTCAAGATGATAGTATGCTATCTGGTTTATCTTGATCATCGCGTACTGCTTTAGGTGACCTTACAGGTCACTATTGCGCGTTGATAGAGCCCTTAGGATTCTTGCTTGACGGCCAGCAGTATGATGGCGATCATATACGTAGGAGCTGGGGTCTATAAGCACATCCTTAAAAGGTCCCTAGTCGTGGGAGTTTTCGAGACAGGGCATCGATACTCCAGAGTAGACTAGTGTATACAGTCGAGACCCCGACGAGGGGCGGTGGGCGGTCTTACAAGCCACTGGTGTCAGTTGGTTAACCTAAGATGTATACAGGTGCTCATTGGGTTATGAGTACACCGGACAGGACTCGCCGGGAACATGCTAGTTGGTCTTATACCTGACGTCAGATAGCAGTTCCCTGGTGACATGTGTACAGGTTAGTTCATCGACCTGGGATCGTCATTTGTCTCGTGTGAGTTCCCACTGTACTTTGATTACTACCCTACCACGGCTCAAAGGAGTCGTGCAAACAGGTTTTAGTTGGGTACAGTCCTAAGCCATATGGAGGCAGTGAGCGGATCTTCAGGGGTTCGTCTCTCCCGGTATTGGGGTTGAGGTCGCGCTGTGTCTAGGAGAGCCATTACACGAAGTCCTTGGCCAAGAAAGGAGATTTACTGGTAGATATTCCAGTAGTATCTCAGGGTGTTCTGGGCTACACTCCGACACGACTTGTACCTCTTTTACGGGTCTGACTTTTACCAACCCCTAGGCCCGCCATGCGATGCTCATAGACGAATGGACCGGACTGTACGGATATTGTCACTGAAAGGCTCAGTAGGGTGTCAGGATGAGTTCGCTCATCGACGTCCCTTTTGCTCATTACCTAGTAGCCCGTTAAGTATGGCTAATACCTCTGACGTGCTAGTGGTTAAATCCACAGCCAAAGTATTGACGAGTCTTTAGAGTCCCCCACAGACAGTTTCTCAAGTTTCGGGCGAAATGCTGTAGATGCCGTATGGATATATGGCAGGGTTTGATCATATACGTGAGGTATTGCACGGATCATGATCGGACGGATAATACTAGCGGGCTTTAGTTTAAGCCGGATCCTAGTATTGTACAGTGTAGATTTTGTCTCATTGCATTTGTATTCGGTCGGAATACAAATGCGGGTATGTATATATAGTCGCGGGGTTTTCCTATAATTTATTACGGGATCGTCTTTTTGAAGTTGCCAGTTTGTATTTCGTTTCGGCCATTTTCCTTTCTATCTTTCTTTGGCTGAAAATTGATGTGGAGGGGATTATTTGCAAATGTGCAAATTAGCAAAGTGGAGGGTGGTTTTTGTAAGTAGTTGTTTCATGATGATTCTACCATCCTTTGACTTCTCTTGGTTCATCATTACTTGACTTTTGTGAAGGGATGGTTGATGAGGAGGAGACTTTGTATGATGAGGATTCGTATAGACTTTGTTGTGATGATGATTCGTAATCATCACCCTTCTCTCTCTCTTACATTATTTTTGCTCACTCCCTCTCTCACTCTCATAGCATGGCCGGCCACATAAAGGGGGGCTGTACAAATTTTGGTGGGGGAAATTACTCTCATTTGCTTTGCACAAAATCTCTTTTGGTTCATCTAAAAAGCTATCTCCATCTCCATATTCATATGGCAACTTCTTATAACCCCATAAGACATAGAGTTCTACTCTATTCTACAGCAATCTTGGACACGTCGGCTTGCCAACTTCGTGTCCGAGTTGCTTCGGTCCAGAGGTGGGAGCCCATAAAAGAATTCGGCTTTGTGGTGCCCTTTCCAATGAGGAGATGAAAACCGGAGATTCCGCAGGGAGATCGGGATAGGGGACGAAAACCAAAGGATACGGATCGCTCGGTATAGCTCTCTACCTTTTCTCTAGTTCGCTAGTAGTAGGTTAATGGTCCTATCCGGGTTTAATGTCCGCGGTAGCGCCGGTTTCTGTTTAAAGAAAAGTTTTCATATTCCGCATTTTGGCCTCGTTCAGACGGCCGGGGCGCTGCCGTGGTCCTACATGGTATCAGAGCCACGCCATTAACCTAGTCTAGCTTGCTCTAACCTGTTTACAAGTTCGATCGAATGGATTTTCCAAAAACCCCCTTTTCAAGTCCAGGATTCTGTCGAATTTTTGATATGCTCAAAAAATTATTTGGTACATTGCAAAAATACGTACAGGGTTTTATAAGAATTCTATGAAAATGTGGTCGGCTGAAATTACTGTAGCGCGGCGGATCACTGGCCAAAACCACGTTTTGGCCGTGTATCCGCCGCCGTACTGTGGCCAAACTGCACCACATTTCTACAGTGGGTTTCTGACATGGAAATAGGGTTTCTGGTATATTCTTTTTGGGCCCAGATTTATTTTGAGTGCTACAGTAGTGCTTGGGACCCACTTCGGGAAATTTAGTCGATCGAAAATTTTAAATATGTTAGTTCACAGTATTTACATTATATCTGCGATCGTGAATGTCATTTGATCGGTAAATCCTGTCTAACTGCTATAGACATTTTAGACGGATTTGCGAACGTGACATTCACGTTGATATTCTGTGTTGTGCTGTGATGTTGCGGATTTGTTGTGGTGGATAGCCTGGATGCAATGGTAGTACAGTTTGGTCATGTATGTACATTTGATATTGCGGGGTGAGTGTCCGACATGTGGACTGCCGTCTCTGCCTGTTTGTGTTGGAGATAGTGCCCTCAGAGTCAATTATTGGATCACAGGCACGTTATTGCAATGATTGAGGGAGGACCTGTCCCGGTACGACAGTCTTACTCGAGATGATAGTATGCTATCTGGTTTACCTTTATCATCGTGTACTGCTTCAGGTGACCTTACAGGTCGCTATTACACGTTGATAGAGCCCCTAGGATTCTTGCTTGACCACCAGCAGTATGAGGGCGATCATATAAGTGGGAGCTGGTAGTCTATAAGCACATCCTTAAATGGTCCCTAGTCGTGGGAGTTTCGAGACAGGGCATCGATACTCCAGAGTAGACTAGTGTATACAGTCGAGACCCCGACGAGGGGCGGTGGCCGGTCTCACAAGCCACTGGTGTCAGTTGGTTCACCTAAGATGTATACAGGTGCTCATTGGGTTATGAGTACACCGGACAGGACTCGCCGGGAACATGCTAGTTGGTCTTATACCTGACGTCAGATAGCAGTTCCCTGGTGACATGTGTACAGGTTAGTTCATCGACCTGAGATCGTCATTTGTCTCGTGTGAGTTCCCACTGTGCTTTCATTACAACCCTACCACGGCTCAAAGGAGTCGTGCAAACAGGTTTTAGTTGGGTACAGTCCCGAGCCACATGGAGGCAGTGAGCGGATCATCAGGGGTTCATCTCTCCCGGTATTGGGGGTGAGGTCGCGCTGTGTCTAGGAGAGCCATTACACGAAGTCCTTGGCCAAGGCAGGAGATTTACTGGTAGGTCTTCCAGTAGTATCTCAGGGTGTTCTGGGCTACACTCCGACACGACTTGTACCGCTTTTGGGGGTCTGACTTTTACCAACCCCCTAGGCCCGACATGCGATGCTCATAGACGAACGGACCGGACTGTACGGATATTGTCACTGACAGGCTAAGTAGGGTGTCAGGATGAGTTCGCTCATCGACGTCCCTTTTGGTCAATAGCTGGTGGCCCGTTACGTATTGGCTTATACCTCTGACGTGCTAGTGGTTAAATCCACAGCCATAATATTGACGAGTCTTTAGAGTCCACCACACATTCAGTTACTCGGCTTTCGGGCGAAACGCTGTAGAGGCCGTATGGAGATATGGCAGGGTCCGATCAGATACGTGCGGTATTGCACGGATCAGGATCGGACGGTTTGTACTGGAGGCCGTATGGTTATATGGCTGGGTTAGATCAGATACGTGCGGTATTGCACGGATCATGATCAAACGGATAATACTAGCCGGTTTTGGTTTAAGCCGGATCTTAGTATAGTACGGTGTAGTTTTGTCTCATTGCATTTGTATCCGGTCGGAATACAGATGCGGGTGTGTATGCACAGTATCGGGGTTTTCCTGTAATTTATTACAGGACCTGTTTTCTGGAGTTGCCAGTTTGCATTCCGTTCCAGCCGGTTTTCCTTTGTTCTTTCCCGGCCGGACTTTTCCGATGGAGGGGGTTATTTGCAAGTTTGCAAATAACATTTTGTGGAGGGTTTATTTGTGAGATGAGAGATTATGATAGCATCTTTAGATTCCCTTCCTATCTTTTCTTTTGATGCACCATCACTTGCATTAATTGAGATAAGAAAGGGTATGGGTTTGATGTGAATTTGTTATGATGATGTTTGGATATGGTCACCTCTTCTCTTCTCCTACCATCACCTCCCTTCTTGTTATGTATATGTATTTGATTCCTCCACCATTCTCACATGAGAAGAGGGCCGGCCACATTTAGATGAGAGGAGGCAAAATGAGAGATTTCATTTTTGGTGAGGAAAATTTATCATCTCATTCCATGCTTGATAAATGAGAGTTCCACTTGAAAATTCCATTCCTCTATAAAGGCAACATAACCCCAAAGAGACAAAGCACTACACATTCTACAGCAAACCTTGGGCACGTCGACTAGCCAGCTTCGTGCCCGAGTTGCCTCGGTATTGAGGTGGGAGCCCGTAAAAGATGCAGACGATGTGGTGCCCTTCCGGCAAGGATGCGACGACCGGAGTTTCCGCGGGAGATCGGGACGACGACGAGAAGACCGGAGGACTCGGATCACTCGGTATATCTCTAACCCGTCTTGTTGTTAGCTAGAACTAGTTTAATGGCCCGATCCGGGGTTTAGTGCGCGGTGGTGCCGGTTTGCTTAGTTCGCAAAATTAAAGTTTATCACCGCTTCCGCATTTGGCCGTCGGATTGACGGCCGGGGCGCCGCTGTGCACTTACAGTGGTATCAGAGCCTCGCCATTAACTTCGTCTAGCTTTGTTTGATGTGTTTGCATTTCCGATCGACCAAAATTCAAAAAAAACCACATTTTCCTCACATCGGTTTTCTGTCGAATTTTTTCTGGCTCTAAAAATTTTTCAGGTTGTAGAAAACTGATGTACAAGAAGTTCTGAGAGTTCTGGGAAAATTCGAGACATTGATCTCCTAGGTAGAGCACGGAACCGCGGCAAAACCCCCCTTGTTGCCGCGGTTCCGCCGCCGTGTTGAGGGATCAATGCGTCAAAATTTTCCCATGGGCTGATGGGCTAAAAATAGGGGTTTTGGAATATTAAAATTGGGCCCAGAATTTCTGTGAGTGCTACAGTATTGCTTGGGGGCCCACTTGTTAATTTTTGATCAATCGGATATTTTAAACACATTATTTCACAGTATTTACATTATATCTGCGACCGTGAATGCCACTCGATCGGTAAATCCTGTCTAACTGCTATAGCCCGGTTAGACGGATTTGCGAACGTGACTTTCACGTTGATGTTCTGTGTTTTTGCTGTGATGTTGCGGATCGGTCGTGGGGGATATCCTGGATGCAATATTAGTACAGTTTTGTTGTATTATGTACATTTGATGTTGCGGGGCGAGCGTCCGACATGTGGACTGCCATCACTGCCTGTTTGTATTATTCTTTTGGGGTACGACCTGGTTACGGTCGATGTACCCGTTGTATGTATATTTTACTTTCTGTACTAGGATTACCCCACGGTGGGGTGCACGGATAGCCGGGTTCTGGAGGGCAACAAGCCCGCATCTCATGGCATTGAGACGGAGGGGGCTTCACTCTAGAATTGGCGGGCTATTCGCCGCACTCGTAGGGGGTACAGTTTGACCCAGGAGGGGTGCCCAAGTTGCCAGATTCCGTGAAGTGCTGGGTGGTCCATTCACGGTGCTGAAGGGGGCTGCCTCGCTTCAGGTTTTGGCGGGTAACTTGCCGCGCCCGTAGGGGTCTAGGATTTCATTGCACAGGCTATCCACACTACCAGGGGAACGTCGGGTTTCAGTAGTGGCTCTATGAAACCCGGGGATCCCAGATATCTGTGTTGTTCTGTGATGCTGTACATTTCTGTGATGTTGCATTTTATTCACGCCTTGAGCGAAATATAATATATTGGTATATATATTAGTAGATGTTGTATATGTTTTTCATCCGCGCTAGTCCAGTCCCCGCTCTGCCGTTAGTTAGCTAACCTAACGGATGATGACGGGACCCAGTGGCGAATGCGGATGGCATATACATACGTCAGTATATTTTCGTTCTTTGTGGTGTGATCAATTGATGGGACTGCATTGATTCGGATCAATGCAAGTTAAAACAAACCTATTCTGATGTTGTTGGAACACTATTCAAAAAGCTGTTATTGCAAGGACGTTCACTTTTGTTTTGCATCGTGGTATTCATTTGGAATATCCTGCTCCTCAGTCGACGAGGCAAGGGCCGAGATCCCTTCACCGGGAGTGACCCCTTGGACAGAAGTTTGCGTCAGGGCATTAACTTCACTATAGCCGATTACTTTTGCTTTGCAAAGTGATATTCAGTTATGAATATCCAGCACCCCATTCTACGGGGAAAGAGCCGAGATCCCTTCACCAGGAGTGACCTCTTTAGTAAAGGTTTTCGTCACTATATTTTCTAAAAAGCTATCCGTTCCTTCAACAATATCAAGTTCATTACGTTAAAGGTTTTCGCCAGAAACCATTCGTAGCCCTCCGTCGTTTCATATGGGTAGTCAATAGTATTCAAGCTGTGTATGTTGGCCAAAGTCAAGGCACAGTGATTGGTAGCTATTGGGTATTCATATGCAGCATAGATAGATGCGTTGGTTTGGGACAGTCGTACTGCCATTTTGGCCAAAGTCAAGGGTAGGTACGGGTGGATTCAAATTAACCTGGAGAATGACGGGTTGAACTTGACATGTGACTTATGATATGTTGGCCAAAGTCAAGGTCATAAGAGCATGGGGTAAAAATCACATCGGGAGTTTCAAAAGAACTGAAATTTGCCAGATATGCGTATACCTTCTGGAGTGTGATAACGTGAGCGGATTCCGTCACTTTATCATGCGATGAGAGTTGGATCCCGATTCCCACTGATGAGTTGGTTTACTCCTCGGGTGACCCCGACTAATTCTTCTTTCAGGTTTGGAGGAGAATTTGAGGTACAGTGGGAGGTTTCCTGATTAGATAAATTGGTAACCATTCTGATCTAGGTTAGAGTGCACGCTGAGTGTTTCTTTTCTCTCTCTCTTTGGCAGCGACCATTGACCCGACCCTAGACTTTGACTCAGTGACCAAGTTGACCGAACCTTCTTAACACAGGCTTTTGGATTGTCAGAGTTGCAAACCTCATTGCCACTCCTACTTTTACCCTTTTCTCCAGGACACCCCGTATTACTACGAACGTCCACTTCCATTGGACAAAACCATCGTATGGTTAGATACGAACTCGAAGGAATTTATTCGAGGATGGTTTCCGGTTCTGGAAAAAACGGATAGGATTATTCAGTTGTCTTTTCCTTTTACCTTCTCTCAAGTTGTGAGTACTCCTTGGTTTAGGAGATAGTACACCTATTACGCAAATTGGATAGTCTTCTTCCAAACCTTAGGCTGGTGCCGAACGGTGGGGAATGAAGAAAACCAATTAGCCTAAACGGTGTGCAGAAGGTATTAAGATTAAGACAAAGCAAGGGATTAGTAAGAGGGCAAAGTAAATTGCGACTGATATTCACGACCAAACCAAGTATTTCTTCGCCAATCCTAAATCACCTTTGTATTTCTCCAGGACACTCCGTATCACTACGAAGATCCACAGTTTATTGGATACTCCATCGTATGGTTATATACGAACTCGAAAGGAACTTGTTCCAGTTCGGGGATGGATTCTGGTCCAGGAGAAATAGGAATAAGGTTTATTCGGTTGTCTTTTATCTTCACCTTCTCTCGCATTGCGAGTGCTCTTAGGATTAGGACAGTACACCCATTATGCTTATTGGATAGTCTTCTTCCAAACCATAGGCTGGTGCCGAACGGTAGGGAAGGAAGAAAACCAATTGGCCTAAAGGGGTGTGCAGAAAGTAATGACTAAAGACATATAAAGGGATTTGGAGAGGTGGCAAAGAATTATACGGTTATAGTTGTGAATCTGAATAATGGTAGAGGCATTACTAGGAATACCAGGATACCCCATCGAAACATTTCAATGTTTCAGTTCAACTGTGTACTGTTAAAAGAAAACGGATTTCCTGATTAGACACTTGCTCCAGGGTATGTATTTACCAGGTTTGATTCTCACATCTGTATGGCTTTACAGATGATGAGTGGGAGTAAGTTATTGGGAATAGGGTGATCATCCTCATTATATCGGGATTCGTTGTAATCGGTGATATTTGAGGAGATCATCTGGGCTGTTTGCCGGTCGGCAAATATTTGGTTCTGAATATCCGCTGTTGTGCACCAATTTCAAATTGATATATATGTACGTCTATTTTCATAGAGTGAGATATACCTTTTGAAATTATGTCTGTGACATTTGCCTATATCAGTAGATGGTTAGGTAAGGAGCATTGAACAGCGGTGTAATTCTTCTTAACCAAAAGTGCAGTTTTCAACCTACGACACACAGTGAAAGAGTTGTTAGACTCAGCGGACTTATACAGAGTATTGTATGTTGTCCAGTGTCCATTAGGACAGAGGGGTTGGTCCTCATACTATATTCTGTTTACTTTTAACTTCTCTAGTTCTTAGACATGTGTTTCGTAGAAACACAGGGTCTAAGTTTTGAGGAGTTATAGGTATTTGAATAGAGTAGAGAACCAGGTGTAGCAAGTATCGGGATTCTTCAAAGTGATCGAAGATGTAGATACTTGTGTATGGTATTCAGTTGATAGTAATGATAAAGAGAACTTGCTTCTCTTTCAGGTTACTCATAATTGGAAGCATTCCTAAGTTGAGTAACGCTGATCGGCCTCTCTCCATTTTGTTGACATGCACTGGAGATAGCTGCATGATTTGAATCTGGTTCAATTAAATCAGTGCCTCTGGTTCTATATTGGATATAGTACAGTTCATATCTTAACATTGTTAAGGTACGGGGAGTTGTCCGGCTTATGATTAAAACCAGACTCTGGATAACTCAAGGCACGTTTCTGTAATGGCTGTTTGTGGGTTGACCCAGGCTATGACGAGGGTTGACTCTCTACCATCTGGGAGATCAATAGTAATATTGTTCTAGACTCGCCATAGTTTTATTAAAAATGGATTTTTTCAAAGACAGTAGTGGGAGTATGGTAGAACTGGAAGTGATTCCAGAACCGCAAACGATTACTGAAGATTTGATAAGGAACCTAAAGATTCAATCTGATTTGACATTCCATTGGCCACTCCGCAGATAAGGTGGGTAATTTCAGCCACCCGAGAGGTACTCCAGTAGGCTCAAGGACGGTGACAGGGAAGTTCTTGTTTACCCACACTTGCCATTGCTGTTGTTCCAGGCTGCGAGACCCGGTGGGAGGATGAGTATAGCGTCGTTCTAAACTAGCTTTAGAAGTGCACGTCTATATGACTCTGCCAGAGGGTTGTCGTAGTCAGTGGGAGCAGCGGAAGTATTGGTGGACAGGTAGCTTATGTCTACTTATAGACTAAAGCAGATATAGCGGAGATAGATCATCTATTTCTGATGTGACAGTCATAGGTTTGACGTCATCAGAATAGGGGATGGATCTGTTGAGAAGGTAGTAGGGTATGATGTCCTGGTATTGGATGACATACACAAAGTAGGAAGTGATATTCCTATACTACGATCGGTTATACTTTGGTCGTCACACAGTGGTTTCTCCACAAAGGAAATGGATTTTGTATCAGACATACTGGTTACTAGATCTATGGTTTTAGGTCTAGATTTGGGTGGTTTCCCAATTTGGGTACTTAGACAGCATTCTAAGAGTATTTAGAATGGACGACTCCTGGCATGGTGGTGTACCTGCAGGTAATGGAGTCACCCTCTCTAAAGGTGTCTTACAGACTAAAGGGGAGAGGGATGTGCATGATTGGCAGATCACTTGCTCAGGCAATTGAGTCAATCATGAGATGTCAAGTACCACACCAGATGTTGTTCTTGCACTAGATGCAATAAGTTGACATTGATCCAATCCTGGAGAAACAATCGGAAGCAGTTTTAGAACATAAGTAAATGTTCTAAGGGATATGATAACGACAGCCTCATTAAGGAGACAGTTATCATTCCAGGCTTCCAAGGTGACATGGACGGCAGGGTGATCGTCAGAGTTGTAGTTTTCCCTCTAACGAGGGGCAGTATTTTGGACAGGTGATCCAAGGCAATACTGAGGGAGGCATGGCGCAGGATACTGATTAAGTTCAGTTGACGATACAGTCTGAGAAGTTTGGATTTGGAGTTCATTAATGAGCTAAGTCCCATCAGACATCCAGACACATTCTAAGACAGGTATTGCTCATTTCGGGAGATGGCTTTCTCCGCGAACTTGAGGTAGAGAGAGACATAGAAAGAAACATCAAGGCGGATCCACTCACTGAGGCTATTCCTCGATCGCAAGAGTTTCGCAAACAGGCTTTGTGAGACTGACTAGTAGAGGAGTTGGGTGTTCGGTATCACACGGGCTGTGAGTATGCGACATCACAATAATTAGCCTTGAGTGCAAGTGGGAGATTGTTGGAGATAGTGCCCTCAGAGTCAATTATTGGATCACAGGCACGTGATTGCAATGATTGAGGGAGGACCTGTCCCGGTACGACAGTCTTACTCGAGATGATAGTATGCTATCTGGTTTACCTTTATCATCGTGTACAGCTTCAGGTGACCTTACAGGTCGCTATTACACGTTCATAGAGCCCCTAGGATTCTTGCTTGACCACCAGCAGTATGAGGGCGATCATATAAGTGGGAGCTGGTAGTCTATAAGCACATCCTTAAATGGTCCCTAGTCGTGGGAGTTTCGAGACAGGGCATCGATACTCCAGAGTAGACTAGTGTATACAGTCGAGACCCCGACGAGGGGCGGTGGCCGGTCTCACAAGCCACTGGTGTCAGTTGGTTCACCTAAGATGTATACAGGTGCTCATTGGGTTATGAGTACACCGGACAGCACTCGCCGGGAACATGCTAGTTGGTCTTATACCTGACGTCAGATAGCAGTTCCCTGGTGACATGTGTACAGGTTAGTTCATCGACCTGAGATCTTCATTTGTCTCGTGTGAGTTCCCACTGTGCTTTGATTACTACCATACCATGGCTCAAAGGAGTCGTGCAAACAGGTTTTAGTTGGGTACATTCCCGAGCCACATGGAGGCAGTGAGCGGATCTTCAGGGGTTCGTCTTGTTGGAGATAGTGCCCTCAGAGTCAATTATTAGGTCACAGGTACGTGATTGCAATGATTGATGGAGGACCTATCCCGGTAGGACAGTCTTACTCGAGATGATAGTATGCTATCTGGTTTACCTTTATCATCGTGTACTGTTTTAAGTGACCTGACACGTCGCTATTACACGTTGATAGAGCCCCTAGGATTCTTGCTTGACCACCAGCAGTATGAGGGCGAGCATATAAGTGGGAGCTGGGGGTCTATAAGCATATCCTTAAAAGGTCCCTAGTCGTGAGAGTTTCGAGACAGGGCATCGATTCTCCAGAGTAGACTAGTGTATACAGTCGAGACCCCGACGAGGGGCGGTGGCCGGTCTCACAAGCCACTGGTGTCAGTTGGATCACCTAAGATGTATACAGGTGCTCATTGGGTTATGAGTACACCGGACAGGACTCGCCGGGAACATGCTAGTTGGTCATATACCAGACGTCAGATGGCAGTTCCCTGGTGACATGTGTGCAGGTTAGTTCATCGACCTGGGGATCGTCATTTGGCTCGTGTGAGTTCCCACTGTACTTTGATTACTACCCTACCACGGCTCAAAGGAGTCGTGCAAACAGGTTTTAGTTGGGTACAGTCCCGAGCCACATGGAGGCAGTGAGCGTATCTTCAGGGGTTCGTCTCTCCCGGTATTGGGGGTGAGGTCGTGCTGTGTCTAGGAGAGCCATTACACGAAGCCCTCGGCCGAGGCAAGGAGATTTACTGGTAGGTATTCCAGTAGTATCTCAGGGTGTTCTGGGCTACACTCCGACACGACTTGTACCGCTTTTGGGGGTCTGACTTTTACCAACCCCCTAGGCCCGCCATGCGATGCTCATAGACGAACGGACCGGACTGTACGGATATTGTCACTGACAGGCTCAGTAGGGAGTCAGGCTGAGTTCGCTCACAGACGTCCCTTTTGGTCAATACCTGGTAGCCCGTTATGTATTGGCTTATACCTCTAACGTGCTAGTGGTTAAATCCACAACCAAGGTGTTGATGAGTCTTTAGAGTCCCCCACATTTCAGTTACTCAGCTTTCGGGCGAAAGGTTGTAGAGGCCGTATGGAGATATGGCAATGTCCGATCAGATACGTGCGGTATTGCACGGATCAGGATCGGACAGTTTGTACTACAGGCCGTATGATTATATGGCAGGGTTCGATCAGATACGTGCGGCATTGCACGGATCAGGATCGAACAGATATTACTAGCCGGTTTTGGTATAAGCCGGATTCTAGTATAGTACAGTGGAGATTTAGTCTCATTGCATTTGTATTTCGGTCGAAATACAGATGCGGGTGTGTATGCACAGTATCGGGGTTTTCCTGTAATTTATTACGGGACCAGTTTTCTGGAGTTGCCAGTTTGCTTTCCGTTTCGGCCAATTTCCATTGTTCCGTTCATTGGCCGAAGATTGGTGGAGGAGGGTTTATTTGCATTGTTGCAAATAGGCATTTGTGGAGGGGGTTCTTTGCATCTTGTTGCATCATGATAGTTTTCATGATGAGCACCATACCTTGACCTTTTTGACTTGATCACTTCATGATGGCTTGACTTTGTAAGCATCATGGTTGTTGATGATTAGTGTGTGGAGTATGGCTTTGTTGATAATCATTTCCTTTCATGATATCTTTTTTTGACATCTCTCACTTGTATGATTGTGTAAAAACCTCCCTCATTCTTTTTACACTACACACTCTCTCTCCCTCTTCATGTCATGGCCGGCCACATATGAGTGGGGGCTGTCCCAATTTTTTGGGTGGGGTTTTTAGCTCATTTCATGTTGCAAAAACCCAAAAGATCATTCTCAAAAAAAGCTCCAAGTTCAATCCCTCCACAAAAGGAAATTCCACAAACCCCAAAATGAGACTTGCTCACTAGATATTCTACAGCAAATCTTGGGCACGTCGACTAGCCAGCTTCGTGCCCGAGTTGCCTCGGCATTGAGGTGGGAGCCCGTAAAAGAAGTAGGCGATGTGGTGCACTTCCGGCGACGAGGAGGAGACGGGACATTCCGCAGGAGATCGGGACGATGATGAGAAGACCGGAGGACTTGGATCGTCGGTATATCTCTTCCCTTTCTTGTTGATAGCTTGGACTAGTTAGTGGTTCGATCCGGGTATTAGTGCGCGACGGTTTGCCAGTTCAAGAAAAATTTAAGTTTATCACCGCTTCCGCATTTGGCCGTCGGATTGACGGCCGGGGCGCCGCCGTGCACTTACAGTGGTATCAGAGCCTCGCCATTAACATAGTCTAGCTTGGTGTAATGTGTTTTTCTGTTTCGATCGATCGAATGTTCCAAAACTGCATTTTAGTTCGCATCAGTTTCTGTTGAAAATTTTTGGTCTCGAAAAATTTTTCAGGTGATTGCAGAATGATGTACAGAGTACCCTAAGACCACTGGAAAATTTTGGTTGCCTGAACCCTCCGTACGACCGCGGAACCGCGGCCATAACCCCTTGTTAGCCGCAGTTCCGCCGCAGGTAATTGGGTTCAGCTCACCAGCTTTTTCCAGAGGGCTTGTGGGCTTAAAATATGGGTTTTGGAATATTAATTTTGGGCCCAGATTTTCCTGATCTGCTACAGTAATGCTTTGGGGCCCACTTGTTAAAATTTAATTGATCGGATATTTTAAACACATTATTTCACAGTATTTGCATTATATCTGCGACCGTGAATGTCACTCGATCGGTAAATCCGGTCTAACTGCTATAGCCCGGTTAGAAGGATTTGTGAACGTGACTTTCACGTTGATGTTCTGTTTTTGCTGTGATGTTGCGGATCGGTCGTGGGGAATAGCCTGGATGCAATGCTAGTACAGTTGTGGTTGTATTATGTACATTTGATATTGTGGGGCGAGCGTCCGACATGTGGACTGCCGTCACTGCCTGATTGTATTATTATTTTGGGGCACGACCTGGTTGCGGTCGATGTACCCGTTGTATGTATATTTTACTTTCTGTACTAGGGTTACCCCGCGGAGGGGTGCACGGATAGCCGGATTCTAGAGGGCAACAAGCCCGCATCTCATGGCATTGAGACGGAGGGGGCTTCACTCTAGGATCGGCGGGCTATTCGCCGCACTCGTAGGGGGTATAGGTTGACCCAGGAGGAGTGCCCAAGTTACCGGATTCCGTGAAGTGCTGGGTGGTCCATTCACGGTGCTGAAAGGGGCTGCCTCGCTTCAGGTTTTAGCGGGTGACTTGCCGCGCCCGTAGGGGTCTAGGTTCTCATTGCACAGGCTATCCACACGACCAGGGGAACGTCGGGTTTCAGCGGCTCTGTGAAACCCGGGGATCCCAGATATCTGTATTGTTTCTGTGATGCTGTTCATTCTTTGTGATGTTGCATTTTATTCACGCCTTGAGCGAATATAATATATTGGTATATATATTAGTAGATGTTGTATATGTTTTGCTTCCGCGCTAGTCCAGTCCCCGCTCTGTCGTTAGTTAGCTAACCTAACGGGTAATGACGGGACCCAGTGGCGAATGCGGATGGCATATACGTACATCAGTATATTTTCGTTCTTTGTGGTGTGATCAATTGATGGGACTGCGTTGATTCGGATCAATGCAAGTTAAAAACAAACCTAATCTGATGTTGTTGGAACACTTTTCAAAAAGCTGTTATTACAAGGACGTTTACTTTTGTTTTGCATCGTGGTATTCAGTTGGAATATCCTGCTCCTCAGTCGACGAGGCAAGGGCCGAGATCCCTTCACCGGGAGTGACCCCTTGGACAAAAAGTTTGCGTCAGGGCAATGACTTCACTATAGCCGATTACTTTTGCTTTGCACCGTGGTATTCAGTTGGAATATCCTGCACCTCATTCTACGGGGAAAGAGCCGAGATCCCTTCACCGGGAGTGACCTCTTTAGCAAAGGTTTTCGTCACTATATTTTTAAAAGCTATCTGTTCCTTCGACGATATCAAGTTCATTACGTTAAAGGTTTTCGCCAGAAACCATTCGTAGCCCTCCGTCGTTTCATATGGATAGTCAATAGTATTCAAGCTGTGTTTGTTGGCCAAAGTCAAGGCACAGTGTTTGGTAGCTGTTGGTTATTCATATGCAGCATAGATAGATGCGTTGGTTTGGAACAGTCGTATAGCCTTGTTGGCCAAAGTCAAAGGCTTGTGCGGGTGGATTCGAATCAACCTGGAGAATGACGGGTAGAACTTGACATGTGACTTATGATTTGTTGGCCAAAGTCAAGGTCATAAGAGCATGGGGCAGAAATCACATCGGGAGTTTCAAAAGAACTGAAACTTGCCAGATATGCGCATACCTTCTGGAGTGTGATACCGTGAGCGGATTCCGTCACGTTGTCATGCGATGATAGTTGGATCCCGATTCCCACTGATGAGTTAGTTTACTCCTCGGGTGACCCCGACTAATTCTTCTTTCAGGTTTGGAGGAGAATTTGAGGTACAGTGGGAGGATTCCAGATTAGATAAATTGGTAACCATTCTGATCTAGGTTAGAGTGCACGCTGAGTGTTTCTTTTCTCTCTCTCTTTGGCAGCGACCATTGACCCGACCCTAAGACTTTGACTCAGAGACCAAATTGACCGAACCTTCTTAACACTGGCTTTTGGATTGTCAGAGTTGCAAACCTCATTGCCACTCCTACTTTACCCTTTTCTCCAGGACACCCCGTAGTACTACGAACGTCCACTTCCTTTGGACAAAACCATCGTATGGTTAGATACGAACTCGAAAGAATTTATTCGAGGATGGTTTCCGGTTCTGGAGAAAACGGATAGGATTATTCAGTTGTCTTTTCCTTTTACCTTCTCTCAAGTTGTGAGTACTCCTTGGTTTAGGAGATAGTACACCTATTACGCAAATTGGATAGTCTTCTTCCAAACCATAGGCAGGTGCCGACCGGTAGGGAATGAAGAAAACCAATTAGCCTAACGATGGTGTACAGAAGGTATTAAGTTAAGACAAAGCAAGGGATTAGTAAGAGGGCAAAGTAAATTGCAACAGATATTCACGACCAAACCAAGTATTCCTTCGCCAATCCTAAATCACCTTTGTATTTCTCCAGGACACTCCGTATCACTACGAAGATCCACACTTTATTTGGATACTCCATCGTATGGTTATATACGAACTGTAAGTCCACGTTGCGACCCCCGGTTCTTACGGGGAGGCGGAAACGGTATAAAATCAAAATTTTAACGCAAGAGGCAACATGGACTAAGCTAGGTCGGGATCTTTACCTAAACTAAAACTAGCATACTAAGCTAAAGATATTTAGCTACTCGGATGAAGATGGTTATACCTAAACTTGAACTCCTTCTCTTCAAGCTCCGATGGTGGTTCGATGGCTCCTTCTCGTTGTCTCCGTACGCCGAAGATAGATCCACTTGAAAGCTCCAACCTTTAGCTCCTTCTTCGTTCTTTGAAGAAACTAGTTCACTTGGTTTGCTAAACCTAGTGAACTAGAATGAGTAGAGATGATTTAGAATGGGATTTTATCTATGGTTCTTGATTCTCAACTCATGAGACAAGAGAACCATAGATCAAGAGAGGGAGCAAGAGGTTGAGGGTGAGAGCAAGAGGAGAGCTCAAGAACAAGAGAGAGAATGAGCAAGAAAGAATGAGCAACTCTTTTGTCTCTCACCCTCTCATAATCCAAAGTGATCATAACTCATCATATCAAAAAAGTCTTATGTGATGGTTTGAAGCAACCATAAGCTTATCATGTCATGCACTCATTTTACTCAAATGAGCAAGCAAGAAAAAGTCTTTGGCATGAAATGATAACCATGGTTATCATGATGGTCAACTAGTCAAGCCTAGTCAACCGGTCAACAAGTCAACAAAAGTCAACAAGTCAACAAAGTCAACAAGTCAACAACCATATCACCATAATACTTAATTAATATAATAGTTAATCACATATCATATTCTCATTAGGGTTGAGCATAAAGTCAAATAGTCAACGGTCAACAGTCAACAACCCTAATGAGAATCCGCCGCCTCTGCCTCCCTGTCAACTGTGCATACACACCTGCATCCGCGTTCCGAGGAACACGAATGCAAACTGGATAAATCCAATCCCATAAGGTACACTAGGATCTGGCTTAAACCAAAGCCCGCTAGTGTAAACTGTCCGGACACTGTACATGCACAAGTGCACGGATGCGACCGAACCCTGTCGCAAAACCATGCGACCTGTCGCAATACCATGCGACCTCTACTCTTTTGCCTAAAGGCGAAAAGCTTTCTGTGTGGGACTCTAAAGACTCGACACTACGCTGGCAGTGGGTTTAACAACAGACCGCAAGCGGCACTAGCTGTGCGTAACGGTCCCCAGGTAATGCCGACAAGAAGACCGACGAGGCGAAACCCATCTGAACTCCTACTGAGCCTGAGTGTGACTTTCTCCGTACAGTCCGGTCTGTTCGTCTGATACATCGCATGGCGGGCCTAGGGGGCGGTAAACGTCAGTCCCCCAATAGCGGTACAAGTCGTGCCGGAGCGAAGCCCAAAACACCCTGAGATAACACTGGAAACCTACCAGTATATCTCGTTTGCCCTGGCCAGGGACTACTCGTGTAATGGCTCTCCTAGACACAGCGCGATGTCAACCCCCAATACCGGGAGAGACGAATCCTGTCTAACCGTCACTGCCTCCAAGTGCTTCGGGACTGCACCCAACCACTACCTGTTTGCACGACTCCTTTGAGCCGTGGTAGGGTAGTGATCAAAGTACAGTGGGAACACACTCGAGGCGGAGTGACAGTGTCAAGTCAGCGGACTAAGCTGTACTCATGTCACCTGGGAACTGATAACTGACGATAGGTATAATACCAACTAGTAAGTTCCCGACGAGTCCTGTCCAGTGTACCCGTAACCTAACGAGCACCCGCATACTATCTCAAGGACGACGTACTGACGGCTGTGGGACAGACCGTCTCCCACACTGGGATGAGAAGCGCATGCGCTGGTCTACTCCGGAGTATCGATGCCCTGTCTCGATAGTCCTGCGACCAGGGACCTGCATAAGGATGTGCTTATAGATTACCCAGCCCCACTAGTGTGACGGCCATCACATCGCTGGTAATCAAGCAAAGATCCTAAGGGCTCTACTAATGTGTATAGGCGATATACTTAAATAAACACATGTACACATTGAAGTAGAAACAAACCAAGTAGCATACTACTATTTTGAGCAAGATTGTATATACAAGGTGAATATCCCAAGCATCCATTAAGTAATATACAAACTAGTATGATACAGTAATGGCCTTTAGGGCATATACACTAACAATCTCCCACTTGCACTAAGGCCATGTACTGGCGTATCGAAGACCTATCATCTCGATCAGCCGCTCGAACTGAGTCTGGGGCAAGGCCTTGGTGAATGGATCTGCAGTGTTATCTTCTGATTTTACTCTCTTTACCTCGATCTCCTGGCGATCAATGATCTCCCTGATCAGGTGGAACCGCCTCAAAATGTGCCTGGACTTCTGATGGGACCTTGGTTCCTTCGCTAAAGCTATAGCGCCGTTGTTGTCATAATACAGCGGTATTGGATCAACACTGGTAGGAACCACCTAAAGTTCCGTGAGGAACTTCTTCATCCAGACAGCTTCCTTTGCGGCATCGCAAGCAGCTATGTACTCCGCTTCCATGGTTGAGTCAGCAACGGTTTCCTGCTTGGAACTCTTCCAGCAAACCGCCCCTCCATTGAGGGTAAAGACATAACCCGACATGGACTTGGAGTCATCCTTGTCACTCTGGAAGCTGGAGTCAGCAAAGGCCTCAATCTGGAGGTCTTTTCCGCCATACACCAAGAACATCTCCTTAGTCCTTCTCAGGTACTTGAGAATGTTCTTTACTGCTATCCAGTGTTTCTCCACTGGGTCCGACTGATACCGGCTTACAACGCTCAATGCGTATGCTACATCTGGTCTGGTACATAACATCGCATACATAATAGAGCCTACCGCAGATGCGTAGGGTATTGATGACATGCGAGCCCTTTCCAAATCAGTCTTGGGAGACATCTCTTTGGAGAGGGTGATTCCGTGACAAGCCGGTAGATTACCGCGCTTGGAATCTTCCATACTGAATCGTTTCAGTATGGTGTCGATGTACCTTAACTGTGAAAGTCCCAACATCCTTTTAGATCTATCACGATAGATCTGGATCCCCAGAATGTAGTTGGCATCGCCCAGGTCCTTCATGGAGAACCTCTGTGACAAGAATCCTTTGACTGACTGTAGCATAGGAATATCATTTCCTATTAGGAGAATGTCATCGACGTACAAGACGAGGAATACCACATTTCTCCCTACAATCTTACTGTAAATGCATGGTTCATCTGGGTTTTTGACAAAGTCGAATTCTTTGACAGTATCATCAAAGCAGATGTTCCAACTCCGCGATGCCTGCTTAAGTCCATAGATGGACTTGAGCAACTTGCATACTTTACCGCTGCTCCCACTCTGATTGAAACCCTCTGGCTGATCCATATAGACGCACTCTTCTAAATTTCCATTTAGGAAAGCCGTCTTAACGTCCATCTGCCAGATCTCATAATCGTGGAAGGCAGCAATGGCAAGAAGGATCCGAATGGATTTAAGCATGGCTACCGGAGAAAAAGTCCCGTCATAGTCCAAACCAGGTCTTTGAGGAAAACCCTTTGCAACGAGCCTAGCTTTATAGGTTTCAACCTGCCCATCTACACCAATCTTCTTTCTGAAGATCCATTTGCATCCTACGGGTTTTACCCCTTCTGGAGCAAAGTCCAAAGTCCAAACTTTGTTGGTGTACATGGACTCCATCTCGGTCCGCATTGCATCCAGCCATTTTACCGAGTCACCGCTCTGAATGGCTTGCTGGAAGCTAGTAGGCTCATCATAATCTATGATGCAATCCTCTCTATCCCCGTCTATGAGAAAACCGTAGTATCTCTCGGGCGGATGAGACTGCCTACTACTCCTGCGGAGCGGCGTAGGAATGTCCGGTTCCCCTGAACCTTCTGGTTCTACTAAGGTTTCAGTAATAGCTTGTGGTTCTGGAATTTCTTCCAGTTCTATTGCTCTCCCACTTATCTGATTTTCTAAAAACTCAGTTTCCAAGAAGCGGGCATGACGAGAAACAAGGACTTTTTGCTCCTCTGCGTAATAGAAAAGATACCCCTTGGAGTTCTTTGGGTATCCCATAAACTTGCACTGTACTGAGCGTGCCTCGAGCTTGTCCGCATGCTGCTTTTTTACAAAAGCCGGACATCCCCATGTCTTAAAGGATTTAAGACAGGGTCTCTTCCCACTCCACATCTGGTATGGTGTGGTAGGCACTGTCTTAGTAGGAACTTGGTTCAAGAGATGTGCAGCTGTTTCCAGTGCATAACCCCAGAAAGATCGCGGTAACTCAGCCTTACTCATCATGGAACGAACCATATCTAATAGGGTTCGATTCCTTCTTTCCGATACACCGTTGTGTTGTGGTGTGTATGGAGGAGTACGCTGAGAGAGAATTCCATTCTCTTTTAAGTAGTCCAGAAACTCGGCACTTAAGTATTCACCACCTCGATCCGATCTTAGGATCTTGATACTTTTGCCTGTTTGTTTTTCTACTTCATTCTTATATTCTCGAAATTTCTCAAAGGCCTCGGATTTGTGCTTCATTAAGAAGACATGTCCAAACCTAGAGAAATCATCTGTGAAAGTAATGAAGTATGAATAACCGCTTCGCGCATGTGTAGACATTGGACCACACACGTCACTGTGTATAAGTCCCAAGAGCTCACTCGCTCTTACTCCGTGTCCAGTGAACGGAGTCTTTGTCATCTTTCCCATGAGACAAGATTCACAAGTGGCATAAGACTGGTACTCGAACGGATCCAAGTATCCTTCTTTATGTAACTTAGTCAACCGTGTCTCATTGATGTGACCCAGTCTACAATGTCATAAGAAAGCCTGATTTAATTCTGGAGACTTTCTTTTAAGTGTGTTCTGGACGCTGAATATCTGAGCTTGATTCAATACGTATATACCATTATTTAATGTACCTGACCCAATCAGTGCTTGATTTAGGTGGATGTTTACTACATCGCTTACAAAAGCAAAATCATATCCTTCCTTAGAAAGTAAGGATACAGATATGATATTGCAAGTCGCACCTGGTACATACAAACAGTCACGCAGAATCAATATCTGCCCAGTTGTCATTCCTAGGTGATATTCCCCTACGGATACAGCATCCATGCTCATTCCGTTAGCAACCCTGAGAGTCATATCACCTTTCCTGATAACCCCACGGTTTCTCAGACCCTGTAACGAATTACAGATATGAGATCCTGATCCGGTATCCAATACCCAGGAAGTAGGGTTAACTGACAAACAGTTCTCAATTACAAACACACTCGAAGCCGAAGCCACAACATGCTTCGAATTCTGGCTACAGGCTTTACAAGCCCTGCAATCTTTCTGCCATAGTTCATTCCCGTTACAATAGGAACATCCCTCTTTTACTATATCCAGTCCTGAAACTTTTGCCCTTGTTTTTCCTTTTTCTTCCCTGGTTTCTTTCAGGGTATAAGCAGAGGGCAGGGACTGTAGAATTAGGTCAGTACTTGACCCATTCTCCAACGTGGTCTCCAGGTCCGTGAGCTCAATATAGCTGGTCTCTGTAAGGACGTTGCCCCTTACAGATGACCCGACAGCCAACCTCGCTTGAAGCAATTCGTTCGAGGTCTCATATCTTGCGATACGAGATTGCTCTCCATATAAAACTTTGTTATGGAGGAAGACAGAAACTGAGTCCATCTTCTCGTGCTGCCTCTGGTTTGCACCATCAACTGAGGCTAACACGAGGCACTTGGCTTTCGCACAATCCTTTTCCGATGTCCTGCGGATGTGAACATCCATGACAGGGGAAACTGGACCTGAGACAGCAGGGTTTTGATTAGTTAAGAGGCGTTCCAGCTTGTCATGGGCAATGGACATCTGGACAGACCCTTGCCAGTCATAACAGTCAGGTTCAGTCATATTATTATCTAGATGTAACCTAGGCGTGGTCACAGGGTCGCTGCAATTAAGAGAGAGAAGAAGAAACACTCAGCATGATGCTCTTGCAAGTTTAGAGTGGTTTTTAGTTTGTCTAAACAGGATGGCTCCCACTGTTTCTCGAATCCCTCCTCAAACCATAAAGGAAGAATTAGTCGGGATCAATCCCACCGCACAATACTTGCTTAACCGTTCAGCCAGGCCGGTGTCGGTACTTCGAGGGAGGTTTTCCAACGCTTTCGCGAAGTTCCTTAATTAAAGAACCTCTTTTCCCTGGGGGCGTAGCCCCGCTAACACCTTTCTAGGCACCTACTAGGTTTATAGCATTGATCGTTTAGTGAGAAATTTCCCGAGGAGTAGCATATACTCACAGTAGGATCGGGATCCAAATATCATCGCGTGACGAAACTGAAGGAATCCTACCAGAATCATCACACTCCAAATGGTATGCAAATCTAGCAAGTTTCAGTACTTATGAAACTCCCGATGTATATTTTTGCCCCATGCTCTTATGACCTTGACTAAGGCCAACAAATCATAAGTCACATGTCAAGTTCTACCCGTCGTTGTCCAGGTTAATTTGAATCCACCCGTATATACCCTTGACTAAGGCCAACAAGGTAATACGACTGTCCCAAACCAACGCATTCTATCTATGCAACATACGAATACCCACCAGCTACCAAACACTGTGTCTTGACTAAGGCCAACAAACACAGCTTGAATACTGTTGAATATTCATATGAAACGACGGAGGGCTACGAATGGTTTTGGCGAAACCGTGAACGTAGTGAACTTGATTTAGTCGATGGAACGAGATAACTTTTAAATGGAGTGGCTCAAACTCCGCATTTTAAAAGTTTGTTTTGAAAAGAACCGAGTGGTTTTTCGAAAATGTTCCAACGACTTATACTTGGTTTATTTTCTTGCATTAGTTCTTTTAATGCATGTTTTGCTTGCATTAGTTCTTTTAATGCGTGATATTCTTGCATTAGTTCTTTTAATGCGTCCCATCATTTAATCCTACCATTGCAGAAAACAACCAAAATATGACGTACGCTTATGCCATTCGCATTCGCCACGGGGCCCCGTCATTACCCGTTAGGTTACTTAACTAACGACAGAGCGGGGGCTGGGCTAGCGCGTCTGTAAAACATAAGCAACGCCTAAATAATATCATATATAGATATACTGCAATGATAAAACATTTCAGATCACAGATAAATACATTGGATATACTAGGAATCTGTAATTTGTACGAGCCTGTAACAAAAACAGATTACACGGTCGCGGTGAATAGCCAAAACCCCACCCAAGACCCCTACGGGTGCGGCAAACTACCCGCCAAGTACCCGAAGCGTAGCAACCTCTCTCATCTCCATGAGTAGGCCACTCGACACTTCGGCATACCCGGTAGTTTGTGCACCCCTCCATGGGTCTATCCTAGGAGCAAAAACAGTAAAAATAAATTATACAATGACGGCTACAACCCCGACCCGGTTGTGCGGCCATACAAATAATTATTACATCAATTTACAAATTTACATGAATTGCAAGAAAAGAAAACTCTCGTCTCACAATCCCCGGCTATTCACCCGCGACAATCCAACATATTTATATACACATTCCAGCACATTACAGATCATGTATAACCCCGACCAATCGACTTATAGCGATTAGCCGACGTTCAATACATGCAAACATCACAGATATAACCATCATAGTCAAAGTGCAGTGAAGTTCGGAAAAAAATACGGAATTATAGGACCCCAAAAGGAAATTTCTTTTCTGGAAAATCTGGGCACATATAATATATTTCAAAAATCCCAAAACCAACACAGACACACACTGCACGAAAAACGATGCACAGAAGACGACAAATCGCGGCGCTTCCGCGGCGGATCCCTAGCTCGCGCGGCGGAAGGGCGGCGGTTTGGACGAATTACTGTATCGTTTTTCTTGGGTGTTCACACAAAACCCTGAGCCGAATTTACAAGTGTAAAGTTTTTCATTTTGAGCCAAAAAAATTTCAACAGAAACTCAGTTTTTGTAAAAGTTTGGTTTTTGGATTTTTCCGGTTCCGAACTTCGTTACACTTCACTACCAAGCTAGTTTAAGTTTAGTTAGGCTCTGATACCACTGTAAGTCCACGTTGCGACCCCCGATTCTTACGGGGAGGCGGAAACGGTATAAAATCAAAATTTTAACGCAAGAGGCAACATGGACTAAGCTAGGTCGGGATCTTTACCTAAACTAAAACTAGCATACTAAGCTAAAGATATTTAGCTACTCGGATGAAGATGGTTATACCTAAACTTGAACTCCTTCTCTTCAAGCTCCGATGGTGGTTCGATGGCTCCTTCTCGTTGTCTCCGTACGCCGAAGATAGATCCACTTGAAAGCTCCAACCTTTAGCTCCTTCTTCGTTCTTTGAAGAAACTAGTTCACTTGGTTTGCTAAACCTAGTGAACTAGAATGAGTAGAGATGATTTAGAATGGGATTTTATCTATGGTTCTTGATTCTCAACTCATGAGACAAGAGAACCATAGATCAAGAGAGGGAGCAAGAGGTTGAGGGTGAGAGCAAGAGGAGAGCTCAAGAACAAGAGGGAGAATGAGCAAGAAAGAATGAGCAACTCTTTTGTCTCTCACCCTCTCATAATCCAAAGTGATCATAACTCATCATATCAAAAAAGTCTTATGTGATGGTTTGAAGCAACCATAAGCTTATCATGCCATGCACTCATTTTACTCAAATGAGCAAGCAAGAAAAAGTCTTTGGCATGAAATGATAACCATGGTTATCATGATGGTCAACTAGTCAAGCCTAGTCAACCGGTCAACAAGTCAACAAAAGTCAACAAGTCAACAAGTCAACAACCATATCACCATAATACTTAATTAATATAATAGTTAATCACATATCATATTCTCATTAGGGTTGAGCATAAAGTCAAATAGTCAACGGTCAACAGTCAACAACCCTAATGAGAATCCGCCGCCTCTGCCTCCCTGTCAACTGTGCATACACACCTGCATCCGCGTTCCGAGGAACACGAATGCAAACTGGATAAATCCAATCCCATAAGGTACACTAGGATCTGGCTTAAACCAAAGCCCGCTAGTGTAAACTGTCCGGACACTGTACGTGCACAAGTGCACGGATGCGACCGAACCCTGTCGCAAAACCATGCGACCTGTCGCAATACCATGCGACCTCTACTCTTTTGCCTAAAGGCGAAAAGCTTTCTGTGTGGGACTCTAAAGACTCGACACTACGCTGGCAGTGGGTTTAACAACAGACCGCAAGCGGCACTAGCTGTGCGTAACGGTCCCCAGGTAATGCCGACAAGAAGACCGACGAGGCGAAACCCATCTGAACTCCTACTGAGCCTGAGTGTGACATTCTCCGTACAGTCCGGTCTGTTCGTCTGATACATCGCATGGCGGGCCTAAGGGGCGGTAAACGTCAGTCCCCCAATAGCGGTACAAGTCGTGCCGGAGCGAAGCCCAAAACACCCTGAGATAACACTGGAAACCTACCAGTATATCTCGTTTGCCCTGGCCAGGGACTACTCGTGTAATGGCTCTCCTAGACACAGCGCGATGTCAACCCCTAATACCGGGAGAGACGAATCCTGTCTAACCGTCACTGCCTCCAAGTGCTTCGGGACTGCACCCAACCACTACCTGTTTGCACGACTCCTTTGAGCCGTGGTAGGGTAGTGATCAAAGTACAGTGGGAACACACTCGAGGCGGAGTGACAGTGTCAAGTCAGCGGACTAAGCTGTACTCATGTCACCTGGGAACTGATAACTGACGATAGGTATAATACCAACTAGTCAGTTCCCGACGAGTCCTGTCCAGTGTACCCGTAACCTAACGAGCACCCGCATACTATCTCAAGGACGACGTACTGACGGCTGTGGGACAGACCGTCTCCCACACTGGGATGAGAAGCGCATGCGCTGGTCTACTCCGGAGTATCGATGCCCTGTCTCGATAGTCCTGCGACCAGGGACCTGCATAAGGATGTGCTTATAGATTACCCAGCCCCACTAGTGTGACGGCCATCACATCGCTGGTAATCAAGCAAAGATCCTAAGGGCTCTACTAATGTGTATAGGCGATATACTTAAATAAACACATGTACACATTGAAGTAGAAACAAACCAAGTAGCATACTACTATTTTGAGCAAGATTGTATATACAAGGTGAATATCCCAAGCATCCATTAAGTAATATACAAACTAGTATGATACAGTAATGGCCTCTAGGGCATATACACTAACACGAACTCGAAAGGAACTTGTTCCAGTTCGGGGATGGATTCTGGTCCAGGAGAAATAGGAATAAGGTTTATTCAGTTGTCTTTTATCCTCACCTCCTCTCGCATTGCGAGTGTTCCTAGGATTGGGACAGTACACCCATTATGCTTATTGGATAGTCTTCTTCCAAACCATAGGCTGGTGCCGAACGGTAGGGAAGGAAGAAAACCATTTGGCCTAAAGGGGTGTGCAGAAGGTAATGACTAAAGACATAAGAAGGGATTTGGAAAGGTGGCAAAGAACTATACGGTTACAGTTGTGAATCTGGAAGAGGCATTACTAGAAATACCGGGATACCCCATCGAAACATTTCAATGTTTCAGTTTCACTGTGTAATGTTAAAAGAAAACTGATTTCCCGATTAGATACTTACTCCAGGGTATGTATTTACCAGGTACGATTCTCACATCTGTATGGTTTTACAGATGATGAGTGGGAGTAAGTTATTGGGAATTGGGTGATCATCCTCATTATATCGGGATTCGTTGTAATCGGTGATATTTGAGGAAATCACCTGAGCTGTTTGCCGGTTGGCAAATATTTGGTTTTGAATATCCGCAGTTATGCACCAATTTCAAATTGATATATCTGTACGTCTATTTTCATAGAGTGAGATATACCTTTCTGAAATTATGTCTACGACATTTACCTATATCAGTGGATGGTTAGGCAAGGAGCATTAAACAGCGGTGTAATTCTTCTTAACCATAAGTACAGTTTTCAACCTACGACACACAGTGAATGAGTTATTAGACTCAAGGGACTTATACAGAGTATTGTATGTTGTCCAGGGTCCATCAGGACAGAGGGGTTGGTCCTCGTACTATATTCGGTTTACTTATGACTTCTCTAGTTTTTAGACAATTGTTTCGTGGAAACACAGGGTCCGAATTTGGAGAAGTTATAGGTATTTGAATACCGTAGAGAACCAAGTATAGCAAGTATCGGGATTCTTCAAAGAGATCGAAGATGTAGATACTTGTCAATGGTATTCAGTTGCTAGTAATGATAAAGAGATCTTGCTTCTCTTTCAGGTTACTCATGATTGGAAGCTTTCCTAAGTTGAGTAACGCTGATCGACCTCCTTCCATTTAGTTGACATGCACTGGAGACAGTTGCATGATTTGAATCTGGTTCAATTAAATCAGTGCCTCTGTTTCTATATGGGATATAGAACAGTTCGTATCTTAACGATGTTAAGGTACGGGGAGTTGTCCGGCTTATGATTAAAACCAGACACTGGACAACTCAAGGCACGTTTCTGTAATGGCTGTTTATGGGTTGACCCAGGCTATGACGCGGGCTGACTTTCTACCATCTGGATGAACAATAGCAATATTGTTCTAGACTCGCCACAGTTTTAATAAAAATGGATTTTTTCAGAAAACAATAAGTGGGAGTATGGTAGAACTGGAAGTGATTCCAGAACCACAAACGATTACTGAAGATTTGATAGGAACCTAAAGATTCAATCTGGTTTGACATTCCATTGGCCACTCCGCAGATGCGGTGGGTAACTTCAGGCACTCGAGAGGTACTACGGTAGCCTCAAGGACGGTGACAGGGAAGTTCTTGTTTACCCACAATTACCATTGCTGTTGTTCCAGGCTGCGAGACCCGGCGGGAGGATGAGTATAGCGTCGTTCTAAACTAGTTTTAGAAGTGTACGTCTATATGACCCTGCCAGAGGGTTGTCGTAGTCAGTGGGAGCAGCGGAAGCATTGGTGGACAGGTAGCTTATGTCTATTTGTAGACTAAAGCAGATGTAGCGGAGATAGATCATCTATTTCTGACGTGACAGTCATAGGTTTGACTTCATCAGAATAGGGGATGGATCTGTTGAGAAGGTAGTAGGGTGTGATGTCCTGGTATTTGGATGACAAACACAGAGTAGGAAAGGAAACTCCTATACTACAGTCGGTTATACTTTGGTCGTCACACAGTGGTTTCTCCACATAGGACTTGGACATTATATCAGACATTCTGGTTACTAGATCTATGGCTTTAGATCTAGATTTGGGTAGTTTCCGAATCAGGGTACTTAGACACCATTCTAAGAGTATTTAGAATGGACGACTCCTGGCACGGTAGTGTACCTGCAGGTGATGGAGTCACCCTCTCTAAAGGTGTCTTACAGACTAAAGTGGAGAGGGATGTGCATGGTTGGCAGATCACTTGCTTAGGCAATTGAGTCAATCATGAGATATCAAGTACCACACCAGATGTTGTTCTTGCACTAGATGCAATAAGTTGACATTGATCCAATCCTGGAGAAACAGTCGGAAGCAGTTTTAGAACATAAGTGGATGTTCTAGGGATATGATAACGACAGTCTCATTCGGGAGACAGTTATCATTCCAGGCTTCCAAGGTGACCTGGACGACAGGGAGGTTGTCAGAGTTATAGTTTTCCTTCTGACGAGGGGCAGTATTTTGGACAGGTAGTCCAAGGCAATACTGAGGGAGGCATGGCGCAGGATACTGATTAAGTTCAGTTGACGATACAGTCTAAGGAGTTTGGATTTGGAGTTCATTTATGAGCTATGTCCCATCAGACATCCAGACACATCCTAAGACAGGTATTGCTCATTTCGGGAGATGGGTTTCTCCGCGAACTTGAGATATAGAGAGACATGGAAAGAGACAACAAAGCGGATCCGCTCACTGAGGCTATTCCTCGAACGCAATAGTTTCGCAAACGAGCTTTGTGAGACTGACTAGTAGAGAAGTTGGGTGTTCGGTATCACACGGGCTGTGAGTATGCGACATCGCAATAATTAGCCTTGAGTGTAAGTGGGAGATTGTTGGAGATAGTGCCCTCAGAGTCAATTATTAGGTCACAGGTACGTGATTGTAATGATTGATGGAGGACCTATCCCGGTAGGACAGTCTTACTCGAGATGATAGTATGCTATCTGGTTTACCTTTATCATCGTGTACTGTTTTAAGTGACCTGACACGTCGCTATTACACGTTGATAGAGCCCCTAGGATTCTTGCTTGACCACCAGCAGTATGAGGGCGATCATATAATTGGGAGCTGGGGGTCTATAAGCATATCCTTAAAAGGTCCCTAGTCATGAGAGTTTCGAGACAGGGCATCGATTCTCCAGAGTAGACTAGTGTATACAGTCGAGACCCCGACGAGGGGCGGTGGCCGGTCTCACAAGCCACTGGTGTCAGTTGGATCACCTAAGATGTATACAGGTGCTCATTGGGTTATGAGTACACCGGACAGGACTCGCCGGGAACATGCTAGTTGGTCATATACCAGACGTCAGATGGCAGTTCCCTGGTGACATGTGTGCAGGTTAGTTCATCGACCTGGGGATCGTCATTTGTCCCGTGTGAGTTCCCACTGTACTTTGATTACTACCCTACTACGGCTCAAAGGAGTCGTGCAAACAGGTTTTAGTTGGGTACAGTCCCGAGCCACATGGAGGCAGTGAGCGTATCTTCAGGGGTTCGTCTCTCCCGGTATTGGGGGTGAGGTCGTGCTGTGTCTAGGAGAGCCATTATACGAAGCCCTCGGCCGAGGCAAGGAGATTTACTGGTAAGTATTCCAGTAGTATCTCAGGGTGTTCTGGGCTACACTCCGACACGACTTGTACCGCTTTTGGGGGTCTGACTTTTACCAACCCCCTAGGCCCGCCATGCGATGCTCATAGAAGAACGGACCGGACTGTACGGATATTGTCACTGACAGGCTCAGTAGGGAGTCAGGCTGAGTTCGCTCACAGACGTCCCTTTTGGTCAATACCTGGTAGCCCGTTATGTATTGGCTTATACCTCTAACGTGCTAGTGGTTGAATCCATAACCAAGGTGTTGATGAGTCTTTAGAGTCCCCCACATTTCAGTTACTCAGCTTTCGGGCGAAAGGTTGTAGAGGCCGTATGGAGATATGGCAATGTCCGATCAGATACGTGCGGTATTGCACGGATCAGGATCGGACAGTTTGTACCACAGGCCGTATGATTATATGGCAGGGTTCGATCAGATACGTGCGGCATTGCACGGATCAGGATCGAACAGATATTACTAGCCGGTTTTGGTATAAGCCGGATTCTAGTATAGTACAGTGGAGATTTAGTCTCATTGCATTTGTATTTCGGTCGAAATACAGATGCGGGTGTGTATGCACAGTATCGGGGTTTTCCTGTAATTTATTACGGGACCAGTTTTCTGGAGTTGCCAGTTTGCTTTCCGTTTCGGCCAATTTCCATTGTTCCGTTCATTGGCCGAAGATTGGTGGAGGAGGGTTTATTTGCATTGTTGCAAATAGGAATTTGTGGAGGGGGTTCTTTGCATCTTGTTGCATCATGATAGTTTTCATGATGAGCACCATACCTTGACCTTTTTGACTTGATCACTTCATGATGGCTTGACTTTGTAAGCATCATGGTTGTTGATGATTAGTGTGTGGAGTATGGCTTTGTTGATAATCATTTCCTTTCATGATATCTTTTTTTGACCTCTCTCACTTGTATGATTGTGTAAAAACCTCCCTCATTCTTTTTACACTACACACTCTCTCTCCCTCTTCATGTCATGGCCGGCCACATATGAGTGGGGGCTGTCCCAATTTTTTGGGTGGGGTTTTTAGCTCATTTCATGTTGCAAAAACCCAAAAGATCATTCTCAAAAAAAGCTCCAAGTTCAATCCCTCCACAAAAGGCAATTCCACAAACCCCAAAATGAGACTTGCTCACTAGATATTCTACAGCAAATCTTGGGCACGTCGACTAGCCAGCTTCGTGCCCGAGTTGCCTCGGCATTGAGGTGGGAGCCCATAAAAGAAGTAGGCGATGTGGTGCACTTCCGGCGACGAGGAGGAGACGGGACATTCCGCAGGAGATCGGGACGATGATGAGAAGACCGGAGGACTTGGATCGTCGGTATATCTCTTCCCTTTCTTGTTGATAGCTTGGACTAGTTAGTGGTTCGATCCGGGTATTAGTGCGCGGCGGTTTGCCAGTTCAAGAAAAATTTAAGTTTATCACCGCTTCCGCATTTGGCCGTCGGATTGACGGCCGGGGTGCCGCCGTGCACTTACACGTCTCTCCCGGTATTGGGGGTGAGGTCGCGCAGTGTCTAGAAGAGCCATTACACGAAGTCCTTGGCCAAGGCAGGAGATTTACTGGTAGGTCTTCCAGTAGTATCTCACGGTGTTCTGGGCTACACTCCGACACGACTTGTACCGCTTTTGGGGGTCTGACTTTTACCAACCCCTAGGCCCGACATGCGATGCTCATAGACGAACGGACCGGACTGTACGGATATTGTCACTGACAGGCTCAGTAGGGTGTCAGGATGAGTTCGCTCATCGACGTCCCTTTTGGTCAATAGCTGGTGGCCCGTTACGTATTGGCTTATACCTCTGACATGCTAGTGGTTAAATCCACAGCCATAGTATTGACGAGTCTTTAAAGTCCACCACACATTCAGTTACTCAGCTTTCGGGCGAAACGCTGTAGAGGCCGTATGGAGATATGGCAGGGTTCGATCAGATACGTGCGGTATTGCACGGATCAGGATCGGACGGTTTGTACTGGAGGCCGTATGGTTATATGGCTGGGTTCGATCAGATACGTGCGGTATTTCACGGATCATGATCAAACGGATAATACTAGCCGGTTTTGGTTTAAGCCCGATCCTAGTATAGTACAGTGTAGTTTTGTCTCATTGCATTTGTATCCGGTCGGAATACAGATGCGGGTGTGTATGCACAGTATCGGGGTTTTCCTGTAATTTATTACGGGACCTGTTTTCTGGAGTTGCCAGTTTGCATTCCGTTCCAGCCGGTTTTCCTTTGTTCTTTCCCGGCCGGACTTTTCCGATGGAGAGGGTTATTTGCAAGTTTACAAATAATATTTTGTGGAGGGTTTATTTGTGAGATGAGATATTATGATAGCATCTTTAGATTCCCTTCCCATCTTTTCTTTTGATGCACCATCACTTGCATTAATTGAGATAAGAAAGGGTATGGGTTTGATGTGAATTTGTTATGATGATGTTTGGATATGGTCACCTCTTCTCTTCTCCTACCATCACCTCCCTTCTTGTTATGTATATGTATTTGATTCCTCCACCATTCTCACATGAGAAGAGGGCCGGCCACATTTAAATGAGAGGAGGCAAAATGAGAGATTTCATTTTTGGTGAGGAAAATTTATCATCTCATTCCATGCTTGATAAATGAGAGTTCCACTTGAAAATTCCATTCCTCCATAAAGGCAACATAACCCCAAAGAGACAAAGCACTACACATTCTACAGCAAACCTTGGGCACGTCGACTAGCCAGCTTCGTGCCCGAGTTGCCTCGGTATTGAGGTGGGAGCCCGTAAAAGATGCAGACGATGTGGTGCCCTTCCGGCAAGGATGCGACGACCGGAGTTTCCGCGGGAGATCGGGACGACGACGAGAAGACCGGAGGACTCGGATCACTCGGTATATCTCTAACCCGTCTTGTTGTTAGCTAGAACTAGTTTAATGGCCCGATCCGGGGTTTAGTGCGCGGTGGTGCCGGTTTGCTTAGTTCGCAAAATTAAAGTTTATTACCGCTTCCGCATTAGGCCGTCGGATTGACGGCCGGGGCGCCGCCGTGCACTTACAGTTTGTATATTATTCTTTTGGGGCACGACCGGGCTGAGGTCGATGTACCCGTTGTATATATTTTACTTTCTGTACTAGGATTACCCCGCGGTGGGGTGCACGGATAGCCGAGTTCTAAAGGGCAACGAGCCCGCATCTCATGGCTTTGAGACGGAGGAGGCTTCACTCTAGAATTGGCGGGCTATTCGCCGCACTCGTAGGGGGTACAGGTTGACCCAAGGAGGGGTTCCCAAGTTACCGGATTCCGTGAAGTGCTGGGTGGTCCATTCACGTTGCTTAAGGGGGCTGCCTCGCTTCAGGTTTTGGCGGGTAACTTGTCGCGCCCGTAGGGGTCTAAGATTTCAATGCACAGGCTATCCACACGACCAGGGGAACGTCGGGTTTCAGTAGCGGCTCTATGAAACCCGGGGATCCCAGATATCTGTATTGTTCTGTAATGATTATTACATTTCTGTGATATTGCATTTTATCAAGCCTTGAGCGAATATTATATATTGATATATATACTAATAGATGTTGTATATCTTTTGCACCCGCGCTAGTCCAGTCCCCGCTCTATCGTTAGTTAAGTAACTTAACGGGTGATGACAGGACCCAGCGGTGAATACGGGTGGCATATACGTACATCGTATTTTCGTTCTTTATTGGTGTGATCAATTGATGGAACTGCATTGATTCGGATCAATGCAAGCTAAATAAACCTATTCTGATGTTTTTGGAACAATTTTCAAAAAGCTGTTATTGCAAGGACGTTCTCTTTTGTTTTGCACAGTGGTATTCGGTTATGAATATCCAGCACCTCAGTCGACGAGGCAAGGGACGAGATCCCTTCACCGGGAGTGACCCCTTGGACAGAAGTTTGCGTCAGGGTAATAACTTCACTATAGCCGATTACTTTTTGCTTTGCATCGTGGTGTTCAGTTGGAATATCCTGCACCTCATTCTACGGGGAAAGAGCCGAGATCCCTTCACCGGGAGTGATCTCTTTAGCAAAGGGTTTTTGCCACTATATTTTTATAAAAAGCTATGCATTTACTTCAATGATATCAAGTTCATTACGTTGAAGGTTTTTCGCCAAAAACCAGCCGTAGCCCTCCGTCATTTCCTACGGGTATTATTTAGTATTCGTGCTGCGTTTGTTGACCTAGTCAAGACGTAGTGTTCGGTAGCTAAGTGGTACTTGTTTGTTGCATAAATGGGATTGGTTAGAACAGTCGTGCGGCCTTATTGACCTAGTCAAGGGCACGTACGGGTGGGTTTAATGCAGTCCAGAACAATGACGGATGGAACTTGACTGGCGGTTTATGGTTTGTTGACCTAGTCAAGGTCATAAGCCGCTTGGGGTAAAAATCACATCGGGAGTTTCTAAAGAAACTGAAACTTGCGAGGCATGTGCATACCTTCTGGAGTGTGATAACGTGAGTGGATTCCGTCACGTTATCATGCGATGATGGTTGGATCCCGATTCCCACTGATGAGTTGGCTTACTCCTCGGGTGATCCCGACTAATTCTTCTTTCAGGTTTGGAGGAGAATTTGAGGCTACAGTGGGAGGTTTCCTGATTAGATAAAGTGATAACCATTCTGATCTAGGTTAGAGTGCACGCTGAGTGTTTCTTTTCTCTCTCTCTTTGGCAGCGACCATGACCTGACCCTTGACTGTGACTCAGTGACCAAGATTAACCGAACCTTCTTATAACACTGGCTTTTGGATTGTCAGAGTTGCATACCTCATTGGCACTCCTACTCTTACCCTTTTCTCCAGAACACCCCGTACTACTACGAACGTCCACTTCCATTGGATAAAACCATCATATGGTTATATACGAACTCGAAGGAATTTATTCGAGGATGGTTTCCGGTTCTGGAGAAAAAGAATAGGACTATTCAGTTGTCTTTTCCTTTTACCTTCTCTCAAGTTGCGAGTGCTCCTTGGATTAGGAGATAGTACACCTGTTACGCTTATTGGATAGTCTTCTTCCAAACCTTAGGCTGGTGCCGAACGGTGGGGAATGAAGAAAACCATTAGCCTAACGATGTTGTGCAGAAGGTATTAAGAAAAAGACAAATAAAAGGATTAGTAAGAGGGCAAAGTAAATTGCGACTGCTATTCACGACCAAACCAAGTATTTCTTCGCCAATCCTACATCACCTTTGTATTTCTCCATAACACTCCATATCACTACGAAGATCCACAGTTTATTGGATACTCCATTGTATGGTTATATACGAACTCGAATGGAACTTGTTCCAGTTCGGGGCTGGATTCTGGTTCAGGAGAAATAGGAATAAGGTTTTATTCCGTTGTCTTTTATCCTCACCTTCTCTCAGGTTGCGAGTTCTCCTAGAATTAGGACAATACACCCATTATGCTTATTAGATAGTCTTCTTCCAAACCATAGGCTGGTGCCGAACGGTTGGGAAGGAAGAAAACCATTTAGCCTAAGTGGGTGTACAGAAGGTAATGACTAAAGACATATAAAGGGATTTGGAGAGATGGCAAAGAAATATACGGTTACAGTTGTGAATCTGATAATGGAAGAGGCATTGCTAGGAATACCCGGAGACCCCTTCGAAACATTTTCATGTTTTAGTTTCACTGTGCATTGTTAATAGAAAACTGATTTCCCAATTAGACACTTGCTCCAGGGTATGTACTTACCAGGTATGATTCTTACATCTGTATGGCTTTACAGATGATGAGTGGGGGTAAGTTATTGGGAATTAGGTGATTGTCCTCATTATATCGGGATTCGTTGTAATTGGTGATATTTGAGGAAGTCACCTGAGTTGTTTGCCGGACGGCAAATATTTGGTTTTGAATATCCATTGTTATGCACCAATTTCAAATTGATATATCTGTACGTCTATTTTTATATAGTGAGATATAACTTTTTGAAATTATGTCTATGACATTTACCTATATCAGTGGATGGTTAGGTAAGGAGTATTAAACAGCGGTGTAATTCTGTTGGTTATATGTATGCCCTAGATGCCATTACTATACATCGGATGTATATTGTAGTGGATACTTGGACATATATAGGGAGGACTTTCTTGCTAGACATGATAGTATGCTATCTGGTTACTCTTTACCTTAACGTGTACACTGATTGTCTCTCTGTTACATGTTGGTAAAGCCCTTAGGATGTTTACTTGACTACCTGGACTATGATGCGGATCATACTAGTGGGGACATGGTAGTCCATAAGTACATCCTTCAAGGTCCCTAGTCGTGGGTGTATCGAGACGGGGCATCGATATACCAGAGTAGACTAGCGTATACCTTCTCGACCCATACAGATGGGCGATGGATGATCCCATATCCATTGGTGTTTGACATCAGAGATGATATACGGGTGCTCAATAGAGACTGGGTACACTGGACGGACTCGCCGAGAACTCCCAGATGGTACTATACCTTACGTCAGATGGCAGTTCTCTGGTGACACTGGTACAGGGTAGTCTGTAGACCCGAGATCGTCATAGAGTCTTGTGTGATTCTCACTGTGCTTTGATTTCCACCTTACCACGTCCAAGAGGGCATGCAAAACGGTGGTGTTTGGGTACAGTCTCGAGTCACATGGAGGCAATGAGCGATAGGAGGGGTTTCGTCTCTCCCGGTATTGGGGGTTGATGTTGCGCTGTGCTCGATTGGCCATAACAGGGAAGTCCCTGACCAGGGCTGGTTTAGAGATATACTGGTAAGTGTTACCAGTAGTTTCTCGACCCGTTATGAGCCTCATATCGGTACGACTTATCGGTTATTGGGGTCTGACGTTTACCACCCCTAGACTTGATATGCGACATATCAGACGAGGAGACCGGACTGTACGGTAGTGTCACTGTCAGGCTTTTTGCAGGAGTTGGAGCGGGCTTGCTTGCTGATCTTCTAATTGCTCAATACCCGGGTAGCCGTTACGTCCAGCTAGTACCGTTGACGGCTTGTGGGTGCTTGATATGATCATCACCTACTGCCGGAGTATTGACGAGTCTTTAGAGTCCTACATAGAGGTTGTACTGGCTCAGGCAAAATGAGATAGGAGCGCATATGTGATATGTGCGGGACCGAGAATGATACGAGTATGTGATACCGTATTCTATTCTCGCGATGATTGTATCGATCGGTTGTATGCGATATAACCTAGTTAACGAATCAAGGGTTGATTCGATAAGTCGATACATTGGATATTAGTCGGTTATATGCGATATGATCGGATCGTTAAATCAAGTGTTGATTTAATGATTTAATGTATAATTATATATATTTGATATATTAATTTACATTAACTAGTATTGGTTCACTTTAGATTGATTTTCTCACTTGATGTGCACAAGTTGTATATGTGAAATATTTTGTGCACAAGTTTGTATCATGTTTGATGATACATGCAAACTTGGGTGTGTGTATCATTTACCCCTCGATTAGGTTAATGGTTAGGGTTTTATGTATTTTATTTCTTTTTGGAAAAACTAAATGGTGGCTTTTTGTTTCTTTGCTAGAAGCTTCATGATGCATGCTAGCATCTTTGAAAAAGTCTTGCCATTTTGTTTTATCCTTAACCTAACCATCAACCTAAACCCTAGTTTATTCTCTACATGTGTTAACTCACCCATGGTTGCATTATGATAGACTTCACTTGATAATTCATTGGATTATTATTGATTCTTATTCTTTTTCTTCTTCTACTTCTTCATGAAGAAAAAGAAAAGCTTGCTAGAAAATTATCAAGTGATGAATCCAAGTGAGAAATCAAAATCTAAAGAGTACCCACTTCCTATCTCACCATCCTCTACTAGACTAGCACTTTAGTTTAGGGTGTTTGCTTCACTAATTCTTTGATTAGTGAGGTAGAAGCTTGAGTCCGTATTCCCTCGACGTAGATCATCTTCGGCACCGAAGACTTCAAGCGATCCCGTTGCAATTTCCTCATGGAGCCGTCCGAGAGTCCGGGAGTTGGTTGATCGCAGTGAAGGGACGTCGTCACGGAGCTTTGGAAGTAGAGGACCGGATCTACAAAGGTTGTAGTCCCTTTCCTTTAGTGTAAATGTGATTTACTTGCCATTGTTATCGCCTAATCTCTAGTTAACGATCTTGCTTCGGGTTGTTAGGCACCTAAATTTTTTAATCCAGCATGGTTGATGCCTTGTAGAGCCTCCTTAGTGTGCCTAGTAACCCTACAGTGGTATCAGAGCCTAGCTAGAGCATTAGGCGATGTGTTAACGAAGTTAAAACCCCGATCGAACCCGAATACGACATTTCAAACCCCTCTCTGTACATATTTTAAAATCTGGGTTTTTCCAGAATTAAAAATACCTAAAAAATTCAGCAGGCTAATATAAGAATTATGGTGAAAAACGAGCCCCCAATTCCTCAACTTGGCCGCGGAACTGCGGCAATTAGCCACCTTTAGCGGTGGTTCCGCGGCAAGGTAAGGGTATTAGGGACGGATATTTGCACCGTAATTCTTGGCTCTGTGGTTACTATTTTATGCGTATTTTTAATCTGACTCAAGTGTTGAGTATTCTGGGGTTTGTTTTGTAATCGTCGATTCGATCGGGAATTTTAAATTCGTTATTGTTTTTCCAGATATTTTAGAACATGTTAAAAAGTTTGACCGGATATAAATACCCACTTTTTCCCCTGTCGGGAAATTTCCAAGTGTTGGATTTTTCCGTAGTTTAAGAACGTTCGAAGTAGTGTAAGTAACACGATGGACCCTCTAGAAGACAACAAACCTTAACTCGATTATGTGACCGTCTTGAACTGCCCTTTGAACCTTAGGGTTTGGGGCAGTACGGCGTGCCACATGTGAGGCGTTGGCTTGACCCTTCTACGGTTGGACCGTTGGTACTGTGGTATGAAGTGAATGTTTTTAAACTTATTTCAAGTGTTGAGCTATTTCGGGAAAACTTGGGTGTTTGATTGTTCGATCGGAAAGTTTAACATTTTCTATTTTTCTGGAATGTGATACAATATTTGGAATTCATAAGTAGTTATGAGATAACTAATTTGGATGTTATAAACATAGCAGTTTAGTCTCGAAAGATCGGTTGCCACGGAATTTTGATGCGATCAAAAGTCCCTCGCAATCACGTAGCGTACGCGGATACTCGCCGGATAAACTTAATAGACAGCTACACCCCTTAGCCCAGACCAAGTGACTGTAGGAGAACCCCGTCGCTGAAAGCATCCGTTTGGGTGCTCGCGGTAGCGGTGTTCCGCCTTGGTGCACTTCGTCGACGATATCGGGGGTGTGGCCGCCTACTAAAGTTTGCGATGAGCATTCGATCAGTTTATCGGGAATCTTGTTGAATTGCCCGACTAGATATTGAAAAGTGTTTTCGATATTGAGACTAAAATGCGGGGTTTATAATTGTTAGGCATGTGATGTATAAGGAATTCAGATGGTTAGGCATGCGATGTCTAAAGAGTTTGCGGATTCCAACTGTTGTAGTTTTACACTTTCTTTTCTGCGACCGTAAGTGTAATATGTGATATCGCCGGTTTCGTTGCTATATGTCAATGACAATTGGGATGCGCATATTTACTTACGTTGATGACATGTGATGTTATGTGTTGCTGGATATGTTATATTGGATCGTCGCGTTTTGAATAGATGGGGGTTTTTATGTGAGATGAGTGTTTTTCATTTTCATTTATGTAAAAACTTGTATGTAATATTCTTTTATTGGGGCACTTCCAGGTTGCGGATGATGTCACCATTTGTATATTATTTACTTTTCCGCACTAGGATAGACCCAAGGAGGGGAGCACAAGTAGCCGGGTTCTGGAGTCCAGTGGGAGACCAACTCGAGGAGTCGAGTCCGGGTCTCCTAACTCTAGAATTGGTAGGGTTGCTTCCCGCTCTCGTAGGGGTCTAGGGGTGTGGGTTTGGCTATTCATCGCGACCGTGGAATCCGTGTTTTATACTGGCTCGTATTAAAAACACGGACGTCCTAGTATATCCAATGTTTTATATGTTTCTTCTGCTGCGATATCTGTGATGTGATCATGTGATGTTCTGTGATAAATGCTGTATATAGTATATATGATATATTATATAGACGTTACTTATGTTTTACACCCGCGCTAGCCCTGTCCCGCTCTGTCGTTAGTTACCTAACCTAACGGTGCACGAGGGGACATCGAGGCGAATGCGGATGGCATAAGTGTACGTCGTATTTATCTGTAATGTTTAGGTGACTTATATGATGGGACTTCATTAATGTGATTAATGAAAGAAAAGAAACCTAAAAGATGTTGTGGAATCGAATTTTCAAAAAAAAAAAAAAGGTAGCTACAGTTCTTGCTTTGCATTGCGGTGTTCCTTGTAGAACATCCTGCATCTTATTCGATAAGGAAAGGGCCGAGATCCCTTCACCGGGAGTGACCCCTTTAGCAATAACTGGCAGATGCTACAACCCTCGGTTTGTCTTTTGATTGCTTCTATAGTTTTTTGCTTTGCACAGCGGTATATATGATATATTCTGCACCTTATTCGATGAGGAAAGGGCCGACGATCCCTTCACCGGGAGTGACCCCTTTAGCAAAACTAGAAAAGCCTCAAAAACACTCCATTTTTAAAATCATTTGGTTCTACAACGATATCAAGTTCATTACGCAATAGGTTTTCAGAAAAACCTGTCGTAGCCCTCCTTCAATTCAGATAAGTAGTAGTTAGTATTCATGCTGCGTTTGTTGGCCTTTGTCAAGGCGTAGTGTGCGGTAGCTGACTGGTGCTTATCTGCTTATGCATATAATGCAGATTGGGTTAGGGTAGTCGTGCGACCTTGTTGGCCATTGTCAAGGGTCGTGCGGGTGGGTTTAATTCAATCAGGAAATGACGGGTTGAACCTGACTAGCATCCTATGGTTTGTTGGCCTTTGTCAAGGTCATAGGAGGTTAGGGGCAAAATTATCGGGAATTTCAAGTGTTGAAATTTGCAATGAGATTGCATACCTTCTATGTGATGGTTGGATCCCGATACCCACTGCGAATAATTGTTACTCCTGGGAGAGTTTTACACATTACAATTAGCCGATCAAGTAGGTGTCTAGAAAGGTGTCAACGGGGTTACGCCTCTGGGAAAACGAGGTTTACTTTAATTAGGTCTGTGCGAAAGCACGGGGAACCTCCCTCAAAGAACCGACACTGGCCTGGCTGAAAGATTGGCAAAGTTGTAGGGTGTAATTAATCCCGGCTAGTCTTTCCTTTTAGGGTTTGAAGGAAGATTTGATAAAAACAGTGGGAGCCATCCTGATTAGATAAAATAATAACCAATCTGATCTTGCAAGAGCGCACGCAGAGTGTTTTCTTCTCTCTCTCTCAAGGTAGCGACCATGTCACGCCTTAATCAAGATAATAATACGGATGTATTGACCGAACCCGCTTGTTATACTGAGCTGGGGAACGTTGGTCCCGCTCCAACTTATAATTGTTATAAGACAGAGCAAGAAATTGGGGAATACCAGAATTCCCGTGCCGCCCAAACGAAGAAAATGCATGATGATGCATCATCTTCGGGTGTGTTCATTACAGAGAACTGTTTCTCAGTATCCTTTACGTCCTGGGTATGAAATACCGGATCAGGATCCCGCATATGTAATATGTTACATGGGCTACAGATAGGTAGAGAACTGAGAACGGGTGATAAGTTTCATGAGATAGAAAACGGTGCAAATGTTGCAGCCAAGTCTGTTGGTCACTATCACCCTGTATTACCGGAATACATTGATTCTGAACGAATGTTATTAGATACCGAACCTGATATACAAAATCATATCAGTCTCTTTATCAGTAAAGAAAGGATATAATTTTGTATTGTTGAATAATGTTTTGAACATTTCCTATATCAAAAGTTGATCGGTTCAGGTACGTTATCTAAAAGCATTGACGTTCTAAATCAAACTACAGTTCTTAGTATACAGAACACACACAAGAGGAAGAGTTCAGAAATGAACGAATCCTTCTTGAGGTATTGTAGACTAGGTCATATCAATGCGACCCGACTAGCTGAAGTTACATATAGAGGCAAATTTAAATTAGTTTGAATTTACATCTTGTGAAACTTGCCAGTCATGTCACAAAGATAAGATGACCATAGCTCTGTTAATAGGAAACAGAGAAAGAGTTAGTGAACTCTTGGGATGATACATGGTGATGTATGAAGGTCCCCTGTCTATACATACCAAGACCGGTTCTTTGTATTTCATTACATTCTCTGATAATCTCTCAAGATTCAGACATATGTTCCTGTTGAAACACAAGTCCGAACCTTTTGAGATATTCACAGAATATAAGTTAGAAATAGAGAACCAAAACGGGTATAAGTATTATGTCCTTTGATGTGATCGAGGAGAAGAATACTTGTGCATGGAATTCTTGGACTATTCTAAAGGAGAATGAGATTCTCTCTCAGCATTACTCCTCCGTATACACCATAGCACGATGGTATATCGGGACGGAGCAATAACACCCTATATGATATGGTGTGCTATATGATGTGTACTACTGAGTTTCCTATTTCCTTTTGGGAGTTGTGCACTTATGAAGTTGCATACCTATTGAATAGGGTTCAAATCAAATCTGATGCCTACCACTTCATATGTGATATGGAATGAGAAGAGCCCATATCTTAAGTCAGTTAAGATTTGGGGTTGTCCAGCCTATGTCTAAAAGCATAATCCGGACAAGCTCGAGGCAAAGTAAGATCTGTGGAAGTTTGTTGGATATCCCAAGCATTAGCAAGGGAATATTTTCTACCAAACCAAGGAACAAAAATGCTTTGTTCCTCAACATGCCACCTTTGTGAAAGGGAATTTCTTGTAAAGAAATTAGTGGACATGAGGTAGAACTGGAAGTAGTTCCAGCTATACAAACTGCAGCTGATGATTTGGTAGAACCGAAAGATTCAATAGTTTCCAACGAACCTCAGCCTCTCCGCCGATCTAGTAGGATTCCTCACCCACTTGAGAGATATTTCTGTTTCTCTATGACAGTGGGAGCGAGGATTGCATCATGAGATGATGACCCAACTAGTTTCGAGCTGGCCATTAGGAGTGGGACTTTGTAAGAATGGCTGGATGCTTATTGATCTGAGATGGAATCCTTATACACCAACAAAGTATGGACTTTGGTTGCTTGATCTGAAGGGTTAAATCCCCATCAGGAGCAAGTATATCTTGAGAAGATTACTTGGTGTACATGGAAAAGTTGAGATTTTCAAAGCTAGACTTGTTAAAAGTTTGCATCATTGACCAGGTGTGGATTATGATGAAACCTTTTCTAAGTAGCTATGCTTAAGTCCATCCAGATCCTACTTGCCACGGCTACATACCATGACTACGATATCTGGCGGTTGGGTTCCATGACTGCTTTTCTAAATGCTGTTTTAGAAGAGTGTGTCTATAAGTACACAGCCAGAGGGCTTCGTAGACAGTGGGAGCAGCGGAAACATGTGCAAGATGTTTTATGTGATAACGCAGGCATCGCGGAGTTGGAACGTCTGTTTTGATGTGTTAGTCAAAAAGTTTGACATCATCAAAATGGTAGATGAACCTTGTATAAACGAAAAGGTAGTAGGGAGTATGGTGGTGATCCTCGTAGAGTACGTGGATGACATGCTCTTGATGGGAAAGGAGTTTCCTATGCTGCGCTCGGTCAATCTCCGCTTATCACAATGATTCTCCATATAGGATCAAAGTGATACCTACTAAATCCTGGGTTTTGGATCTATGAGATAGATCTAATTGGATGTTAGGATACTCACTAGTTGTAGTGAGATGGTATCAATTGATCCTGGAGAGAATCTCTGGAAAGGTTCCAGGGTGATGAGGACGACTGAATGTCAGTCACATGCATTGTCTTTACCCTCAATAAAGGGACGGTATGTTAGAAGAGTTCCAAGCTAGATACCGTGACATACTAGAGGATAAAGGCTGGATACATCGCTACTTAAGATGCTACCAAAAAGGCAGTCTGGATGTATACTAGTTCATGAGATGAACTTCGTTCCTCCCATTGTGTGACAATGGAGTTGTGGCTTAAGCCAAGGAACGCCCGTCCCATCAGTGATCCAGACATATTCTAAGGCAGTGTCACCTGATCATAGAGATGGTTGATCTCCAGGGGATCGAGGTTAGGAGGGTAGACTCAGAGGACAACACGGCGGATCAACTCACGAAGGCTTTTTCCCAGAGAGAGACTAGTTATAGGATGGTTGAGTATGGGATACTTCAACCACTGTTATCGGATGGCCTTAGTGCAAGTGGGAGATTGTTAGTTATATGTATGCCCTAGAGGCCATTACTATACATAGGATGTATATTGTAGTGGATGCTTAGACATATATAGGGAGGACTTTCTTGCTCGACATGATAGTATGCTATCTGGTTACTCTTTACCTTAACGTGTACACTTATTGTCTCTCTGTTACATGTTGGTAAAGCCCTTAGGATGATTACTTGACTACCTGGACTATGATACGGATCATACTAGTGGGGACATGGTAGTCCATAAGTACATCCTTCAAGGTCACTAGTCGTGGGTGTATCGAGACGGGGCATCGATATACCAGAGTAAACTAGCGTATACCTTCTCGACCCATACAGATGGGCGATGGATGATCCCATATCCATTGGTGTTTGACATCAGAGATGATATACGGGTGCTCAATGGAGACTGGGTACACTGGAAGGACTCGCCGAGAACTCCCAGATGGTATTATACCTTATGTCAGATGGCAGTTCTCTGGTGACACTGGTACAGGGTAGTCTGTAGACCCGAGATCGTCATAGAGTCTTGTGTGATTCCCACCGTGCTTTGATTTCCACCTTACCACGTCCAAGAGGGCGTGCAAAACGGTGGTTTTTGGGTACAGTCCCGAGTCACATGGAGGCAATGAGCGATAGGAGGGGTTTCGTCTCTCCCGGTATTGGGGGTTGATTTGCGCTGTGCTCGATTGGCCATAACAGGGAAGTCCCTGGCCAGGGCTGGTTTAGAGATATACTGGTAAGTGTTACCAGTAGTTTCTCGACCCGTTATGAGCCTCATATCGGCACGAATTATCGGTTATTGGGGTCTGACGTTTACCACCCCTAGACTTGATATGCGATATATCAGACGAGGAGACCGGACTGTACGGTAGTGTCACTGTCAGGCTTTTTGCAGGAGTTGGAGCGGGCTTGCCTGCTAATCTTCTGATCGCTCAATACCCGGGTAGCCGTTACGTCCAGCTAGTACCGCTGACGGCTTGTGGGTGCTTGATATGATCATCACCTACTGCCGGCGTATTGACGAGTTTTTAGAGTCCTACATAGAGGTTGTACTGGCTTAGGCAAAACGAGATAGGAGCGCATATGTGATATGTGCGGGACCGAGAATGATACGAGTATGTGATACCGTATTCTATTCTCGCGATGATTGTATCGATCGGTTGTATGCGATATAACCTAGTTATCGAATCAAGGGTTGATTCGATAAGTCGATACATTGGATATTAGTCGGTTATATGCGATATGACCGGATCGTTAAATCAAGTGTTGATTTAATGATTTAATATATAATTATATATATTTAATATATTACTTTACATTAACTAGTATTGGTTCACTTTAGATTGATTTTCTCACTTGATGTGCACAAGTTGTATATGTGATATATTTTTGTGCACAAGTTTGTATCATGTTTGATGATACATGCAAACTTGGGTGTGTGTATTATTTACCCCTAGATTAGGTTAATGGTTAGGGTTTTATGTATTTTATTTCTTTTTGGAAAAACTAAATGGTGGCTTTTTGTTTCTTTGCTAGAAGCTTCATGAAGCATGCTAGCATCTTTGAAAAAGTCTTGCCATTTTTTTTATCCTTAACCTAACCATCAACCTAAACCCTAGTTTATTTTCTACATGTGTTAACTCACCCATGGTTGCATTATGATAGACTTCACTTGATAATTCATTGGATTATTATTGATTCTTATTCTTCTTCTTCTTCTTCATGAAGAAAAAGAAAAGCTTGCTAGAAAATTATCAAGTGATGAATCCAAGTGAGAAATCAAAATCTAAAGAGTACCCACTTCCTATCTCACCATCCTCTACTAGACTAGGACTTTAGTTTAGGGTGTTTGCTTCACTAATTCTTTGATTAGTGAGGTAGAAGCTTGAGTCCGTATTCCCTCGACGTAGATCATCTTCGGCACCGAAGACTTCAAGCGATCCCGTTGCAATTTCCTCATGGAGCCGTCCGAGAGTCCGGGAGTTGGTTGATCGCAGAGAAGGGACATCGTCATGGAGCTTTGGAAGTGGAGGACCAGATCTACAAAGGTTGTAGTCCCTTTCCTTTAGTGTAAATGTGATTTACTTGCCATTGTTATCGCCTAATCTCTAGTTAACGATCTTGCTTCGGGTTGTTAGGCACCTGAATTTTTTAATCCGCCATGGTTGATGCCTTGTAGAGCCTCCTTAGTGTGCCTAGTAACCCTACAAATTCTTCTTAACCATAAGTACAGTTTTCAACCTACGACACACAGGGAATGAGTTATTAGACTCAAAGGAATTATACAGAGTATTGCATGTTGTCCAGTGTCCAGGAAGATGGAGGGGTTGGTACTCGTACTATATTCTGTTTACTTATGACTTCTCTAGTTCTTAGACATGTGTTTCATAGAAATACAAGGTCCAAGTTTTGAGAAGTTATAGGTATAAGAGTAAAGTTGAGAACCAGATGTTGCAAGTATCGGGAGTCTTCAAGGTGATCGAAGATGTAGATACTTGTGTATGGTATTCAGTTGATAGTAATGATTAAAAGAACTTGCTTCTCTTTCAGGTTACTCATAATTGGAAGCACTCCTAAGTTGAGTAATGCTGATCGGCCTCCTTCCATTTAGTTGACATGCATTGGAGACAGTTGCATGATTTGAATCTGGTTCTAATTAAATCAGTGCCTCTATTTCTATATTGGATATAGAACGGTCCATATCTTAACGATGTTAAGGTATGGGGAGTTATCCGGCTTATGCTTAAAACCAGACTCTGGATAACACAAGGCACGTTTCTGTAATGGCTGTTTGTGGGTTGACCCAGGCTATGACGAGGGTTGACTTTCTACCATCTGGAAGATCAATAGTGATATTGTTCTAGACTCGCCACAGTTTTAAGTAAAATGGATATTTTCAGAAAACAGAAATGGGAGTATGGTAGAACTGGAAGTGATTCCAGAACCGCAAACGATTACTGAAAATTTGATAAGAACCTAAAGATTCAATTTGGTTTGACATTCCATTGGCCACTCCGCGGATATAGTGGGTAACCTCAGGCACCCGAGAGGTACTCCGGTAGCCTCAAGTACGGTGATAGGGAGGTTCTTGTTTACCCAGATTTGACACTACTGTTGTTCTAGACTATGAGACCCCGCAGGAGGATGAGTATAGCGTCTTTCTAAACTAGCTTTAGAAGTGTACGTGTATATTATTCTGCCAGGGGGTTGTCGTAGTCAGTGGGAGCAGCGGAAGTATAGTAGACAGATAGCTTATGTCTATTTATAGACTAAAGCGGATATAGCGGAGATAGATCATCTATTTCTGATGTGACAGTTATAGGTTTGACTTCATCAGAATAGGGGATGGATCTGTTAAAAAGGTAGTAGGGTGTGATGTCCTGGTATTTTGATGACATACACGGAGTAGGAAGTGAAATTCCTATACTACGAACGGTTATATTTTGGTTCTCACACAGTTGTTTCTCCATATAGGAATTGGATATTATATCACACATTCTGGTTACTGGATTTATGGTTTAGATATAGATTTGGGTAGTTTTCCAATTTCGGTACTTAGACAGCATTCTAAAGGTGTTTTAGAATGGATGACTCCTGGCATGGTAGTGTACCTGCAGATGAAGGAGTCACCCTCTCTAAAGGTGTCTTACAGACTAAAGGGGAGAGGGATGTGTATGATCGGCAGATCACTTGCTTAGGCAATTGAGTTGATCATGAGATGTCAAGTACCACACCAGATGTTGTTCTTGCACGAGATGCAATAAGTTTATATATTAATCCAATCCTAGAGAAACATTCGGAAGCAGTTTTAGAACATAAGTTGATGTTCTGGGAAAATGATAACGACATCCTCCTTCGGGAGAGAGTTATCATTCCAGGCTTCAAAGGTGACCTGGATGACAGAATGACTGTCAGAGTTACAGTTTTCCCTCTGATGAGGGGCAGTGTTTTAGACAGGTGATCCAAGCGGGACACTGAGGGAGGCATTACGCAGGATACTGATTAAGTTCAATTGACAATACAGTCTAAGAAGTTTGGATTTGGAGTTCATTTATGAGCTAGGTCCTATCAGATATCCAAACATATTCTGAGGCAGGTATTGCTCATTTTCGGGAGATGGCTTTCTCCGCGAACTTGAGATAAAGAGAGACATAGAAAGAAACATCAGAGCGGATCCACTCTCTAAGGCTATTCCTCAAACGCAATAGTTTCGCAAACGGGTTTTGTGAGACTGATTAGTAGAGTTGTTGGGTGTTCGGTATCACACGGGCTGTGAATATGCGACATCGCAATAATTAGCGTTGAGTGCAAGTGGGAGATTGTTGGAGATAGTGCCCTCAGAGTCAATTATTGGATCACAGACACGTGATTGCAATAATTGAGGGAGGACCTATGCCGGTAGGACAATCTTACTCAAGATGATACTATACTATCTGGTTCATCTTTATCATCGCCTACTGCTTTAGGTGACCTTACAGGTCACTATTGCGCGTTGATAGAGCCCTTAGGATTCTTGCTTGACGGCCAGCAGTATGATGGCGATCATATACGTGGGAGCTGGGGTCTATAAGCACATCCTTAAAAGGTCCCTAGTCGTGGGAGTTTTCGAGACAGGGTATCGATACTCCAGAGTAGACTAGTGTATACAGTCGAGACCCCGACGAGGGGCGGTGGCCGGTCTCACAAGCCACTGGTGTCAGTTGGTTCACCTAAGATGTATACAGGTGCTCATTGGGTTATGAGTACACCGGACAGGACTCGCCGGGAACATGCTAGTTGGTCTTATACCTGACGTCGGATAGCAGTTCCCTGGTGACATGTGTACAGGTTAGTTCATCGACCTGGGATCGTCATTTGTCTCGTGTGAGTTCCCACTGTACTTTGATTACTACCCTACCACGGCTCAAAGGAGTCGTGCAAACAGGTTTTAGTTGGGTACAGTCCCAAGCCACATGGAGGCAGTGAGCGGATCTGCAGGGGTTCGTCTCTCCCAGTATTGGGGTTGAGGTCGCGCTGTGTCTAGGAGAGCCATTACACGAAGTCCTTGGCCAAGGAAGGAGATTTACTGGTAGGTATTCCAGTAGTATCTCAGGGTGTTCTGGGCTGCACTCCGACACGACTTGTACCGCTTTTACGGGTCTGACTTTTACCAACCCCCTAGGCCCGCCATGCGATGCTCATAGACGAACGGACCGGACTGTACGGATATTGTCACTGACAGGCTCAGTAGGGTGTCAGGATGAGTTCGTTCATCGACGTCCCTTTTGGTCATTACCTGGTAGCCCGTTATGTATGGCTAATACCTCTGACGTGCTAGTGGTTAAATCCACAGCCAAAGTATTGACGAGTCTTTAGAGTCCCCCACAGACAGTTTCTCAAGTTTCGGGAGAAACGCTGTAGAGGCCGTATGGATATATGGCAGGGTTCGATCATATACGTGCGGTATTGCACGGATCATGATCGGACGGATAATACTAGTGGGCTTTGGTTTAAGCCAGATCCTAGTATTGTACAGTGTAGATTTTGTCTTATTGCATTTGTATTCGGTCGGAATACAAATGCGGGTATATATATACAGTCGCGGGGTTTTTCTGTAATTTATTATGGGATCGTCCTTTTGAAGTTGCCAGTTTGTATTTCGTTTCGGCCATTTTCCTTTCTATCTTTCTTTGGCTGAAAATTGGTGTGGAGGGGGTTATTTACAAATGTGCAAATTAGCAAAGTGGAGGGCGGTTTTTGTAAGTAGTTGTTTCATGATGATTCTACCATCCTTTGACTTCTCTTGGTTCATCAATACTTGACTTTAGTGATGGGATGGTTGATGAGGAGGAGACTTTGTATGATGAGGATTAGTATGGACTTTGTTGTGATGATGATTCCTAATCATCACCCTTCTCTCTCTCTTACATTATTTTTGCTCACTCCCTCTCTCACTCTCATAGCATGGTCGGCCACAAAAATGGGGGGCTGTCCAAATTTTGTTAGAGGAAATTACTCTCATTTGCTTTGCACAAAATCTCTTTTGGTTCATCTAAAAAGCTATCTCCATCTCCACATTCATATGGCAACTTCTTATAACCCCATGAGGCATAGTGTTCTACACTATTCTACAGCAATCTTGGACACGTCGGCTTGCCAACTTCGTGTCTGAGTTGCCTCGGTCCAGAGGTGGGAGCCCGTAAAAGAATTCGTCTTTGTAGTGCCATTTCCGACGAGGAGATGAAGACCGGAGATTCCGCAGGGAGATCGGGATGGAGGCCGAAGACCGAAGGACACGGATCGCTCGGTATAGCTCTTTACCTTTTCTCTAGCTCGCTAGTAGTAGGTTAATGGTCCAATCCGGGTTTAAAGTCCGCGGTAGCGCCGGTTTCTGTTTAAAGAAAAGTTTTCATATTTCGCATTTTGACCTTGTTCAGACGGCCGGGGCGCTGCCGTGGTCCTACATAAGCGAAACGAAATAGGAGCGCATATGAGATATGTGCGGGACCGAGAATAAAACCAGTTTGTGATACTGTATTCTATTCTCGCGATTTGTATCATCGGTCGGTTATATGCGATATAGCCGGGTTACCGAATCAAGTGTTGATTCGATTTATTGATACACTAGATATTAGTCGGTTATATGTGATATGACCGGTTCATTAAATCAAGTGTTGATTTAATGATTTAATGTATAATTATATATTTGATATATTAGTTTACATTAACTAGTATTGGTTCACTTAAGATTTCTTTTCTCACTTGATGTGCACATAATGTATATGTGATATATGTTAGTGTACATGATTGTATCATACTTGATGATACTTGCAAACTTGGGTGTGTGTATAACTTACACCATATTTAAGATAATGGTTAGGGTTTATATTTATTTTGTAATTCAAAATGGTGGCTTTCTTTGTCTTGACTTGAAGCTTCATGAAGCTTAAAGCATTTTTGACAAAGTCCACACACTTTGTTTTACTTAAGATATTTATTAACCAAACCATTAATTTAAACCATGGTTTAGCCTCTACAAAGGTTAGTGGATGATACTAACTCACCCATGGTTGCATAATTGAATATAATTATCTTCACTTGAGTTTTCATTCTTGTTTCTTCTCCTTCTTCATCCAAAAAGAAAACCTTGCTAGATTTTTTCAAGTGAAGAAATAAAGTGAGAAATCAAAATCTAAAGTGAACCTATTTCCTATTTCTTCATCCTCTACTACTTGCTATTTAGTTTAGGGTGTTATCTTCACAAAGTTCTTGGCCTAGTGAAGTGGTAGCTTGAGTTTGAGTCTTCTCGACGTAGATCATATTCGGCCTCGAAGACTATGAGCAATCTTGTTCATTTCTCCGGAGAATTCCATACTTGAGTCCGGGAGCTCGATGGTCACAGCGAAGGGACGTCAACTCGGAGCTTTAGAAGTGAAGGACCGGATCTACAAAGGTTGTATTTTCGTTCACTTCTCATTGTAATGTAGATTACTTGTTTTGGTTACCCTAGTTTTCTAGCATGATTCTTAGTTTGATTGCTTAGCACCCCTTGAATTTTTGTTGTGGCATGAGTGATGCTTGCAAACCCTAGTCTAGGTGCTAAGGAATCCAAACATAGTATCAGAGCCTAACTAGAAACTTAGACGATGCTAAGATAATACGAAACCGAAAAACTCCGCAAAAATACGATTTTAGAAACCTTGAAAATTGCTCTCTGGAAAGTTTTTAAAAAGTGGTTTAAAAATTATTTTAGCAATTGCAGAGTGGCATTTCTGGTATTCTAAGAACACAGGTGAAATACGAGAAGGGGAGCTCGGATTAAATCCGGCGACGGGGCATCCTTTTCCGACGACGCCGGCCGTACTGGCTCCTTCCCTCTTCGTATTGCACCAGTGCTCTAGTCTTCACTTTTTGGGGTTTCTGGTATTGTTTGGGAAGTCTAGATTTTCATGTGATGATAATTGAGTTATGGACTCTTTGCGGAGTATTTCGTATTTGTATTTTTTTTTGCATCGTAATGGTAACCTAGGCTGTGTTTAACACTTCAAATGAATTTCAAACAGCACCCCATGACCCCCTCTGAAATTTCCATGTGTTAGGAATTTTTCCAAGTTAATTATATTCAAAGTTCGTGCAAGTAACTCTATGGACCCTCTAGAAGAACATAAACCTTAACTCGATTCTATGCCCTCGGAACCACGGTTTGAACCCTAGGGTTTGCCGTGGTTGCGCGGTGTCATAGGTGAGGCGTTGGTTTGACCCTTCTCCGGCTGGATCATAGGTACTGTGGAACGTTTTGGAGACTTTAACTTCGCTCAAGTGTTGAGTTTATCGGGTGATGGGGTGTTGGTTGATTCACTCGAAACGTTTAACATAATCTAGTATATATTGTGATACAATACTTGGAATCAACAACATTTGAATTTTATAAGTCTAGTAATTTAGTCCCATTTGATCGGTTGCCACGGGATTTTGATGCGATCAAAAGTCCGATGGCAATCACTTTGTGTATTCGGATACTCGCCGGGTAACATTACTAGATAGCCACACCCCATAACCCCGACCAAGTGACTGTAGGAGAACTTTGTTGCCAAAAAGCATCCGTCCGAGTGCTCGCTGCCGCGGTATTCCGCCTAAGTGCACTTCGTCGTCGGTACCAGGGGTGCGGCCGTCTACTAAAGTTTCCGACGAGCATTCGATTGGGATGTCGGGAATCTTGTTGAATTGTCCGACTGATTATTGGAAAGTGTTTTCAATATCGAGACTAAAATGCGGGGTTTATAATTGTTAGGCATGCGATGTCTAAGGAATTCATAATGTTTGGCATGTGATGTCTAAGGTGGTTGCGGATTCCAACTGTAGTAGTTTTTCACTTTCTTTTCTGCGACCGTAAGTGTAATATGTGGGGTATCGCCGGTTTCGTTTCTATACATCAACGACAATTGGGATACGCATATTTACTTACGTTGATGACATGTGATGTTATGTGTTAATGGATATGTTATATTGGATCGTCATGTTTGAATAGCCTGGGGTTTTTTATGTGAGATAAGAGTTTTTCTTTTTCATTCATGTAAAAACTTGTATGTAATATTCTTTTATTGGGGCACTTCCGGGTTGAGGAAGATGTCACCGTTGATGTATATTATTTACTTTTCCGCATTAGGATAGACCCAAGGAGGAGAGCATAAGTAACCGGGTTCTAGGGTCCAGTGGGAGACCATCTCGAGGAGTCGAGACCAGATCTCCTAACTCTAGAATTGGTAGGGTTGCTTGCCGCTCTCGTAGGTGTCTTGGGATGTGGGATTGGCTATTCATCACGACCGTGAAATCTTTGTTTTATACTGGCTCAAATTAAAACACGGACATCCTAGTATATCCAATATTTCATATGTTGTTTTCTGCTGCGATATCTGTGATGTGATCATTTGATATGTTGAGATAGATACTGTATATGGTATATATAATATATTATATAGACGTTGCTTATGTTTTACACCCGCGGTAGCCCTGTCCCGCTCTGCCGTTAGTTACCTAACCTAACGGTGCACGACGGGACTTCGAGGCGAATGCGGATGGCATAAGCATACGTTGTATTTATCTGTGATGTTTAGGTAACTTAAATGATGGGACATTCATTAATGAGATTAATGGAAGAAAATAAACCTAAAAGATGTTGTGGAATCGAATTTCAGAAATTAGGTAGCTCTAGTTGTTGCTTTGCATAGCGGTATTCCTTGTAGAATATCCAGCACCTTATTCGATAAGGAAAGAGCCGAGATCCCTTCACCGGGAGTGACCTCTTTAGCAATAACTAGCAAATGCTACAACCTTCGGTTTGTCTTTTGATTGATTTTCTAGTTCTTGCTTTGCATAGTGGTATTGTGAATATCCTGCACCTCATTCGACGAGGAAAGAGCCGAGATCCCTTCACCGGGAGAGACCTCTTTAGCGAAACTAGCAAAAGCCTCAAAAACACTCCATTTAAAACCATTTGATTCTACAACGAGATCAAGTTCAAAGTGTTAAAGGTTTTCTTAAAAACCATCCGCAACCCTCCGTCATTTTAGGACATAGAGTACTTAGTATTCGTGCTGTGTTTGTTGACCTTAGTTAAGGTACAGTGTACGGTAGCTAAGTGATATCTTCCTACATAGCATATGATGCGATTAGTTAGGACTGTCATGTGACTTTTTTGACCATACTTAAGGGTCATGTGGGTGGGTCTAATTAATCACGAAATGACGGGTAGAACTTGACTAGTGCTTATGATTTGTTGACCATAGTTAAGGTCATAAGTGCTAGGGGTAAAAACCATTATCGGGAGTTTCAAGTGTTGAAATTTGCAATGAGATTGCATACCTTCTATGTGATAGTTGGATCCTGATACCCACTGCGAGTAATTGTTACTCCTGGGAGAGTTTTGCACTTTACAATTAGCCGATCAAGTAGCTGTCTAGAAAGGTGTCAACGGTGTTATGCCCCTAGGAAAACGAGGTTTATTTTAATTAGTTCCGTGCGAAAGCATGGGGAACCTCCCTCAAACTACCGGCACTGGCCTGGCTGAATGATTGGCGAACTTGTAGAGTGTAATTAATCCCGGCTAGTCTTTCCTTTTAAGGTTTGTAGGAAGATTTTATAAAAATAGTAGGAGCCATCCTGATTAGATAAAATAACCAATCTAATCTTGCAAGAGCGCACACAGAGTGTTTTCTTCTCTCTCTCTCCAGGTAGCGACCATGTCATGCCTTAATCAAGATAATAATATGGATGTATTGACCGGACCCGCTTATTATACTGAGCTAGGGAACGTTGGTCCCGCTCCAACTTATAACTGTTATAAGACCGAGCAGGAAATAGGGGAATACCAAGATTCCCATGCCGCCCAAACGAAGAAAATGCATGATGATGCATCTCCTTCGGGTGTGTTCATTACATAGAACTGTTTGTCGGTATCCTCTACGTCCTGGGTATTTGATACCGGATCAGGATCCCGCATATGTAATCTATTACATGGGCTACAGACAGGTGGAGAACTGGGAATGGGTGATATGTCTCTAAGTGTAGAGAATAGTGCAATTGTTGCAGCCAAGGAGTTGGTAGATATCACCTTGTATTACTAAATACATTGATTCTGAACGAATGTTATTAGATACCGAACCTGATATACAACATCATATCAGTCTCTTTATTTAGTAAAGAAGGATATAATTTTGTATTGTTGGATAATGTTTTGAACATTACCTTTATCAAAAGTTGATCGGTTCATGCACGTTATCTAAAAGCATATACATTCTAAATCAAACCACAGTTCTTAACGTACAGAACACACACAAGAGGAAGAGTTCAGAAATGAACGAATTCTTCTTGAGGCATTGTAGACTAGGTCATATCAATGCAACCTGACTAGCTAAGTTACATTAAGATGCATATTTTAATCAGTTTGAATTTACATCTTGTGAAACTTGCCAGTCATGTCACAAAGATAAAATGACCATAGCTCCGTTTACTTGAAACAGAGAAAGAGTTGATAAACTCTTGGGACTGATACATGATGATGTATGTGGTCCCCTGTCTACAAATGCCATGACTGGTTCTTTATACTTCCTTACATTCACTGATGATCTCTCAGGATTCGGACATGTGTTCCTGCTGAAACACAAGCCTGAAGCTTTTGAGAAATTCAATGAATATAAATCAGAAGTAGAGAATCAAAAAGGTTATAAGTGTTATGTCCTTTGATGAGATCGGGGAGGAGAACACTTAGGCATGGAGATCCTGGACTATTCTAAAGGAGAATGAGTTTCACTCTCAGCATTACTCCTCCGTATAACATTACCTTTATCAAAAGTTGATCGGTTCATGCACGTTATCTAAAAGCATATACATTCTAAATCAAACCACAGTTCTTAACGTACAGAACACACACAAGAGGAAGAGTTCAGAAATGAACGAATTCTTCTTGAGGTATTGTAGACTAGGTCATATCAATGCAACCTGACTAGCTAAGTTACATTAAGATGCATATTTTAATCAGTTTGAATTTACATCTTGTGAAACTTGCCAGTCATGTCACAAAGATAAAATGACCATAGCTCCGTTTACTTGAAACAGAGAAAGAGTTGATAAACTCTTGGGACTGATACATGATGATGTATGTGGTCCCCTGTCTACAAATGCCATGACTGGTTCTTTATACTTCCTTACATTCACTGATGATCTCTCAGGATTCGGACATGTGTTCCTGCTGAAACAAAAGCCTGAAGCTTTTGAGAAATTCAATGAATATAAATCAGAAGTAGAGAATCAAAAAGGTTATAAGTGTTATGTCCTTTGATGAGATCGGGGAGGAGAACACTTAGGCATGGAGATCCTGGACTATTCTAAAGGAGAATGAGTTTCACTCTCAGCATTACTCCTCCGTATACACCACAGCACGTCGGTGTATCGGGGCGGAGCAATCACACCCTATGAGATATGGTGCGCTCTATGATGAGTACTACTGAGTTAACTATTTCCTTTTGGGGGTTATGCATTTGAGAAGCTGCATACCTATTGAATAAGGTTCCAACCAAATCAGTGCCTACCACTCCATATATGATATGGTATGGGAAGAGCCCATCTCTTAAGCAAGTTAAGTTTTAGGGTTGTCCGGCCTATGTCTAAATGCAAAATCCGGACAAGATCAAGGCAAGGTCAGTTCTGTGGAAGTTTGTTGGATATCCGAAGTATTCGCAAGGGAATATCTTCTACCACACCGAGAAACAAAAGGTGTTTTATTTCTCGGCATGCCACCTTTTTAGAAAAGGAATTTATTTTGGAAAAAAATTAGTGGTCATGAAGTAGAACTGGAAGGAGTTCCAGCTATACAAACTACAGCTGATGATTTAGTAGAACCGGAGGATTCAATAGTTCCCGACAAACCTCAGCCTCTCCGCCGATCTGGTAGGGTTCCTCATCCGCCTGAGAGATACTTCGGTTTCTCGATGACAGTGGGAGAGAGGATTGCATCATGAGATGATGACCCAACTAGCTTCGAGCAGGCCATCAAGAGTAGGGACTCTGTAAGAATGGCTGGATGCTAAGCGATCTGAGATGGAATCCATGTACACCAACAAAGTATGGACCTTGGTTGCTATATCTGAAGAGTTAAATCCCCATCAGGAGCAAGTATATCTTGAGAAGATTACTTGGTGTAGATGGAAAAGTCGAGACTTTCAAAGCTAGACTTGCAAATGGTTTTCGTTATTAACCAGGCTTAGATAATAATGAAACTTTTTCTCCAATGGATGTGCTTAATTCCATCCGGATCCTACTTGCCATTTCTACATACCATGACTACGATATCTGGTGGTTGGGTGTCATGACTATTTTTTTATATACTGATTTAGAAGAGAGCATCTTTAAGTACACAGCCAGAGGGCTTCGTAAACAGTGGGAGCCGCAGAAACGTGTGCAAGTTACTTTACAGGTTAAAGCAGGCATCACGGAGTTGGAACATCTGTTTTAATATGGTAGTCAAAGCGTTTGACTTCATCAAAATGGTATATGAACCTTGTATATAAAAAAGGGGTAGTAGAGAGTATGGTGGTATTCTTCGTATTGTACGTAGATGACATACTCTTGATAGGAAAGGAGTTTCCTATGCTACGCACGGTCAATCTCCTCTTATCACAAGAATTCTCCATATAGGATCAAGGTGATACCTCCTAAATCCTAGGTTCTTGGATCTATGAGATTGATCTAAATGGATGTTAGGATTCTCACTAGGTGTAGTGAGATGGTATTAATAGATCCTGGGGAGAATCACTGGATAGCTTCCAGAGCGGTAAGGATGACTAAATGTCAGTCCCAGGCATTGTCTTTACCCTCAGTGGAGGGGCGGTATGTTGGAATAGTTCCAAGCTAGTGTTAGTGTATATGCCCTAGAGGCCATTACTGTATCATACTGGTTTGTTTATTACTTGATGGAAGCTTGGGATATTCACAGTTGTATATACAATCTTGCTCGAAATGGTAGTATGCTACTTGGTTTGTCTCTGCTTTAATATATGCATGTGTTTCTTTTAGCATATTGCTGATATACATATTAGTAGAGCCCTTAGGATCTTTGCTTGATTACCAGCGTTGTGATGGCGCTCGCACTTGTGGGAGCTGGGTGATCTATAAGCACATCCTTATACAGGTCCCTGGTCGTTGGACTATCGAGACAGGGCATCGATACTCCGGAGTAGACTAGCGTATGCGCTTCTCATCCCAGTATGGGAGACGGTCTGTCCCACAGCCGTCAGTACGTCGTACTTGAGATAGTATGCGGGTGCTCGTTGAGTTACGAGTACACTGGACAGGACTCGTCGGGAACTGTTGGTTGGTAGTATACCTATCGTCAGTTATCAGTTCCCAGGTGACATGAGTACAGCTTAGTCCGCTGACTTGACACTGTCACTTCGCCTCGAGTGTGTTCCCACTGCACTTTGATTACTACCCTACCACGGCTCAAAGGAGTCGTGCAAACAGGTAGTTTTTGGGTGCAGTCCCGAAGCACTTGGAGGCAGTGACGGTTAGACAGGATTCGTCTCTCCCGGTATTGGGGGTTGACATCGCGCTGTGTCCAGGAGAGCCATTACACGAGTAGTCCCTGGCCAGGGCAAGCGAGATATACTGGTAGGTTTCCAGTGCTATCTCAGGGTGTTCTGAGCTACACTCCGACACGACTTGTACCGCTATTAAGGGACTGACGTTCACCGCCCCCCTAGGCCCGCCATGCAATGTATCAGACGAACAGACCGGACTGTACGGAGATTGTCATATACAGGCTCAGTAGGAGTTCGGATGGGGTTCACCTCGTCAGTCTTCTTATCGACATCTACCTGGGGACCGTTACGTACAGCTAGTGCCGCTTGCGGTCTGTGGTTAAACCCACTGCCAGCGTAGTGTCGAGTCTTTAGAGTCCCACACAGAGAGCTATTCGCCTTTAGGCAAAATGAGTAGAGGTCACATGGTTTTGCGACAGGGTTCGTTCACATTCGCGCACTTGTGCACGTTTGCTGTCCGGACAGTTTATACTAGCAGGCTTTGGTTTAAGCCGGATCCTAGTATATGATTTGGGATTGGTTTTTCTCATTGTATTCGTGTTCCTCGGATCACGAATGCGAGTGCGTATGCACAGTTGCTTGAGATTGAGGGAGAGGACCTTGATTAGGGTTAATGGCTATTGTCATTTTATTAACCCTAATACTTATGTGTGTATTATAGTTAATTGATAATTAGTTTAAATAATTGTGCATGGTTATGGTTGTTGACCATTTGACTTCCTTGACTTGTTGACCTAGGTTGACATTTTGACCATCATCATTTCTTTTGGAAGATGCCGTTTGATCCTTGCAAATTGAAATGATAATGGTCACATCATGATTAACCATGACAATTATCTTACTAATTATCTAATTAAAATAATACACATATATTTGTGAGAATGGTTCACATTATTCTCATTCTATCATTTCATTTCTCTCTCTTGTTCTTCCTCTCCCTCAAGCTCTCCCCTCTCATGTGTTGAGAAACACTTGAGCTTGAGAAAAACCCTCTCTTGATCATCTTTACTCTCATCTAGGGTTGAAGGACTAGCACTTCTTGAACCCTAGTTACTTCTAGCTTGGAGTTGAAGCTAAAGGTTGAGGCTTTCGGGTGGATCTTTCTTCGACGTGAGAAGACGACCAAGGTGACCTCCTTCCACCACTCCAAGGAGCAAGGAGAGAAGGACTTAAAGCCCAAGGTATAAGCTTTCTAGCACTTAGCTAGTTACTAGTTAGCTTTAGCAAGTTTTTGTTTAGCAAAGATCCTTTAAAATCTAGTCCATGTTGCCTAAGCTCATAAAAATCCGATTTTTATTCCGTTTCCGCCTCCCCGTAAGCACCGGGGTGGGCAACGTGGACTTACAGTGGTATCAGAGCCTAACTAAACATAAACTAGCTAGGTAGTGAAGTGTAACGAAGTTCAAAACCGAAAAAATCCAAAAACCGAGTTTTCAAAAACCCTAGTTTCTGTTAAAAAATTTTCTGGTCAAAACAAAATTTGTTATACTCCAAAAATCGTCTCAGGGTTTTTTAAAGATAACCACCAAACCCGGTCCAGTGACTCGACCAAAGAGCCGCGGTTCCGCGGCAATAGCAAGCTATTGCCGCGCAACCGCGGCCAAGTTGGCTCTTCACTGAAGCGAGTTTGGTACAGTGTATCTCTGGATTGGTTTTAGGATTTTTAAGATATGTTATATGTGCCCAGATTTTCCAGAATAGAAATTTATTTTTGGGGGCCTATAAATCCGTATTTTTTCCGAACTTCATTACACTTTGACTATGATGGTTATATCTGTGTTGTTTATATGTATTGAACGTCGGCTAATCGCTATATGTCGATTAGTCGGGGTTATACATATCTGTGATCTGTGTTTGATATTGGTATGTGTATATGAATGGGTTGGATTGTCGCGGATGAATTGCCGGGGTGGATGAGAGATGAGTGTTGTTTTTCCTTTCATTCATTGTAACATGTAAATTGATGTAATATTATTATTTGTTTGGCCGCACAACCGGGTCGGGGTTGTAGCCGTCATTGTATAATTCTTTTTACTGTTTTTGCTCCTAGGATAGACCCATGGAGGGGGTGCACAAACTACCGGGTATCTCGAAGTGCCGAGTGGCCTACTCACGGTGGTGAGGGAGGTTGCTTCGCTTCGGGTACTTGGCAGGTAGTTTGCCGCACCCGTAGGGGTCTTGGGTGGGGTATTTAGCTATTCACCGCGACCGTGTAATCCGCTTTTCGTTGCAGGCTCGAATGGATTGCGGATTCCTAGTATATCCAATGTATTCATCTGTGATCTGTAATGTCTATCATTGCTATATATTTATATATGATAACTATTTAGGCGTTGCTTATGTTTTACAGCCGTGCTAGCCCAGCCCCCGCTCTGTCGTTAGTTAAGTAACCTAACGGGTGATGACGGGGCCCCGTGGCGAATGCGAATGGCATAAGCGTACGTCATATTTTGGTTGTTTTCTGCAATGGTAGGATTAAATGATGGGACGCATTAAAAGAACTAATGCAAGAAAATAAACCAAGTAAAAGTCGATTGGAACACTTTGAAAACCACTCGGTTCTTTTCAAAACTAAACTTTTAAACGCGGAGCTTGAACCACTCCTTTTAAAAGCTATCTCGTTCCATCGATTATATCAAGTTCACTACGTTCACGGTTTCGCCAAAACCATCCGTAGCCCTCCATCATTTCGGTTAAATATTCGGTAGTATTCAAGCTATGTATTTTGACCTCACGCCAAGGCATAGTGATTGGTAGCTGCCGGATATTTATCTGTTGCATAGATAGAATGCGTTGGTTTGAGACAGTCGTACTGCCGTTTTGGCCTACGTCAAGTGTAGGTACGGGTGGGTTCAAATTAACCTGGATAATGATGGGAAGAACTTGACATGTGACTTATGACATTTTGACCTCACGCCAAGGTCATAAGAGCATGGGGCAAAAAAATCCACATCGGGAGTTTCATAAGTACTGAAACTTGCTAGCGCTGCATACCATTTGGAGTGTGATGATTCTGGTAGGATTCCTTCGGTTTTATCACGCGATGATATTTGGATCCCGATCCTACTGTGAGTATATGCTACTCCTCGGGAAAACTCTCACTTAACGATCAATGCTATAAACTTAGTAGGTGTCTAGAAAGGTGTTAGCGGGGCTACGCCCACAGGGAAAAGAGGTTACTTAATTAAGGAACTTCGCAAAAGCGTTGGAAAACCTCCCTCGAAGTACCGACACTGGCCTGGCTGAACGGTTAAGCAAGTATTGTACGGTGAGAGTGATCCTGACTAATCCTTTCTTTACGGTTTGAGAAGGGATTCGAGAGACAGTGGGAGCCATCCAGTTTAGACAAACTAAAAACCACTCTAAACTTGCAAGAGCATCATGCTAAAGTGTTTCTTTTCTCTCTCCTAATTGCAGCGACCATTCAACATGACCGGACTTAAGTTATTACTAGATAAAAATATACTGACAGGGCCAAACTACAAAGATTGGCTCAGGAATGTCAAGATGGCAATCACTTATGACAAGTTAGGGTATATACTTACCACCAAAGCTCCCCCTGTCCCAGGTCCCACCTGATTGATCGTTTTTCCCGTTGTGTAGTATATAGAGAAATTTTGTAAAGAACTTCACAACCAAAAACTATTTTGACCGCAATCAAACTACGGTGTCGGATGTAGTTTGTAGTGAGTGCGGATCGTCCACAGGGATTGCACGATTCACTTGTATTTCGATACGTTTGAAATGAAATGTTAAGCAACAATAAAAGAAAACATGATTCAAGAATGATTTGTATTCGAGTGTCACTATTCTTTATGCAAGAATCAAGAAACTATAAACAATCAAGAATCGGTGTTTTGATAATATTTCCAATCAACAATCAAGAATATAAGAGAGGCTCGTAGGAATCGATCGGATCTTTAGACGTGATGTAATCTAAAAGGTTTCGTGTTCATGTCCTTCGAAGAATTGATACTAGATCAATGGTGATCGACGAGAGTTAGGGCTTTCTTGATGAAATTAGGGTTTCATCGCTTAACCCTTGTTCTTTCGAGGATACCATTTGTATTCTAGCCTCTAGCAATTTCAAGAAACGATCGGAACTCCCCAATCTCGAGCGATGTCGATCAAGAAAGCATCGCAACGAATTGGGTCGTCGATTCTTGAACTTGCTAGGGTTTACAAACTCGTGGGATTCAAGAATCAATTGCAAATTTGTTACATCATCATACTAAAGATCGTTTCGACTCCTTAACGAGCGGAGTTTTATTCACACATCACCACAAAGATAATAATCAAGAATTGTAAAGATAACATGATGCGGAATTTAAAGAAAACAAGATAAAAGAATATCACCTTTTATTTAATCAACAATTTCAATACATTCTTTCAAGATCTACAAGAAGAAGAAATCGATCGTTGACTCGGCTTCGCTCGTCTCCGTGGATCGTGGATCTACTTTGATCTCTTGCCCGATTGAAGATCGGCTCGGCTCATAAAAGGGTTGAAGGCATCTTGCTTGGCTTGCACTCAAGATCTTGAATTGTGGTTGGATTTAGGGTTAGGGTTTCCTACAAGCTCTCTCACTAAACTTGAGGAAGAGGGGATGAAGAAAGAGATTGATTTTTCTAAGCTTTCCCAAGGTTGCCAAGATCTAACATGATTAATGAGTGAGCCTAGGGTCTTATTTATAGAACTCCCAAACCCTAGGCTTAGGTTTGAATTGGAACTTTCCCTCCCAAAGTTTGTTGAAGAGTTTCTAGAAGGAGTTTGTTAGGAGTTAGCTTAGGGTTTAAGCTAGGGTTTAGGGAAAGTTCTAGAATAATAGGCTAGTTTAGTGAAGCTCAAAGTGTTTGCTGATCTGGTAGAACTATCTGGAGTCTTCTGGAAGTTTGTGTGCATTTCTGGAATATAGCCAATGGAACAGGAGTTGTGCACCGAAATTTAGGAGATGATCCCCTTGGTCAACCGCGGATCCGCGGCCTAAGCAAGCCCAGGCCGCGGATCCGCGGCCATGTTGAAGGCTTGGCCTTTGGGTCTTCTTCTGTGTACTTAGACTGCTGTTTGGGGCTTTGTCTGATATACTGAATTGTGATTGCTCCTTTGGATTAGTACCAGATTTGAATTTAGTGAGTTTACGAGTAATTGTAATGGTCGAGCAATGTAATGATCGAGCAAGCTTCTCTTTTCCTGCACAGACTTCGAAACACGGGTTGCAAGATATAGAAAATATGCCATGTGATGAAATGCAGTCAATTTCCCTAGAAATGCCGGTTTTAAGGTCGAATACATGTAATCTGATATTTTGCGACCGATTTGCTAATATGTGAATTATGAATACCGTACACTTCTATATGGATGCAAATGATAAGGAAATTGCCTGTTAAAATATGCAATATTTTCGACTGATCAAATACCCCCAAACTTAATTTCGATCGTCTCGAGCGAATGTTTTATTAAAAAGAGAAGGAGAAAATAAAGAAAGAGAAAAACTAACTAGCACACTTTCGTAGGCAACACGATTGCACTGAGCACGTGCAACAAACCTTTAAACCTCTAGGTGTCCCTAGTAGGAGGAGTGTTGTCTCCTGAGGGTTTTCAGCGGATTGCACCCACAAAATCCAATAATAAAAGCAAGATCATGAATATTACATTTAAAGAAAAGAATCGTAAAAGAAAAGCCTTGAAAATTAGGGTTTCCAACTAAGCTAGCTTTTCGGTTGTCATGAGCCCTATCTTAATGGTCATGAAAAGACGTTAGAAATCACGTCCTCCCTCAATAAAACATCGTCTTATTCTTCATTCCTATCTGTATTCCAAACATCGATCATATAACCCTGCGTGTGTGTAAAGAACATCCCTACACCCGGAGAATTCAATTCAAGCTATCATACTCTTGCCCATCAGCCTCAGTACTTTTTAATTAATGAATATTTAGATGAGATTGCTCACACACTTTCATGCGACCGTTAATACTTCTTGAGGTACTAACCGACCGATTACTCATGTGCTTGCTTGCTTGGTGTATTTTCCTCGTCCTGCACCACCTCAGGCATAGCAGTGACTCCCAGACCAGTTGGCCTTAGGGCACTAGGTGAAGAAGCACCCTTGCTATACATTTTTCTTGCCTTCGGTGATAACAAAACCAGTGTTCATTTTTCTCACCACTTTATATTTTCTTTATTCATTTTTTTTTTCCTTCATACTTTTGGCTTTAAGACAAGAGCATTTCAAGGTATCCTCTACTATCCCAGGCTTCAAGACGTGTGTAAGTGCGAATAGCAGGGTAGCAACGTTCAAAATGTTTGGCTTCCAGAATAGAAACTATTTTTCAGACTTATTTTTATCCTCAGATTAGTGACGTCCTTCATCTTACTAACCCTTGGGACAACGGCTCATAACTACTTATTACTAGTTCGTATGAGAAAACTTCTAATTTTCTTAGTTTTCTAAAATTTTTCTAATCTCATGGATGTAATTTTTCACTATCTAAACTTTCATTATCTTATTTATATACAAAAAAGTGTAAATATTAAAATTATTTTTATATTTGAAAATTTTTAAATTTTTATGGGTTTTGAAAAATTTTCAATTTTTATAGATTTTTAAAGAAATGTTTTGTGCTTATGCAGATGATATGCAAATGATGCAAAAATAAGCACAAACCTCTCCCAAACTTGTTTTCAACAGTGTCCTCACTGTTGCCGACAGCTATATCTATAAAACCTGTAAATCTGGGGGGAATTATTAGTGGGGGCAAAATATATAAGTGAAGAACTTCCCCCAAACTTATCTTTCACTCACCTTCATTCAAAAGATAATGCAATGATATACAGGATATGAAGGTGAGACGGAGGAATTTTAATCCAAATAAACTGGCTCTTGTAAGAACAAGAGCTCCTCCGTGGGGTCAGTGGAAAAATACGGCTTAAGTCTATGTCCATTTACTTTGAAAAAGGTGCCGTTTTTAACATTTTCAACTTCTACTGCCCCGTGCGGGTATACAGACCGCACAACAAAAGGTCCCTTCCAACGAGATCGGAGCTTACCCGCATGAAGGTGTAATCGTGAATCATAAAGAAGGACATGTTGACCAGGTAAAAATGTTTTCCTTAAAATGCTTTTATCGTGAAAAACCTTAGTCCTATTCTTTGTGATTACAGCATTATCATAAGCTTCATCGCGGAGTTCGCTTAGCTCGTTAAGTTGCAGCTTCCGAAAGTTGCAAGCAAGGTTTAGATCAAAATTTATTTCTTTTATAGCCCACAATGCTTTATGCTCTATCTCGACAGGTAAATGACATGCTTTTCCAAACACTATCCTATATGGAGACATTCCTAGGTCGGTCTTATATGCAGTCCTGAATGCCCAAAGAGCATCCGTCAATTTGGTCGACCAGTCTTTTCTATTTTTAGCAACAGTTTTCTCCAGGATAAGTTTGATTTGTCTGTTTGAGATCTCAGCCTGCCCGCTTGTTTGGGGGTGATAGGGTGTAGAAAGACGGTGGTTGATTGAGTATTTACGCATCAGAGTCTCGAAAGATCTGTTGCAGAAATGTGTCCCATTATCGCTAATAATAGCGCGTGGGTGTCCAAATCGCGAAAAGATATTCTCTTTTAAGAACTTAATGACAACTTTCCTGTCATTAGTGCGACATGGAATGGCTTCTACCCACTTTGAGACATAATCAACCGCCAGCAATATGTACAGAGTCCCAAAGGAGTTGGGAAAAGGACCCATAAAATCTATGCCCCAAACATCAAATATTTCAACAACCAAGATGGGTTGCTGAGGCATTTCATTCCTTTGGGATATTCTACCCGTATACTGACATTGTGTACAGGTTTTGCAATACTCAAATGCGTCCTTGAATAAGGTCGGCCAATAAAATCCACATTGCAAAACCTTTTCCGCGGTCTTTCTAGGACCAAAGTGACCCCCACAAGCCTGATCATGACAGAATGAAAGAACACTCTTGAACTCTTCATTTGGGACACACCGGCGAATGATCTGATCAGGACAATATTTAAACAAATAGGGTTCATCCCAGTAAAAGTGTTTTACTTGGGAAAGAAAACGGTATTTGTCCTGTTTTGACCAATCGCTCGGTATAAGTCCCGTGGCATGATAGTTCACAATATCCCTGAACCATGGTTCAGCGGATACGCTCAAGAGTTATTCATCAGGGAATGAATCATTGATCGGCAGGGTCACAGGGGAAGAAACGATGCGTGAAAGGTGGTCAGCTACTACGTTTTCATATCCTTTCTTATCTTTGATAACAAGATCGAATTCTTGTAAAAGAAGGATCCAACGTATTAGTCGACCTTTTGCATCTTTCTTCGCCAGAAGATGTTTTAAAGCGGAATGGTCAGTATACATAGCTATAGGTGAGCCGATTAAGTAAGGCCTAAATTTTTCTAATGCAAATACAAACGCTAAAAGTTCCTTTTCGGTGGTTGTATAATTGATTTGCGCATCATTCAGGGTCTTACTAGCATAGTAAATCACGTGTGGCATCTTATCAATGTGCTGTCCTAAGACTGCACCTACTGCAAAATCAGATGCGTCACACATCAGCTCAAAGGGGTAGTCCCAATTTGGCGATGATAGCACGGGGGCTGAAGTGAGTGAGTGTTTAAGTGAGTCGAAAGCTGTCTCGCAATCCGAGTCAAAATGGAAGGTCGTATCCTTGGCCAGGAGTAGTGTTAAAGGTCTAGCAATTTTGCTAAAGTCCTTAATGAATCTCCTATAAAAACCCGCATGGCCAAGGAAAGAGCGAATATCTTTGACGCTTTTGGGATGAGGCAGGTTTTGAATGATATCTACTTTAGCTCTGTCAACCTCAATGCCTTTCTGTGAAATGACATGTCCAAGGACTATTCCTTCTTGGACCATAAAATGGCATTTTTCCCAGTTTAATGTCAAGTTCTTCTCTTTGCAACGAGTAAGAACAGCGTCAAGATTCGCAAGGCAATCAGAAAAAAAAGTCTCCAAAAATCGAGAAATCGTCCATAAAGATCTCCAAAAAATTCTCCACCATATCAGAGAATATCCCCATCATACACCGCTGAAAGGTAGCGGGAGCATTGCATAGCCCAAAGGGCATGCGACTGTAAGCAAAGGTACCAAAAGGACAAGTAAAAGTGGTTTTATCTTGATCCTTTTTTGCGATGGGGACCTGATTGTAGCCTGAGTATCCGTCCATAAAACAATAGTACTCTCGTCCCGCTAAGCGTTCCAGCATCTGATCAATGAATGGTAGAGGAAAATGATCTTTCCTCGTAGCAGCGTTGAGTTTTCTATAATCGATGCATACACGCCACCCAGTTTGGGCGCGTGTTTGAATCAACTCATTCGCCTCATTTGTGATAACTGTGATGCCGGATTTCTTAGGAACGACATGTATAGGACTCACCCACTGGCTATCGGAGATGGGGTATATAATACCACTATCTAAGCATTTGACGATTTCTTTCATGACAGCTTCCTTCATGACGGGATTCAACCGTCTCTGTGGTTCTCGGGTCGGTCTGGCATCATCCATCACATGTATATGATGTTCAACTATCAAGGGACTAATCCCTTTGATGTCCGCCATACTCCAACCAAACGCCTCTTTGTTAGATCTCAATACCGATAAAAGGGCATTCTCTTGCTCTGATGCAAGAGAAGCGGATATGATAACCGGTAATGACTCGTTCTCACCAAGATATGCATATTTCAGGTGAGAAGGTAAAATTTTGAGATCTAACTCAGGCGGAGAGATGATAGAAGGAAGGATCATAGATTGATTTTTGGATCTACAAAGAAGCTCAGAGCCTGTGAAAGATACAGACTCGGGTGGAGAAAAGTCAGAAGTGCAGGACTCATGTGTAGCTAAAGTGTCCTCACTAAGATCTTGTGCAAAGTCAAACAGAGATGTGCTAATGTCATCGAGATCAGTAAAGCAAAGATCCTCGGCTCCACAACTATCGGGAGCGATCTCATGGACAGAGCACACATCTAAAATATGAGCCGAGGGTTCTAATGGCTGACTTCCAACTTTATAGATATTTAGTTCAATGGTCATATTTCCAAATGATAAATTCATTGAACCATTTCTACAATTTATAACAGCGTTGGAAGTGGCAAGGAAAGGACGACCTAGAATCACCGGAATTTGGCCCCGGGGGTTTGCTACAGGATGTGTGTCGAGTACAATGAAGTCTACAGGGAAAACAAATTCCCCGACCTTTATCAACACATCCTCTAATTCACCCCTTGGTTTGGTGATAGATCGGTCTGCCATCTGGAGAGTGCAATGAGCAGGTTTCAGCTCTCCAATCCCTAATTGCTCATAGACAGAATAAGGGAGCAGGTTAACACTTGCGCCAAGGTCTAAAAGAGCACGATTTATGTTTTTACCCCCAATCGAAATCGATATTGTAGGACAACCTGGGTCCTTTCTTTTCTTTGGAAGCTGGGGTATAAAAGCAGTGCTGATGTTATTAGACATAAAGACCTTCTTCGGCACTTGAGTCTTCCTCTTCCTAGTGCATAAGTCTTTAAGAATTTTCGCATAAGCGGGGACTTGCTGAATCGCATCTAGGAGAGGGATATTGATGTTAACCTGTTTGAACATCTCTAAAATTTTCTCCATATGAGGACTCGTTCTGTTAGCCCTTAGCCGGTTCGGGTAAGGTGCTTTCGCAATAAGCGCAGGGTCCATCACAGGAGAAGGAAAGGGGGGTAGACGAGGTCCCAAAGGAGGTGTGGGGACCGTCTGTGGAGAACTATAAGGGTTGGGTGAAGGTGTTGAGCCTAAAGGGAAATGGAGAATAGGCTCGTGAGAAGGTGGTTTGGTAGAAGAAGAAGGATCAGAAGGAGAAGTGTGTGTGTGTGGAAAAGACTCAGCCGGGGTGTTGATATGATTTTCAGTATTATCAATATCTTCCCCGACATGATTGTTCAGCACTCTTCCCGATCTCAACGTTGTGATGGCATTGAATTAGAATCGAAGGCAGATCTTGGCCTGACTACATTGTAATGCCCAGATTCTGTAGGGGTTGAGAGGGAAGTTTCCCTTTTTCTCTTGCACTCATTTCGGCTTTTAAGCGTGCGATTTCAGCTTCCATCGTGCGAATACTCTCAGCTTGGGACGCTGAGTTTTTCTTTATTTCACTGACGGAAGATCTAACCTCAGTCGAAACATCCATGAAATTTGATAAAAGTGATTTCATGGTTTGAGTGAATTGAGAGAACTCGTCAGAACAGGACTGCATAGGATTAGACTGTGCAGGAGTGTTGCCCTGATTTTGGAAATTTTGTGACTGATAGGGGTGCTGAGTGAGTTGAAGGGGTTGCTGTTGTGGTGGAGGAAGAGCCCTTTGAAATTGGTTCGTGTTTGGAACCGTGTTTTGAGATTGGTTTTGGTTCCAAGCAAAATTCGGGTGGTTCCTCCAACCCTGATTGTACGTGGAAGAATATGGATCGTTTCGAGGTCTTTGAAATGCGGCATTAGAATGCTCGTGACCTTGAAACGCAGAGTTTAATGGACATTCTTCCGTTAAATGTGACGGATCAGAACAGCACCCACAAACAGTTTTGGGGAGTGACACTGGGTTTAGGGAGGCTGCTGCAAATTTGTGTTCCATAGCGTCGAGCTTCTTTTGCATTGCTGCCATTTCAGCTCGAACACCTATGGACACATCTATTTGGTGTACGCCACCCCTATTCAATGGTTGGGTTCCACTCTCCCAAATTAGTGATTTTTCAGCGAACTCTTCTAAGTATCGCCAGGCTTCCCCATCATCCTTAGTCATAAATGTACCTTGACACATGTTTTCAAGGCTCTGTTTAGTATTAGGGTTACTGCCCTCATATATGATTCGGCAAAGCTCCCATCTCGGGATGCCGTGATGAGGACATTAAACCAATAGATCCTTGAAACGTTCAAAGTATTTTGAAAATGGTTCGGCAGGGAGCTGGGCAAATTGGTTCAGTTCGCTACGGATTCGAGCCGTCTTTTGGATTGGGTAAAATTTCTTAAGGAATGCAGCGACGAATTCTTCCCAATTCGTAATAGAATGTGCGGTAGTGTTATATAGCCACTTCTCGGCTATATCGCACAAAGTAAATGGAAGAAGTCGTAGACGCATCGCATCCACTGAAAGTTGTGACGTACCCATCATTGCGCATACGTTTTCAAATTTGGTAATGAAAACGTAAGCGTCCTCGGTCTCGAGTCCGTGGTATTTGGGTAAAAGATTGATATACTGGGGCTTAATCTCAAAGTTATCCCCATTGGCTGGTGGTGTGGATAAGCAGGTCGAAAGAGGACCTCTATGTGGATAGCATCTTTCCTGGAGAGAAATGTGGGGAGGATTCTGCGCACCAACGGACGGTGGCAGATTAGGGTTAAAGAAGTTCGATGGATTCGGATCCATCGATGTGGATGTGGTAGTGGGTAAAGAAAAGGTAAATGGAGAATTATCGACTTCGGAGTCGATAAAAGGTAGTCGGACTAAACGGGCACTAGAATCCCGTGTCCATCCTATCTTGCACTAAAAAGGGTTAGTACAAGTGGCAGCGTTGACTTATAATTAGGGGTAAAATGAATGCGGTGTTTGCGTTTGAAAAAGGGACGGATTTTGAAAAAATGATGCGACAAAACAAATGCAGCACACAACCCTAGAATCTAGTGGTCACCTAGGTCCGGCTCTAGACCGCTCCTAACTGCCAAAAGACAAGCCGCAGGATAGAATCCTCCACTGCCTCTTTGTCCCCCTGTGGCCGGTTAAGTGCCAGGTAAGTGGGAAGGTACTCCACTACGTAGTAGTGGGCCTAATTAAAAACCACTAGCCTTAGACACACTCGCCTTAGGCACCACAAGAAAACGCGGATAAGCAATGAATTACCCACGACCTTCTCTTGTCCTAATTGAGCACGACAGTCCTTAGAGTCTTCTCTAGATTTCTTTTAGTTAATGAGGGTAATGCGGATGCAAGTTTTGCGATTTTCGGGGCCTAGGAAGGGTAATGAAATCCCCACCTAATTTGGATTTGGCCGTGCCCCTTAAATTTCCGTATTAGAATGCAAACAACCAAGAAATCAAAATCACACACAATTTTTTATTTTGCTTTTGCGCGCTGCGATTTATTTGCAAAGAATCCTGCAGCAAAGTGTTAGTTGGAGCTAAAAAGAGGAGAGGGGAGAGAGCAAGAAATCACCTGTACTGAAAATTTTTCAGTGATCCTTCAATGCTGCCGCGTTTCCGCCGCAATGACCACCTAAATGCCGCGCTTCCGCGCTCAGGTTGTGGGAACAGTGAACAATTTTTCAACAGATGCTTTCTGTTGCTATCTCCAGCTCTGTGGTATATCCCAAATAATTTTCCAGACTCCCAGTAAGCTCCAGATCACCTTGCAATCAATTCACAACACACGTATAAGAGTTTGTACGAATTTTGATTTCAAGAAGTAAAATGTAATAATTCTTTCACTTCAAACTAAAAATGTAAATGAATTAGCGCGATCCTCGGCAACGGCGCCATTTTGATTGATCGTTTTTCCCGTTGTGTAGTATATAGAGAAATTTTGTAAAGAACTTCACAACCAAAAACTATTTTGACCGCAATCAAACTACGGTGTCGGATGTAGTTTGTAGTGAGTGCGGATCGTCCACAGGGATTGCACGATTCACTTGTATTTCGATACGTTTGAAATGAAATGTTAAGCAACAATAAAAGAAAACATGATTCAAGAATGATTTGTATTCGAGTGTCACTATTCTTTATGCAAGAATCAAGAAACTATAAACAATCAAGAATCGGTGTTTTGATAATATTTCCAATCAACAATCAAGAATATAAGAGAGGCTCGTAGGAATCGATCAGATCTTTAGACGTGATGTAATCTAAAAGGTTTCTTGTTCATGTCCTTCGAAGAATTGATACTAGATCAATGGTGATCGACGAGAGTTAGGGCTTTCTTGATGAAATTAGGGTTTCATCGCTTAACCCTTGTTCTTTCGAGGATACCATTTGTATTCTAGCCTCTAGCAATTTCAAGAAACGATCGGAACTCCCCAATCTCGAGCGATGTCGATCAAGAAAGCATCGCAACGAATTGGGTCGTCGATTCTTGAACTTGCTAGGGTTTACAAACTCGTGGGATTCAAGAATCGATTGCAAATTTGTTACATCATCATACTAAAGATCGTTTCGACTCCTTAACGAGCGGAGTTTTATTCACACATCACCACAAAGATAATATTCAAGAATTGTAAAGATAACATGATGCGGAATTTAAAGAAAACAAGATAAAAGAATATCACCTTTTATTTAATCAACAATTTCAATACATTCTTTCAAGATCTACAAGAAGAAGAAATCGATCGTTGACTCGGCTTCGCTCGTCTCCGTGGATCGTGGATCTACTTTGATCTCTTGCCCGATTGAAGATCGGCTCGGCTCATAAAAGGGTTGAAGGCATCTTGCTTGGCTTGCACTCAAGATCTTGAATTGTGGTTGGATTTAGGGTTAGGGTTTCCTACAAGCTCTCTCACTAAACTTGAGGAAGAGGGGATGAAGAAAGAGATTGATTTTTCTAAGCTTTCCCAAGGTTGCCAAGATCTAACATGATTAATGAGTGAGCCTAGGGTCTTATTTATAGAACTCCCAAACCCTAGGCTTAGGTTTGAATTGGAACTTTCCCTCCCAAAGTTTGTTGAAGAGTTTCTAGAAGGAGTTTGTTAGAAGTTAGCTTAGGGTTTAAGCTAGGGTTTAGGGAAAGTTCTAGAATAATAGGCTAGTTTAGTGAAGCTCAAAGTGTTTGCTGATCTGGTAGAACTATCTGGAGTCTTCTGGAAGTTTGTGTGCATTTCTGGAATATAGCCAATGGAACAGGAGTTGTGCACCGAAATTTAGGAGATGATCCCCTTGGTCAACCGCGGATCCGCGGCCTAAGCAAGCCTAGGCCGCGGATCCGCGGCCATGTTGAAGGCTTGGCCTTTGGGTCTTCTTCTGTGTACTTAGACTGCTGTTTGGGGCTTTGTCTGATATGCTGAATTGTGATTGCTCCTTTGGATTAGTACCAGATTTGAATTTAGTGAGTTTACGAGTAATTGTAATGGTCGAGCAATGTAATGATCGAGCAAGCTTCTCTTTTCCTGCACAGACTTCGAAACACGGGTTGCAAGATATAGAAAATATGCCATGTGATGAAATGCAGTCAATTTCCGTAGAAATGCCGGTTTTAAGGTCGAATACATGTAATCTGATATTTTGCGACCGATTTTCTAATATGTGAATTATGAATACCGTACACTTCTATATGGATGCAAATGATAAGGAAATTGCCTGTTAAAATATGCAATATTTTCGACTGATCACCACCTCCAGCGTCGCGGATGTAGAAATCCGTAAGACATGGGAGATAGATTGCGTGAGGGCCAGATGCCTCGTACTAGCCTCGATGGACAACGAACATCAGAGGAGGCACGAGAATATGGACCTAGAGTCCATATTTCTCCATACAAAAGAACTGTATGGAGAGCAGTCTCGTATCGCAAGATACGAAGTGTCGAAGAAGCTTTTTTCGGCAAGGTTGGCCGTCGGATCATCGGTAGCGGAACACGTGCTTAAGATGATTGGCTACATTGAGGAGCTCGCGGACCTTGGGACCACGTTGGAGAATGAACTCTATACTGATTTGATTCTCCAATCCCTTCCTTCCACTTACGCCCAGTTCATTCTTTACTTCAACATGCAAGGAAAGGAGGTTGAACTTTCCGAACTTCTGAACATGTTGAGGACTGCTGAGGGCACCCTACAGAAGGGTAGGGAGACATCCACTTTGTTTGTAGGAGGATCTTCCTCTTCTAGGTCCAGGGCGAAAGCCAAGGGCAAGAAGAAGAAAGCCCCCGCCAAACCAAGAGGCGGTGTCAGTAAAGTGGATACGAAGGGAAAAGGAAAAGCAACAAAGATAGCGGGGAAGCTAGTGGGGAAGGAAGAATGCTTCTATTGTCACAAAAGTGGTCACTGGAAACAGGATTGCAAGGCTTGGAAGGCCAGAACACAGGATTTGAAGCGAGTTGCAGCTTCAGCTTCAGGTGTGTATGTTATTGAAAACTGTCTATCAATAAACTCTACATCCTAGGTATTGGATACCGGATCAGGATCTCATATCTGTAATTCTTTGCAAGCGTTGAGAAAGCGTAAAGTTTTGAAGGCAGGTGACATGACCCTCAGAGTTGCGAACGGTGCTAGCATGGATGCTGAGGCCGTGGGGGACTATCACCTGGGATTGTCGGATGGACACTTTTTGGTTTTGCGTAGTTGTTATTATGTACCAAATGCAACCTGTAATATCATTTCTGTATCTTTATTATCTGAAGAAGGTTATGAATTTGCATTTATAAGTAATGTAGTGAACATTCACCTTAATCAAGTTTTGATTGGGTCAGGTACATTGAACAACGGTATATACGTATTAAACCAACCACATATTTTCAATGTCCAGAATACACACAAAAGAAAGTCTCCAGAAATCGATAAAACTTTCTTATGGCATTGTAGACTGGGTCACATCAATGAGAGAAGGTTGACTAAGTTACATGCAGAAGGATATTTGGATTTATTCGAATATCAATCGTATGACACTTGTCAATCCTGTCTCAAGGGAAAGATAACAAAGACTCCGTTCACTGGACACGGAGTAAGAGCGAGCGAGCTCTTGGGACTCGTACACAGCGACGTGTGCGGTCCAATGTCTACACATGCGCGAAGCGGTTATTCTTACTTCATTACTTTTACGGATGATTTCTCAAGGTTCGGACATGTCTTCTTAATGAAGCATAAATCCGAAACTTTTGATAAGTTCCAGGAATATAAGAATGAAGTAGAAAAACAAACAGGCAAAAGTATCAAGGCACTGAGATCTGATCGAGGTGGTGAATACTTAAGTGCCGAGTTCCTGGGTTACTTAAAAGAGAATGGAATTCTCTCTCAGCTTACTCCTCCATACACTCCGCAACATAATGGTGTATCGGAGAGACAGAACCGAACCCTATTAGATATGGTACGGTCCATGATGAGTAACACAGAGTTGCCGCGATCGTTCTGGGGATATGCGCTAGAAACAGCTGCATACCTTTTGAACCGTGTTCCCACTAAGACTGTGCCTACCACACCATATGAGTTATGGAGTGGGAAGAAACCCTATCTTCAATACCTGAAAATTTGGGGATGTCCAGCTTATGTCAAAAAGCAGCATACGGACAAGCTCGAGGCACGATCAGTACTGTGCAAGTTTGTGGGATACCCAAAGAACTCCAGGGGGTATCTTTTCTATTATGCAGAGGAACAAAAAGTCCTTGTTTCTCGTAATGCCCATTTTCTGGAACATCAGTTCTTAGAAAAAGAATTAAGTGGGAGCGCAATAGAACTGGAAGAAATTCCAGAACCACAAGCTATTACTGAAAGCTTAGTAGAACCAGAGGGTTCGAAAGATCAGGACATTCCCATGCCACTCCGCAGGAGTAGTAGGCAGTCTCATCCACCCAAGAGATACTACGGTTTTCTCATTGACGGGGATAGAGAGGATTGCATCATAGACTGTGATGAGCCTACTAGCTTCCAGCAAGCCATTCAGAGCGTCGACTCGGTAAAATGGCTGGATGCAATGCGGACCGAAATGGAGTCCATATACACCAACAAAGTATGGACGTTGGACATTGCTCCAGATGGGGTAAAACCCGTAGGATGCAAGTGGATCTTCAAAAGGAAGATTGGTGTAGATGGACAGGTTGAGACCTATAAAGCTAGACTGGTAGCAAAGGGTTTTCGTCAACGACCTGGTTTGGACTATGACGGAACCTTTTCTCCAGTAGCTATGCTGAAATCCATTCGGATCCTTCTTGCTATTGCTGCCTTCCACGATTATGAGATTTGGCAGATGGACGTAAAGACAGCTTTTCTAAATGGTCATTTAGAGGAGTGTCTATATGGATCAGCCAGAGGGTTTCATTCAGAGTGGGAGCAGCGGAAAGGTGTGCAAGTTGCTTAAGTCCATTTATGGACTAAAGCAGGCATCGCGGAGTTGGAACATCTGTTTTGATGAGACGGTCAAGGAATTTGGCTTTATCAAAAATCCAGATGAACCATGCATCTATTGTAGATTTGTAGCGAGAACTGTAGTATTCCTCGTTTTATACGTGGATGACATTCTCTTAATAGGAAATGACATTCCTATGCTACAATCTGTCAAAGGGTTCTTGTCACACAGGTTCTCCATGAAAGACCTGGGTGATGCCTCATACATTCTGGGTATCCGGATCTACCGTGACAGATTCAAGAGGATATTAGGACTTTCACAGTCCAGGTACATCGACACCATACTAAAGAGATTCAGTATGGAAGATTCCAAGCGCGGTAATCTACCGGCTTGTCACGGGATCACCCTCTCTAAAGAGATGTCTCCCAAGACTGATTTAGAGAGGGATCGCATGTCTATTATACCCTACGCTTCTGCGGTAGGCTCTATAATGTATGCGATGTTGTGTACCAGACCGGATGTGGCTTATGCACTGAGTGTGGTAAGCAGGTATCAGTCAAACCCTGGGGAGAAACATTGGATAGCAGTAAAGAACATTCTCAAGTACCTGAGAAGGACTAAGGAGATGTTCTTGGTGTATGGCGGAAAAGACCTGCAGATTGAGGCCTTTGCTGACTCCAGCTTCCAGAGTGACAAGGATGATTCCAAGTCCATGTCGGGTTTTGTCTTCACCCTCAATGGAGGGGCGGTGTGTTGGAAGAGCTCCAAACAGGAAACCGTTGCTGACTCGACTATGGAAGCGGAATACATCGCTGCATCTGATGCCGTAAAAGAAGCTGTCTGGATGAGGAAGTTCTTGAGAGAACTTCAGGTGGTTCCGTCCATTGTTGACCCAATACCTCTGTATTGCGACAACAACGGGGCTATAGCTTTAGCGAAGGAACCCAGGTCCCATCAGAAATCCAGACACATCTTAAGGCGGTATCACCTGATCAGGGAGATCGTAGATCGCCAGGAGATCGAGGTCCGGAGAGTTGCATCAGAGGATAACACTGCAGATCCATTCACCAAGGCCTTGCCCCAGACTCAGTTCGAGCGGCTGATCGAGATGATAGGTCTACGATACGCCAGTACATGGCCTTAGTGCAAGTGGGAGATTGTTAGTGTATATGCCCTAGAGGCCATTACTGTATCATACTGGTTTGTATATTACTTGATGGAAGCTTAGGATATTCACAGTTGTATATACAATCTTGCTCGAAATGGTAGTATGCTACTTGGTTTGTCTCTGCTTTAATATGTGCATGTGTTTCTTTTAGCATATTGTTGATATACATATTAGTAGAGCCCTTAGGATCTTTGCTTGATTACCAGCGTTGTGATGGCGCTCGCACTTGTGGGAGCTAGGTGATCTATAAGCACATCCTAATACAGGTCCCTGGTCGTTGGACTATCGAGACAGGGCATCGATACTCCGGAGTAGACTAGCGTATGCGCTTCTCATCCCAGTATGGGAGATGGTCTGTCCCACAGCCGTCAATACGTCGTACTTGAGATAGTATGCGGGTGCTCGTTGGGTTACGAGTACACTGGACAGGACTCGTCGGGAACTGTTGGTTGGTAGTATACCTATCGTCAGTTATCAGTTCCCAGGTGACATGAGTACAGCTTAGTCCGCTGACTTGACACTGTCACTTCGCCTCGAGTGTGTTCCCACTGCACTTTGATTACTACCCTACCACGGCTCAAAGGAGTCATGCAAACAGGTAGTTTTTGGGTGCAGTCCCGAAGCACTTGGAGGCAGTGACGGTTAGACAGGATTCGTCTCTCCCGGTATTGGGGGTTGACATCGCGCTGTGTCCAGGAAAGCCATTACACGAGTAGTCCCTGGCCAGGGCAAGCGAGATATACTGGTAGGTTTCCAGTGTTATCTCAGGGTGTTCTGAGCTACACTCCGACACGACTTGTACCGCTATTAGGGGACTGACGTTCACCGCCCCCTAGGCCCGCCATGCGATGTATCAGACGAACAGACCGGACTGTACGGAGATTGTCACATACAGGCTCAGTAGGAGTTCGGATGGGGTTCACCTCGTCAGTCTTCTTATCGACATCTACCTGGGGACCGTTACATACAGCTAGTGCCGCTTGCGGTCTGTGGTTAAACCCACTGCCAGCATAGTGTCGAGTCTTTAGAGTCCCACACAAAGAGCTATTCGCCTTTAGGCAAAATGAGTAGAGGTCGCATGGTTTTGCGACAGGGTTCGTTCACATTCGCGCACTTGTGCACGTTTGCTGTCCGGACAGTTTATACTAGCGGGCTTTGGTTTAAGCCGTATCCTAGTATATGATTTGGGATTGGTTTTTCTCATTGTATTCGTGTTCCTCGGATCACGAATGCGGGTGCGTATGCACAGTTGCTTGACATTGAGGGAGAGGACCTTGATTAGGGTTAATGGCTATTGTCATTTTATTAACTCTAATGCTTATGTGTGTATTATAGTTAATTGATAATTATTTTAAATAATTGTGCATGGTTATGGTTGTTGACCATTTGACTTCCTTGACTTGTTGACCTAGGTTGACACTTTGACCATCATCATTTCTTTTGGAAGATGCTTTTTGATCCTTGCAAATTGAAATGATAATGGTCACATCATGATTAACCATGACAATTATCTTACTAATTATCTAATTAAAATAATACACATATATTTGTGAGAATGGTTCACATTATTCTCATTCTATCATTTCATTTCTCTCTCTTATTCTTCCTCTCCCTCAAGCTCTCCCCTCTCATGTGTTGAGAAACACTTGAGCTTGAGAAAAACCCTCTCTTGATCATCTTTACTCTCATCTAGGGTTGAAGGACTAGCACTTCTTGAACCCTAGTTACTTCTAGCTTGGAGTTGAAGCTAAAGATTGAGGCTTTCGGGTGGATCTTTCTTCGACGTGAGAAGACGACCAAGGTGACCTCCTTCCACCACTCCAAGGAGCAAGGAGAGTAGGACTTAAAGCCCAAGGTATAACCTTTCTAGCACTTAGCTAGTTACTAGTTAGCTTTAGCAAGTTTTTGTTTAGCAAAGATCCTTTAAAGTCTAGTCCATGTTGCCTAAGCTCATAAAAATCCGATTTTTATTCCGTTTTCCGCCTCCCCGCAAGCACCGAGGTGGGCAACGTGGACTTACAGCTAGATACCGTGTCAAACTAGACGATAAAGGCTAGTGACATCGCTATCAAAGATGCTACCAAAGAAGCAGTCTGGGTGTATATTTGTTCATGTGATCAACAAGGTTCCTTCCATTGTGTGACAATGGAGGTGTGGCTTTTTTCCTAGGAACCCCGGTCCCATCAGTGACCTAGACATATTCTAAGGCAGTATCACCTGATCATGAAGATGGTTGATCTCTAGAGAGATCAAGGTTAGGAGAGTAGACTCAGAGGACAACACGGCGGATCCACTCACAAAGGCCTTTTCCCAGAAAGATACTTTTATGGGATGGTTGAGTATGAGATACTATAACCACTGCTATGTGATGGCCCTAGTGCAAGTGGGAGATTGTTAGTTGTATGTATGCCCTAGAGTCCATTACTGTACATGAGATGTATATTGTAGTGGATGCTGGGACATATATAGGGAGGACTTTCTTGCTCGACATGATAGTACGCTATCTGGTTGCTCTTTATCTTAACATGTATACTTACTGTCTCTCTGTTACATGTTGATAAAGCCCTTAGGATGTGTACTCGACTTCCAGGATTACGATGCAGATCATACTAGTGGGGCCTGGGTAGTCCATGAGTACATCCTTCAATGTTCCTAATCGTGGGAATATCGAGACGGGGCATCGATATTCCAGAGTAGACTAGCGTATATCTTCTCGACCCATGTGATGGGCGATGGATGTTCCCATATCCATTGGTGTTTGACATCAGAGATGGTATACGGGTGCTCAGTGGAGACTGGGTACACTGAATAGACTCGCCGAGAACTCCTAGATGGTACCTCATGTCAGATGGCAGTTCTCTGGTGACACTGGTACAGCTTAGTCTGTTGACCCGAGATCGTCATAGAGTCTTTTGTGTCTCCCACTGTGCTTTGATTTCCACCCTACCACGGCTCTACTGAGTCGTGCAAACAGGTGGTTTTTTGGTACAGTCCCGAGTCACATAGAGGCAATGAGAGATAGGAGGGGATTCGTCTCTCCCGGTATTGGAGGTTGATGTTGCGCTATGCTCGACTGGCCATAACTGGAAATCCCTTACCAGGGTTGATGTGATTTACTGGTAAGTGTTATCAGTAGTTTCACGCTCGTTATGGACCTTACATCAGCATGACTTATCAAGCTACTGGGGTCTGACGTTTACCACCCCTAGGCGAGATATGCGACATATCAGACTAACAGACCGGACTATGCGGTAAGTGTTACTGATTGGATTCACAGGAGTGCGAGCAGGCTTTCTCGTTGATCTTCTGATCGCTCAATACCCGGGTGGACGTTACATTTAGCAGACCGCTTGCGGCTTGTGGGTGAATGATATGATCACCACCTACTGCCGACGTATTGACGAGTCTTCAGAGTCCTACACAGAGGTTTCCTGGCTCGAGCGAAACGAAATAGGAGAGCATATGAGATATGTGCGGGACCGAGAATAATACCAGTATGCGATACTGTATTCTATTCTCGCGATTTGTATCATCGGTCGATTATATGCGATATAGCCGGGTTACCGAATCATGTGTTGATTCGATATATTGATACACTAGATATTAGTCGGTTATATGCGATATGACCGGTTCATTAAATCAAGTGTTGATTTAATAATTTAATATATAATTATATATTTGATATATTACTTTACATTAAGTAGTATTGGTTCACTTAAGATTGCTTTTCTCACTTGATGTGCACATAATGTATATGTGATATATGTTTGTGTACATGATTGTTTCATGCTTGATGATACATGCAAACTTGGGTGTGTGTATGAATTACACCATATTTAAGATAATGGTTAGGGTTTATATTTATTTTGTAATTTAAAATGGTGGCTTTCTTTGTCTTGACTTGAAGCTTCATGAAGCTTAAAGCATCTTTGACAAAGTCCACACACTTTGTTTTACTTAAGATATTTATTAACCAATCCATTAACTTAAACCATGGTTTAGTCTCTACAAAGGTTAGTGGATGATACTAACTCACCCATGGTTGCATAATTGAATATAATTATCTTCACTTGAGTTTTCATTCTTGCTTCTTCCCCTTCTTCATCCAAAAGAAAACCTTGCTAGATTTTTCCAAGTGAAGAAATAAAGTGAGAAATCAAAATCTAAAGTGAACGCATTTCCTATTTCTTCATCCTCTACTACTTTCCATTTAGTTTAGGGTGTTCTCTTCACAAAGTTCTTGACCTAGTGAAGTGATAGCTTGAGTTTAAGTCTCCTCGACGTAGATCATTTTCGGCCTCGAAGACTACGAGCAATCTTGTTCATTTCTCCGGGGAATTCCATACTTGAGTCCGGGAGCTTGATGATCGCAGCGAAGGGACGTCTGTTTCCTGATTTAAAATCAGGAAAGCCTACGGAAGAGGCATCACGTGCTAGCACGTGACCAGTAGTCACGTGTTGGCACGTGACAACTAAAAGCAGCAGCAAAGGCAGATTCAGCTCCTTGATTAAATCAAGGAAAAGGCTTCAGAAAAGGTCACGTGCTCACACGTGACCAGGGGTCACGTGTTGGCACGTGACGGGTGAGCAGCGACCAGAAAACAGAGCGCAATAGGGAGAAGGAAAGCTAGTTCCAGGGGTCACGTGCTTACACGTGACCATGGGTCACGTGGCCACACGTGACCGGCTTTCAAAGCCTATCTATTTAACAGAATTAAATTCTGAACAGTATTCAAATCTCTCCAATGGGGAATGATTATTTGAAACCGATTGGATTAAAGATTTAAAGATGATTAAATATCACTTATCTATGGAAAAATGTTGAACTTGGAAAGATTTCTCCTTAAAATCTAACCGAAACAACAGAAGAATATCTTTGGATTTAAAATCCAATGGTGGATAAAATTCACCTAATAATCCAAAGGTCCAAATGAATGATGAATGCAAATCAAATCTCTAATGAATACAAATCAGATCCCTCAATGAATGAATCATCGAAAACTAATTGATTCTGCTCCTTCTCCTATAAATAGGAGCCAAGGGAAAGATAAAGGGAGATACACAGAGAGAGATAGAAAAGAAAGGGAGAGAGCCTGGAGACTTTGGAAGAATTTGATCTTCTGCAAAAGAAAACCCTAGGTAAGAAGGGGGAGGCTTTCAAAAAAAAGAAAAAAGAGAATTTAATTCTCAAAAGAGTTTAACTCTGATATTAAAAAGAAGAACTTAGTTCTCTCTTTAGCAGAGGATCTGCAAAGTGCAAATCTCCCCATGAATTGAGAATTTAATTCTCATTGGGTTGAGATCCTGCCATACAGATCCAAAGCATAATGTGGGAATGGATGTTTGAGAATTTAATTCTCATAGAATTATAGGCATTTAATTCCTTCGAATTAAAATTAGGGTTTAACCCTATGTTGTAGGAATTTAATTCCTTCAAAAATGAACAGAGACAGGGTTTAACCCTAGTTAAGAACTTAACACTGTCAAAATAACAGGAATTTAATTCCCTTAAGAAAGAAGAAATTAGGGTTTAACCCTATGATACAATTCAGTTCTTCACATACATCAGGAATTTAATTCCTACAGAAGAAAAGCCGGGGTTTAACTCCATCTAAGAATATAATTCTTCAAAAAGAAAAGTGGGAATTTAATTCCTCTAAAGTTATTGCTAGGGTTTAACCCTATGAAGAATTTAATTCTTAAAAAGATAAACACATCTTCAAACAGGCAGAGAAACAGGGTCACGTGCTACCACGTGACCCCTGAAAAGATCCACAAAAAAGAAGCTCTAGGCCGCCCTTACGTGTCACCACGTGACCCCCAATGAACATTTTAACAGATCGAAGCATGAGCCCCCATCACGTGCCTACACGTGATGGCTTTCAGAATTAAAAGTGTTAAACACTTATCTGCAGAACAAAATAAAGAGCTCTAGGGCGCCCTCACGTGCTACCACGTGACCCCTTAGCCGAAGCTTTAACAGACAAACATCAAAATGCCCATCACGTGATAGCACGTGATACTTCAAAGTATTCAAGACTTTTGACCGAATGAAATAAAGAGAAGCAGGGCGCCCTCACGTGTTACCACGTGACCCCTCTTGCCTTAGTGTTCAACACTAAATTGAAACTCTGTTCCCAGTGTTTAACACTGATTTACTTTAGTGTTCAACACTAATTTAAGATCTCTGTTGCCAGTGTTTAACACTGATTTGCTTTAGTGTTTAACACTAATTTGAAAGCCCTGTTGCTAGTATGTGACACTGATTATCTCTTGGCGTTTAACATCAGTTTGTCAATCTCATTCCCAGTGTTCAACACTGTTGGTCTCTAGTGTTTAACACTAGTTTTAGCCCAATTGGCTAAGTTTCCAGAGGTAAAGCCTCTCCTTCAATGGACCAACAGAGGGCCCATATCCTAAGCATGATTGGACTTAGCCCAAGCTGGCCATAAGTCCTCAATTCAGGCTTAACTGAGCCAATGGGCTCATAATATGATTAATTGATCTTGGTTCTAAATTGGGCCAAAGACTATTTAATCTACCTCGGTTTAAGGGTACATCTCTTCACTCCTTTGATTGGCATTGTAATTCCTCAACGTCTTCAAAGAGGTGACGGGTCCCGATGACCACACATTGATACGGATGTGGGGTCCTTAAACTCATGGACTATGAGGTCCTTAACCTTGACCGGGATGTCTTAAAACTAACGACGGACTGTGGGGTCCTTAAACTCATGGACTATGAGGTCCTTAACCTTGACCGTGATGTCTTAAAACTAACATCGGACTGTGGAGTCCTTAAATCCACGGACTACGACGTCCTTAACCTTGACCGTGATGTCTTAAAACTAACATTGGACTGTAGAGTCCTTAAATCCACGGACTACGATGTCCTTAACCTTGACCGCAATGTCTTAAAACTAACATTGGACCGCAATGTCCTTAAACTACCTATGGACCGCAATGTCCTTAAAACTACCTATTGACCGCAATGTCACTAAACTAAACAACAGGGCTCCCCTAATTGCTCTCTTGTCGAATCTAAACGATCCCGTTAAGTTGATCTTAGCCTAAAACTAGACTAACGTATCCTTAACAAATGTTTAAGTCGATCTTAGTCTCAAACGAGACTAACGTATCCTTAAACACAACCCCCAAACCCAAATCTAAGATAATACGGATTTGGACTAGTCCACGCCCTACGGGTGACGACATAACTCAGTCTCCGTATACAATCCACGGGCAACCAAACACAAAATAAACACACACGACACGAAGTGACCATCTGGAGAAGGAGAAAATGGTTACCGCGATGCGGTAACGTAATTAACTGCAGGGGCTTGCGCCTGCAGGGAAGAGCGTCCCCATAATCAAAAACCCCTCAAGGGAGGGGGAATCTGATGAAGTCTTCTACATCGGACGCATCCGTTTAAACCTTCGATACACGGTGCCATAAATCAACTTGGCATCTTCGGAGAGGTGGACAGATAGCACCAATTAGCATCTGCCCCGAATCTCAGACGAGACGCCCCCGCGTCGCGCCGTCTTTCGGAGGGGAACAGATTCTGGCACGCCCGGTAGGACCTTTTCCTCTTTCCACTCCACACTTCGTGTGTCGTGATTCGCGAACCAATCGCGGTTCGCTAATGGTTGCCCTTGGGTTTCGAAGTACTAAGATTTGGCGTTTCGTTTGCTGCAGAAAACAAAGGATCAATGGCGTTCAACTGCTCGAACTGCAAATGCAACCGACGCTCCGCCTCACTTGGAGGTGTTGCATATGGACCGCAGGCTGCTTCCCTATTCACTATACCTGTGGAGCAAGTGACTCAAGCTACCACCGGTCTATTCTTTGGGACCATGCTCCCGCCGGTGAACATTAACATCCCAATGCCCGTACCGGAATCGTCAAAGAAGTCGGTCTTTGATCGACTTGCTACACCCACGGCCCCTCTCAGCGGGTCGTCCAGCTCCTCGGTCTTCGCCAGACTGGGCCAAAATTCCTCTTGGCCCATAATGAAGCTTGCAATCCCAGAGAAGATTATTCCGAAGAGGACAACCATCCCTGCTCCTGAAGTCATCAAGGTGGCTTCTCCTACTAAAGAGTCGGTCTTTACAAGATTGGCTATTCCAGCTCCCGCTCCTGCTATCCAAAGGACATCGGTCTTTAACAGGCTGACACCAGCAGTGACCCCCCATCTACACAGGGGGAAAGACAAAGCTATCGCCATCACCAAGCCGATTCTATCAGCACGGAACGCTCGACGTCGTTACTGGCGCCGAGTGAGGAAGGCCGGAGGCAACTCTCCTTCTGGGCTAACTCCTCCAGCCCCAACGACAGAAGTCAATGCTGCTGTTCCAACTGAGAACAGCTTCGAGATGCTAAATAAGGTGTGTAGGAATTCTCCTACCGCGGCGCTAAAGAGGTCTCCCCCTCCGCTGAAAAAAGCTGTAGAAGTAAAGCCAGAACAACCCCAATCTCCTCAACGGCTGTCCTCCAAAATCTATAAAGTCTGGCGGCAGACCCGAGACTCAGTGATCGATCCAAATTTCTCCCGCCAGCACAAGAAGCTGAAAATCCAACAGGAGGTCAGTCATCATGATAAGCCACGAAAAGCTGTCTGGGTGCCCACCTCAACGGCCCCCTCAACTTCCACTGCTCATAAAAAGAGGAGGCCGGAGAAGATCCCCGGGCCTGCAATGAGAGCTAAAGGCACTGAGCCCAGACGCCCTAAGTCTGGGGGCATGATGGTCCATACTGTATACATGGCGTCGGGGAAAGAAGATAGCCGCGCGTCCACAGGTCATAGACCGCTTACACGGTCAGTGACCAAAGCTCAGGAGCAACAGCAAAAGCTCCAGGAAATGATGATCGCAATGGCCGCACTTACTGGGCCGAAAGAAAGCCCCGAGGCGTCCTCGGATCAGAAACAAGAACAGGAAACCGACGCCGAGTTCCTCCGGAGGATACTAGAAAAGAAAGATAGAGAGGCTGTAAAACAAGCGGCCGATATAAAGCAAATAGCCCACTTATTCCAGGACATGGTGGGAATGATGATCCAACAAGACCCACCTGCTGAGGATCCTCCGATCGTCCTTGAAGACGACAGGGGAGAAACGTCAAATCCACCGCCGGCTCTCTCAACGGCCAAGGAAGAGACAATCTCTAAGGCTGACTTGGACGACTATATAGCCCAGCAAATCAGGGTTCATCATGCGACTGAGGCAGATGGTCAAGTCGTAAAAACGGGGCGACCATATCCGAGCTGGTATGACCAAATCAAATATCCGCCGGGTTATACAATATCAAAATTCCACGTGTATAAGGGGACCGGCAATCCCCACCAACATGTTGCCCAGTTCAGGGCCCTTTGCGGTAACACCGGCGGTGACGATAAACTGTTGCTTCGCCAGTTCGTGGGCAGCTTATCAGAAGCAGCGTTCGAATGGTATTCGGAACTCCCGAACGATTCTATCAAGACGTTCGCTGAAATGGAAGTGCTATTCACTCAGCGATTCGCAAGCGCCAGCGAACGCACTCCAATAACAGCATTGATTAATGCCAGGGTGAAACCAGGCGAAACGTGGGTCCAGTATGCTATACGCTGGCGAAATTTATGGTCGAAATGCGAGCAACGCATTGAAGAAGCGCCCGCGGTGGGCATGTTCGTGGGAACCCTAGACCATCATGCAACTATCTCCCAGTTCATGATATTCTTTAAGCCAACCACGTTTCAGGCTTTAATCGACAAGTTGGCCCAGATGGACCAAATGGGTCACAGACCATCTCCCCCGAAGCCGGAGCCTCGGAGTGACAAGGGTAAAGGGAAGGCAACCTTCGTTGCGAATGCGCAGCAGCAACCTAGTGCCCCAAAGCTGGCGGATCAACTGGAAGAAAGATGCCGATATTATAATGAGAAGATGAAGCGCCCCTACTCGTTCCCATGGGATAAGACAAAACGGTTATTCGAGCTGGCAATACGCAACAGACTTATAAACCTGCCAAATCCAAGGCGACCGCCACAACCCACTGAGGTGAATAACCCCAACTATTGCCCTTACCATCAAACGGTGAGCCATCCGATTGAGGATTGCTTTGTTTTCAAACGATGGATTGAAGATCAATACCTCCAGGGGAAGTTCGCACTATCCGAAAAATGGAAGGTGAACCCACCACAGCCGCATACTCCTAAGAAAGCAGATACACCGGGGGCAACCTATTCCTTTATTGAAGAAGCTCCATGGGAGGTCATGCTGTCAACTAAAACCAAAAGAATGCTGAGGGACCTTCATGCGTGCCCAGCAGTCGAATGGAAGAACCCGCTCGAACCTCAAATCATCAAAGAGATACTAAAGCCACGCCCAACTACAAAGATCCGTGGTGATGGCCCAAGTGCTCACACCCAGCCGTCAAAATTTTTGAAGAAAAAGAAGAAGAAATCTAAGAAGCCCATGGAGCCTGGAGACAAGCGCACGGATTTACAGAAACAGATCGACGCGCTGGAAGAGTACAATCAAAAAGCGCGGACTCCCGTCACGCTACAAGAGTTCCTCAACCATGTCTTTCAGGAGGAAGATGATGGAGAGAGCTCATCGGATGAATCCGAGGGACATGTGGTGAGTTGTCATGTGATTTCCCACTCGGAAGATGAGAAAGCTCCTGGCACTGAGGAACTGGGGGCACAGCCTGAGGCAGAACTTGTATGGCCAACAGAGGGAATGATCGACGCCTTTCTAGACGAGATTCGTTTGAAGAGTAAAGTCGATCAGGAGCGTGAGATGGCTGCATCGGAAGGAGCCAAGCGCAGGCGACTAAACGAAAGAGTCGAAGCACTCCCGCTAGATCAAAAGACATCCGATGCGAATAAAAACGTGTTCAAGACGAGGAAAAGGTTTGCCAAAGCCATGTCGATGGGAATGAAGCTACCACCCTCAGAAGAAAACACGCTCGATGGGGCGGAGAGGCATCCCAATTATTGCTCATATCATCGGAAAATTTCACACCCTACGGAGGAATGCGACGGTTTTAGGATATGGTGGCAAGGATATGTTGCTCACCGGCAGCATTTTAAGCGCATGAAACGCAGAACTCGTCGGGAGCGAAGAAGTACAACCGACAGGCACAAAAGAACTACCGACAGCTGTTGCATGGTTAACGCCGGAGGATCACAAGTTCTCACCTTTGGGAGCGACTCTGATGAGGAAATGGCTTTGGGCCCTCTCTTTAAAGAGTCCGTCTTAGGGAAAGAGGAAGAACCGAAAGCCTGCGAGAACATTCAGCTGCGCAATCGCATGCTCCCGGAAAAGAATCTCGGACCCGCGAATAGAAAAGATAAGGGAAAGGAGAAGGTCACTAAGGATATCACCTTAGATGACCAAGTCATGGAAGAGTTGACTGCCAAAGACCCTCCCAGGAAGGGTAAGGTGGACTACAACATCCTAGCGCACCTAAGGAAGCTACCTTCTCAGCTCAGCATTCTCGATGCCCTCCTATTATCAAAAGAAGCGCGAGATTCATTAATCAAGACGTTACAAGAACCCGAGCAATTCCAAGCCTTCCTCGTCGAAGAAGGATGAAGGATGAACTAGAAGAAGTGCACACGGCCGATATCACTTTCGGTGACGAAGACCATCTCCTCGGGACGTGCGACCACAACCGTCCCCTATATGTCTCTGGATACTGCCATGATATCAAGATAGGCAAGATCCTGGTGGATAATGGATCCTCTGTCAATCTCCTTAATGTTCGGGTGTTGAAGGAAATCTGCATGAGCGTACAGCACCTCACTCGTGACAAAATTACCATCTTCGGTTTCAACTCCCAGTCATCACGGACTCTCGGATCTGTAATACTAACATTACGCTTCGGACTGCTCGTCACGGACATCAAGTTTCACGTCATTGAAGCCAAGACCTGCTACAACGCCTTGCTCGGTCATCCTTAGTTACATGAGTACAACATCATCCCTTCTACACAGCATCAGTGTATGAAGTACTTCAAGGATGGTTTTGAGTATACCGTGACGGGTGAGCTGAACCCATTCTCCGTGAACGAAGTCCGCAAGTACGAAGATGCAAAGTACTTTTTGCCAGACTTCGAGGATACAGAAAAGTGTCGCAAGCCGGAGAACAAAGTCGTCGCCACCATCCATGTTTTCGGGAGCGATACCGAAGAAGAAGAAGAGATAGTTTACGCTGGGCCGTCTCGACGCAACAACCCGGGACCGTCCGCCCCCATGTTGATCTCCGGAAGTGACTTGGAAGATGAGCTTAATGCCGTGTTCTCCAGTCGGCCGTCAATACAAGCATCCTCTGGTGATGATCAGAGTTTGCAAATCACCATGGTGCCGCGAAAACACTATAAGGATCTCGACGCACTTCGAGCTCACAATGTGCAGAACCTACCGACGTTTTACGTCCCTCCCAGGCGAAAGGGTGAAAAGATGATCCTATTCTACCAATCCACAGAAACGAGAGTGGAGAAAGAGATATGGCATGGCGCGGATGTTACACTCGAAAGGCTCCAACCCATCCGTTTGCCCAGATATTACACAAATGGACTAAGGAAGCTATTGAAGCGCCAAGGAGTACCCTTAAAACAGACTGTTCGACAAGCTCAGTTCTACAACAAGATTTGGAATGCCCCTGGGACTCAGCGCAAATTGCCCAACTGGAGAATGGAAACGCTTGGGCTTGGATATGTGAGATCCAGGAAACGCGAGCGAGTCCACGGCAGCTACGCCATATATAACTTCGATGAGGAGAAGGACACCCTGTCGGGGGATGCTAACCCCTCGTCAAAACTGGATCCCGCGAGCGAAGTGCCGAGTCCGTCATTTGAAGAACAAGTGGACAAGCTTATCAGGAAAGCAGGTCAAAAGGCTCGGGAAGACCACAACCGCGAGATGGCCATCTATGAGAAGGCCTGGATGCAACGTCTGTTTCAACAGGCTGCAAAAGACAAAGATGCTCCTCCCTGTCAACCCGTTGTACAAAAGGCCCGACGCAGAGGTAGAAGTAAGTTAAGAAGCGGAAAGAGGAGCCGACAACAACGATGCAGGATTAGAGAGTCATGTTATCGGGTATAGCGCGGCCCGAATTTGTCCCTCATGAAGAAGATGAGTCGAGCGTATTCCTTCCCCCGAGACAAGACGAAGAAGTTACTCGAGCTTGCTATAAAACATAAAATGATCGCACTTCCAGAGTCTAAGCACCCTGAGCAAGCTAACAAAGTTTCTTATCCGAACTGTTGCTCTTATCACCGAGCCATAGGACACCCTATCGAAGACTGCTTCACCTTCAAGAACTGGGTCGAAGACCAGTACCAGCAAGGCAGATTTGCTTTATCCAGCAGCTGGAGGGTAACGCCGCCACAAGAGCACGAACTCAAGGCCGCAAGAGCCGAACCAGACCCACATCGATCTTGGAAGCAGATTCGCACCTGTCACATGATTACAATATTAAAAGAAGAGCCCGAGGACATAGATGAGCTCCCTTGGTGCTTCGAAAACAATGACAATGAGGTAATCTCAGAATTTCCACCGGCTCCGAAAGAACTGGAGGATGGAATACATACTACTGCGGATAACCTCAAGAAGATTGAGTTGGGATCGGCAGACGATCCGCGACCGACATTCGTCAGCGAGCTGCTATCTGAAGAAAGGGTGGCTGCGTTAAAGGACGTGCTTCTACAGCATAAAGATTGCTTCGCGTGGAACTATTCCGAGATGCCGGGATTAGATCCAGAGATTGCTGTGCATAAATTAGCAATATCCCCGGATATCAAGCCAGTCAAGCAGGCGCCGAGAAGGATGCGGCTCGAGCTAGAGATGAGCATCAACGCCGAAGTCAAGAAGCTGATCGATTCTGGATTTATCCAAGAAGTCCAATATCCTGACTGGATCGAAAAAATCGTCCCGGTAATGAAGAAAAATGGGACGGTGCGTTTATGCGTGGATTTCAGGGATCTCAATAAAGCCTGGCCGAAGGACGATTTCCCAGTACCGGTAACCGAGCTGATGATAGATAACACGTCCACTCACGAGGATTTCTCCTTTATGGACAGTTCATCAGGGTACAATCAGATAAAGATGCATCCCGAAGACCAGAAGCACACCGCCTTCAGGACTCCTTTGGGTATATTCTGCTACAAGGTGATGCCCTTCGGTTTAAAGAACGCCGGTGCCACCTATCAGAGGGCCATGACGAAGATCTTCGATGACCTTATACATGAAATCGTCGAATACTATATCGACGATCTCATGGTTAAAAGCAAATCATACGAGGAACATCTCGAGCATCTAAAGACCGTATTTTGACGCCTTCGGCAATACAACTTGAAGATGAACCCTCTCAAGTGTGCATTCGGAGTTTGTTCGGGCAAATTCCTGGGATTCATCGTCCGACACCGAGGCATCGAGATAGATCCGTCAAAGATCAAGGCGATCATGGAAATGCCTCCGCCGAGAACTCTCAAACGGTTGCGGTCTCTCCAAGGAAAGCTCGCATATATTCGGAGATTTATAGCCAACTTCTCGGGCAAGTGTCGTCCTTACAGCCACCTGATGAAGAAGGGAACCCCGTTCGTCTGGGACCAAAAATGCCAAAGCGCGCTAGACGAGATCAAGCAATACCTGCAGAACCCGCCAGTGTTGGCTGCTCCAGTCAAGGGAAAGCCTCTTATTCTTTATACAACAGCCCTCGAAGGTTCCTTAGGCGCATTATGGGCAAAGGAGAATGATCGAAGGAAGGAGAGAGCTCTTTATTACTTAAGTCGAGTTCTGCTGGGGGCAGAAAGCAATTACTCCCCTATCGAAAAACACTGCCTGGCGTTAATCTTCACGATAACAAAACTCCGGCACTATGCATTGGCATATGAAGTCTGTCTTATATCAAAGGTGGACCCCCTAAAATATCTAATGTCAAAGGCCATATTGACAGGGAGACTCGCTAAATGGGCCCTGCTCTTGATGGAGTTTTCAATAACCTATCAGCCGCTTAAGGCAGTGAAAGGCCAAGCCATCGGCGACTTCCTTGCTAAGCATCCAGTACCTGCCGGTTCTCCTCTAAATTGCGATTTGCCGGACGAACATGCGTTTGACGCGATCGACGGTGGTGATACCCGATGGGAACTTTATTTCGATGGAGCGTCCTCCATAAAGAAGCGCAAATAAAGTACCCCAATGATCAAATCGGGGGTAGGCCTCATCTTCGTAACTCCACAATGAGGGATTATGCGCTTCGCTTTCTCCTTAACAGAACCGAGGACGAACAATGAAGCCGAATACGAAGCTTTGATAGCAGGCCTCGAGATCGCCATTGACATGGAAATTGAAAACCTCCTCATATATGGGGATTCTCAACTGGTCGTTAGTCAAGTAAACGGCGAATACCAAACGTGCAGACCGGAGTTGGTAAAGTATGGTGAAAAGGTGCAACAACTGTTGACCCAAATTCTCTCCTATACTTTGGAAAGTATACCACGCGCTGAAAATAGCAAAGCAGACGCGTTAGCTAAGCTCGCTTGACGAGAAACTCGATGACGTCAGAATCGTGGTACAAAGCCGTCGAGTGCTCGCCCCAGCAGAAATACCTCCGGAATCATACGAAGAAAAGGGAGCGACTGAGCAGACGACCCTACAAATAAAAGACCGTGAGAAGGCTGAGGACTGGAGGGAAGTCTTCATAGACTACTTTAAGTCCCACCGAATGCCCGAAGAAGCGTCCTCAAGACATCAGCTCATGAAACGAGCTCTATCTTTCACTCTAGTCAACGATACTTTATACAAGAGATCGTTTGATTCTCTGTGGCTGAGATGCTTAGGACCTGACGAAGCAGAAAGAGTTGTTCAGGAAGTTCATGACGAAATCTGTGGTTCTCATCAAGCAGGCCTGAAGATGAAGTTAAAAATTAAACAGATGGGTTACTACTGGCCCACAATGATCCAGGACTGCCTCGAATATGCGAAGCGGTGCCACTCATGCCAAATTCATGGGGACTTTATCCACCAGCATCCAAATCCACTCCATCCAACGGTGGCTAGCTGGCCATTCGAAATGTGGGGAACTGACATAGTCGGCCCCATCGAACCAGCATCGTCCAAGGGACATCGTTTCATCTTGGCGACGACCGATTACTTCTCCAAATGGGCAGAGGCAGTGCCGTTGAGGGAAGTGAAGACGGAGAATATCCTCTATTTCTTCAAGACGCACGTCATTTATCGGTATGGAACTCCGCGACGGATCATTTCCGATAACGGGCCGGCTTACAGAAGCCACAAGATCAGTCGCTTCGCGCAACAACACAATATAGACTGGAGATATTCCTCAGTTTATAATCCGCGAGCTAACGGCCTAGCTGAGGCCTTCAATAAGACCTTGACAAAGATCATGAAAAAGATGGTGTCCCGAAATAAGAAGGACTGGCACGAGAGACTGCAAGAGGCTCTTTGGGCGTACCGAACTACGTTCAAGACAGCCACGAGCACAACGCCATACGCATTGGTATTCGGTACGGAAGCAGTACTCCCCCTTGAGATAGAGCTACCGTCTCTACGAGTGGCAGTCCACTGCGAGTTGACAAACGAAGAAAATGCTCACCTTCGGCTTGAGGAGCTTGACGCCCTTGATGAAACCCGGCTCATAGCGCAACAAAATCTGGAGGCTTACAAAGCGAAAATGACGCTCTCGTATGAAAGATTGACCAGACCGAGGACATTCCGCCAAGGCGAACTCGTGCTAGTGGTCAAAAGGCCTATGATCCCCAATCGCGCCAAGCGGGGAAAATTCGAGCCAAACTATGAAGGCCCGTACATCATAGATAAGGTCTACCAGGGTGGAGCCTATCTACTCATAGACATGCACGGTGAAAGGCCTTTCAGGCCAATAAACGGCCGCTTCCTAAAGAAATACTACGCTTAATGAGCTACAGCCTAGGTCAATGATAGATGACGACGACTATGTCCGCTCGCTATCTTCCTAAAGCTCAAACTCTATAAGTAGTAGCCGGCCCTCACCTCAAACGGACCGAAACGTCCTTAAACTAACCACGGACCGAAACGTCCTTAAACTAACCACAGACCGAAACGTCCTTAAACTAACAACGGACCGAAACGTCCTTAAACTAACGACGGACCGAGACGTCCTTAAACTAACATCGGACCGAAACGTCCTTAAACTAATGTCGGACCGGAACGTCCTTAAACTAATGACGGATCAAAATGCCTTTAAAACTACTACCGCAGCATCCTTAGGCTGACGAGATAAAAAAAAATAAAATAATAAAAATAAAAAAAACGGTATGTCCATAAGCAAAAAGGGCACGGATGAAAACCCGAAAGGGCTCCGTGAGTAAAAACAGCAGGACTACCAGCGAGTGTTCGTGAAAACCCGAAAGGGCGCGACCTCGTAAAAAAAAAGAAGAGAAAAAAAATAAATAAATAACGGTATGTCCATAAGCAAAATGGGCATGGATGAAAACCCGAAAGGGCTCCGTGAGTAAAAACAGCAGGACTACCGGCGAGTGTTTGTGAAAACCCAAAAGGGCGCAACCTCGTTAAAATACACTTGCAGGGTCCTTACGACCTTGTAAGGAGAAACCACCCGCATGAGATCCTTACGACTCACAAGGGAGTAACACACTTAGGGATCCTCACGATTCCTAAGGAGAAAAGACACTTGCGAGATCCTCACGACTCACAAGGAGAACTCTCTTATGGGACCCTCACGGCTCATAAGACTTGAAAGTCTTATGTTACAAAGACCTAAACCTGTGCTTAAGCAAAATCCCCCATAACCTTCGACATTGCCCTACAAGCGGCTCATACTGACCCTTGTATACAATCCACGGGCGCGAATAAACATTTCATCAGCAAAGTCCCACCCGTGACTAGGGGTAGGTCCCTATGGTGAACAACCCTTATAAGTCCTCTCGACTTATAAGGAGAAAGCCCTCTTGTAGGATCCTTACGACTTACAGAGGAACATACACTTAGGAATCCTCACGATTCCTAGGGAGAAAATACACCTACGAGATCCTCACGACTTGTACGGAGAAATACCTTCGTGAGACCCTTACGGCTCATGAAGTCAAAAGCCTTAGTCGACGGAACCCTAACCCTGTTTGCTAAGCCACCTTTGTTCAACATCGACAGAGGGAGATGATGATTCGCTCTTGGCCATATCCCAGTTGTAGTGGTGCTGATGCCGAAATCTGTGTCTAATTTCAGGTTTATGGCGAAAAGCCAGTAGGCCGCACGTGCATACGAGATAGCCGAAATGATGGGGCAACTTGCAATAAAAAGCAGCAGGTAAAAATGTATGCACGCAAAATAGACGAAATGATGGGGCAACTCGCAATAAAAAATAGCGAGTAAAAATGAAATAAATAGCCGAAATGATTGGGCACCGCGAAAAATAGCCGAAATGATAGGGCAATCGCGACCTCTGCGATATAAAAGCTGAAATGATAGAGCATTGCGGAAAAAGAAATAAATTAAAAAAAAGTTTTAATTTATGCCCTACAGGTGATGTTCCATCACACCCTGTATACAATCCAAGGGCGTAAACAAAAAAGGGATCATACTTCTCCCCTAGGTTTCGTCATAAGAAGAAGCAAAATCTCGACGGGCTGCGAATGACTTAGAGATCATCTCAGCACTCGTCTCGCAACAACGAACACGACTTCAAGCGAAACGAAACAGCGGCAACTCCCAGTTCCATGGCTCGGCGATATCCTGATCACCGAAAAGTCAAATCCCAATTCCGTGAAATGCAAATACAATCAATGAAATTCCTGGTTACGTGGAACGCGGATAACGTCACTCTTTGACCCCGTGGAAAACGTCCAGAGTGGATCCTGGTCCTCGCAGAGCACGGCAGTGAACCCGTGTGAAGAATCCAGAGCGGAGCCTAGTCCTCGCCGAGCACAGCAGAGAACCCGTGTGAAGCATCTAGTGCAAAATTCCTCGTTACGTGGAACGCGGATAACGTCACTTTTTGACCCCGTGGAAAACATCCAGAGCAGATCCTGGTCCTCGCAGAGCACGGCAGTGAACCCGTGTGAAGCATCCAGAGCGGAGCCTAGTCCTAGCCGAACACGGCAGTGAACCCGTGTGAAGCATCTAGTGCAAAATTCCTGGTTACGTGGAACGCCGATAATGTCACTCTTTGACCCCGTGGAAAACATCCAGAGTGGATCCTGGTCCTCGCAGAGCACGGCAGTGAACCCGTGTGAAGCATCCAGAGCGGAGCCTAGTCCTCGCCGAGCACGGCAGTGAACCCGTGTGAAGCATCTAGTGCAAAATTCCTGGTTACGTGGAACGCGGATAACGTCACTCTTTGACCCCGTGGAAAACGTCCAGAGCGGATCCTGGTCCTCGCAGAGCACGGCAGTGAACCCGTGTGAAGCATCCAGAGCGGAGCCTAGTCCTTGCCGAACACGGCAGTGAACCCGTGTGAAGCATCTAGTGAAAAATTCCTGGTTACGTGGAACGCGGATAACGTCACTCTTTGACCCCGTGGAAAACGTCCAGAGCGGATCCTGGTCCTCGCAGAGCAGGCAGTGAACTCGTGTGAAGCATCCAGAGCGGAGCCTAGTCCTCGCCGAGCACGGCAGTGAACCCGTGTGAAGCATCTAGTGCAAAATTCCTGGTTACGTGGAACGCGGATAACGTCACTCTTTAACCCCATGGAAAACATCCAGAGCGGATCCTGGTCCTCGCAGAGCACGGCAGTGAACCCGTGTGAAGCATCCAGAGCGGAGCCTAGTCCTCGCCGAGCACGGCAGTGAACCCGTGTGAAGCATCTAGTGTAAAATTCCTGGTTACGTGGAACGCGGATAACGTCACTCTTTGACCCCGTGGAAAATGTCCAGAGCGGATCCTGGTCCTCGCAGAGCACGGCAGTGAACCCGTTTGAAGCATCCAGAGCGGAGCGTAGTCCTCGCCGAACACGGCAGTGAACCCATGTGAAGCATCTAGTGCAAAATTCCTGGTCACGTGGAACGCGAATAATGTCACTCTTTGTCCCCGCGGAAAATGCCCAGAGCGGAGCCTGGTCCTCGCCAAGCACGGCAGTGAACTCATGTGAAGCATCCAGAGCAAACACCGGACTGTGGAGTCCTTAAAATCCACGGACTATGATGTCCTTAACCTCGACCGTAATGTCTTAAAACTAATGATCAACCATCCTGATTCTATATTGATTCCACCTTGGTTTAGGGGTACGCCTCTTCACTCCTTTGATACCTGGCGTTGTAATTCCTCAACGTCTTCAAAGAGGTGACGGGTCCCCGCAACCCCACATCGGACTTTGGAGTCCTGAAATCCACGGACTATGACGTCCTTAACCTTGACCGTGATGTCTTAAAACTAATGTCGGACTGTGGAGTCCTTAAATCCTCGGACTATGACGTCCTTAACCTTGACCGTGATGTCTTAAAACTCACATCGGACTGAGTCCCTAAATCCACGGACTATGATGTCCTTAACCTTGATCGTGATGTCTTAAAACTAATATCGGAAAGTAGAGTCCTTAAATCCTCAGACTATGATGTCCTTAACCTTGACCGTGATGTCTTAAAACTAATATCGGACTGTGGAGTCCTTAAATCCACGGACTATGAGGTTCTTAACCTTGACCGTGATGTCTTAAAACTAACATCGGACTGTGGAGTCCTTAAATCCACGGACTATGACGTCCTTAACTTTGACTGTGATGTCTTAAAACTAACATCGGACTGTGGAGCCCTTAAATCCACGGACTATGATGTCCTTAACCTTGACCGCGACGTCTTTAAACTACGATGCCTTGAGCAAACCTTGACCCCGTGAAACACGGATAAGGGTGACCACATCCAGCACTTGCAAGTCCTCACGACCTGTAAGGAAGAAAAACTCTCTTTTGAGATCCTTACGACTCTCAAGGGAAAACCCGCTTAAGAATCCTCACGGTTCTTAAGAAGAACTCAAACCTATGGGATCCTCTCGACCTGTAGGGAGAAAAAACTCTTTATGAGACCCTCGTGGCGCATAAGGTGCAAAAGTCTTAGGAAGCAGATCTTAACCCTGAATCCTAAGCCATCGCTGCCCTGCAAGTAGGCCAAGATAAATTGTCTGCAGAATACATTCAATAAAAGAGACACATCATTGAGAAGAAAAAATGTATCTTTTATTCATAAACCAAAATGGATACAAAGTACAATTCATGAAAGAACAAAAGAAAATACTCTCATCTATGAGTATATACAAGAAGGAAGTAAAAGATACAAATGTTTCAAGCCGGTGGGCGATTTTGCAGCTTGGTCAGCTCATCCTGCTTTTGTTGGGCCACGGCCTCATGATTTAAGATCGCCAAAAGACGGGCCTCCGCCTGAGCCTGCTGGACCTGATACGAAGCGAGCCGGCCTTCAAGCTCTTTCTCGGTGGCCTTATGAGCCTCGACCCTCTCACGAGTGAACGTGGCAGTTTTATCAAGAGTCACCACCTCCCTGATAGACTCTTGAAGCACCCGCCAAAGTTCATACGCTTTGTTGGCCTTAGCAGTAAGACTCGCTTGAAGCTCGCTCAACAAGCCAGCTCCCTCTCCGAGAATTTATGGCCGAACCCTTTTCTCGCACAACAATATGTTCGCCACGTGTCGCCCTATCAGGCCACGTAAGCTCGCTTTCGCGACTGCAACCTTGGAAACGGGACATACACGCTCAAGACCGTATAAATGGGCTTCCAGTCGACAGCAATAATCGACTTAAAATGCGCTCACATTACCTGGTATGAAAAGCAACGAGAAAATTTCCGACGAGCATGCGTTCGCAATTATATGAACATCCAAAAAAGAAATAATATTCGAGGCTTTAATGTGCATGCGACATGATGATAGTGTTGATAATTAAAGAAAGCTCTTATAAAGAAAACACAAAGTTTATTTATGCAAGTGAAAACATACATACGAGCACCGAGCCTACATGGCAGTTCAGCATAAAGCATACAAAAAAAGGGACTAATTTAAATATGCTACGCTAGCGGGAAAAGGTCACCAAACACGGGATCAATAGCACAAGGGTTAACAAAGAAGAGAACAAAATTCTCCATCTCCCTCTCGGCTTTCTCCGGCACATCAAAGTGACGGTTCTCGCGAGGAGTCGCTTCCCATCGATTGGCGCCATGTTCGTCCTTGAAAGCAGACATAATAGCCCGCCGGGCCTTTATTTGGCTCAGCAGGTGAATTGAGCAATCCTTCAAAGCCTGAGTAATCAGGCACGCTTCGTGAAAGCCCTCAAGCTTTTCTTCAGCCGCGTCGAGCATCGCCAGGGTCATATCCGCCGGGTGAGAAGGGATGTCGGCAAGCACGGCCGCGAGAATCATCCGGAGACAGAGGGACCCCATCGGGAGGGGGGACCCCCTACGGATCGAGAGTTCATACATTGCCGAGTCGCATTCGTCGTCTGTAAGGAGTGGATCCACCAATCGGGCAGCAAAGCGGGGGATCATCTCCTCGATAGGAACTTCCCATGGCTGCCGACGAGCATGAGGGCGATTGCAGGCCATGGAGCTCGGTTGTTTCTCAAGACAAATTACACAAAAAAAAATCTCTCTGTGAAGGGAAAAGAAGGCTATAGCCTCAGATATAAAGAGGTGCATTAAGTGTTGAGCGCGGAAAATCTTGCATGATGAAGCTATTTCCATGGCCCAAAAAAGGAAAGGCATCGAAAATCAGGGGGATGGAACTATTTCCAAGGCTCCTTTTCTGCATCTGATATTGTGCACTAAAAATGTGGCAAAAAAAATTTTGAACAGTCCCATCAAAAGACCCCACGTGCAGAACACCTGAGCCCCAAACTTAACGTGCACTAAAAAATGGAATAGCACCCTGCATATTAGAAACACCAACAACAACGATAGCAAAATAATAAAATCCCACAGAAAGGCATGCAAACATACAAGGACATAATAGAACTTATCATTTATACTTCAAGAAGTCCATACAAAATGAAAAGAAAATGATTACAACGGCAAGACCTCAGGCGCGGGGCACGGATTGAGAAACTCAAGCTTGACCTTGTCCAAGATCCTCCAAGCATTTCGAACCGCCCGAGTATGTTTTCTCTCACGATCACAAGCGTCGAAGTCCTTGCGAATGTCCTCCACCCTCCGATAGGCGGCAAGTATGGCCGACTGCTGAAACGCCTGGTGCAAAAGATCAATGAGGTTGTCACGCCTTCTCTTCGAGATCAAGCTCATCAGGTACACCGAATGTACCTTATCCTCAGCAGTGTCCAAGGCCCTGAGCGGTACTCTGGTACAAAAGAGAGGGAGTGCCTCCCAGATAGCCAGCACGATCAGTCTCAGAAGAGAAGAACGACGGGGGAGTAGCCGATGGTTGTACTCGCCGAAGCGGCTCATGATCTCGGCGCATTGAGCGTTGGTGAACTCCTGGTTCTGACTGCGACCCAATGCACGAATGTTCCCGTAGGAAATGATTTCGTCAAGACCATACAAATGGGAATCCATGATACCTGAAATAAAGGTCATGAGAATTGTTACAAAGCATCTGTTCCATTAATTACAGAAGGACAACCTAGGGCAAAAAGACCCTGGGAAGCCTTCATGTGAAGAAACTGAGTTCTTCATAGAAATTAAATTCCTTATTAAGAAAAGGGAATTAAATTCCCAGAAACTTTTTTTTGGGATGGAATTAAATTCCATAGATTTTAACCGCCACCATTATTTCCCTAAAGATCATCTAAACCCTAAGAGATCTACTGTTGAAGGTTAAGTGGTCTCATATTTTGGTTAAAGAACTTCAAGAAAAATGGGTTCTTTGTGAAACCCTTGATATAGATTTAAAATCCAGAGAGTTTTGTCAAAATGAAGGTGCTTCAATCACCATTACCTGAGGAAAAAGGGTCACTTGAACAGAGTTAAACTCTGAAAAGTTCGAAGCAGAGAACTAAGCTCTGGAAACGAGAATTAAATTCTTAAGGGAAAAGTTCTCAAAGGAAGAAGATGAGCAAAGTGGAGGCTCTTCTGAAAGGACATGGATATTTATAGGATGTGATGGAGATGCTTCATCTCCCTAAATCCCTAGAGGAATCCAACGGTCACAAAAGTGACAGCGTTGCACTCACGTGCAGACACGTGAGAACAACGCTGTGGGGGCATTTGTTTCCTGATTTAAAATCAGGAAAGCCTATGGAAGAGGCATCACGTGCTAGCACGTGACCAGCAGTCACGTGTTGGCACGTGACAACTAAAAGCAGCAGCAAAGGCAGATTCAGCTCCTTGATAAATCAAGGAAAAGGCTTCAGAAAAGGTCACGCGCTCACACGTGACCAGGGGTCACGTGTTGGCACGTGACGGGTGAGCAGCGACCAGAAAACAGAGCGCAAAAGGGAGAAGGAAAGCTAGTTCCAGGGGTCATGTGCTTACACGTGACCAGGGGTCACGTGCTTACACGTGACCATGGGTCACGTGGCCATACATGACCGGCTTTCAAAGCCTATCTATTTAACAGAATTAAATTCTGAACAGCATTCAAATCTCTCCAATGGGGAATGATTATTTGAAACCGATTGGATTAAAGATTTAAAGATGATTAAATATCACCTATCTATGGAAAACTATTGAACTTGGAAAGATTTCCCCTTAATATCTAACCGAAACAACAGAAGAATATCTTTGGATTTAAAATCCAATGGTGGATAAAATTCACCTAATAATCCAAAGGTCCAAATGAATGATGAATGCAAATCAAATCTCTAATGAATACAAATCAGATCCCTCAATGAATGATTCATCGAAAACTAATTGATTCTGCTCCTTCTCCTATAAATAGGAGCCAAGGGAAAGACAGAGGGAGATACACAGAGAGAGATAGAAAAGAAAGGGAGAGAGCCTGGAGACTTTGGAAGAATTTGATCTTCTGCAAAAGAAAACCCTAGGTAAGAAGGGGGAGGCTTTCAAAAAAAAGAAAAAAGAGAATTTAATTCTCAAAAGAGTTTAACTCTGATATTAAAATGTAGAACTTAGTTCTCTCTTTAGCAGAGGATCTGCAAAGTGCACATCTCCCCATGAATTGAGAATTTAATTCTCATTGGGTTGAGATCCTGCCATACAGATCCAAAGCATAGTGAGGGGATGGATGTTTGAGAATTTAATTCTCATAGAATTATAGGAATTTAATTCCTTCGAATTAAAATTAGGGTTTAACCCTATGTTGTAGGAATTTAATTCTTTCAAAAATGAACAGAGCCAGGGTTTAACCCTAGTTAAGAACTTAACTCTGTCAAAATAACAGGAATTTAATTCCCTTAAGAAAGAAGAAATTAGGGTTTAACCCTATGATAGAATTCAGTTCTTCACATACATCGGGAATTTAATTCCTACAGAAGAAAAGCCGGGGTTTAACTCCATCTAAGAATATAATTCTTCAAAAAGAAAAGTGGGAATTTAATTCCTCTAAAGTTATTGCTAGGGTTTAACCCTATGAAGAATTTAATTCTTAAAAAGATAAACACATCTTCAAACAGGCAGAGAAACAGGGTCACGTGCTACCACGTGACCCCTGAAAAGATCCACAAAAAAGAAGCTCTGGGGCGCCCTCACGTGTCACCACGTGACCCCCAATGAACATTTTAACAGATCGAAGCATGAGCCCCCATCACGCGCCTACACGTGATGGCTTTCAGAATTAAAAGTGTTAAAGACTTATCTGCAGAACAAAATAAAGAGCTCTAGAGCGCCCTCACGTGCTACCACGTGACCCCTTGGCCGAAGCTTTAATAGACAAACATCAAAATGCCAATCACCTGATAGCACATGATACTTCAAAGTATTCAAGACTTTTGACCGAATGAAATAAAGGGAAGCAGGGCGCCCTCACGTGTTACCACATGACCCCTCTTGCCTTAGTGTTTAACACTAAATTGAAACTCTGTTCCCAGTGTTTAACACTGATTTACTTTAGTGTTTAACACTAATTTGAGATCTCTGTTGGCAGTGTTTAACACTGATTTGCTTTAGTGTTTAACACTAATTTGAAAGCCCTGTTGCTAGTATGTGACACTGATTATCTCTTGGCGTTTAACATCAGTTTGTCAATCTCATTCCCAGTGTTCAACACTGTTGGTCTCTAGTGTTTAACACTAGCTTTAGCCCAATTGGCTAAGTTTCCAGAGGCAAAGCCTCTCCTTCAATGGACCAACAGAGGGCCCATATCCTAAGCATGATTGGACTTAGCCCAAGCTGGCCATAAGTCCTCAATTCAGACTTAACTAAGCCAATGGGCTCATAATATGATTAATTGATCTTGGTTCTAAATTGGGCCAAAGACTATTTAATCTACCTCGGTTTAAAGGTACATCTCTTCACTCCTTTGATACTTGGCGTTGTAATTCCTCAACGTCTTCAAAGAGGTGACGAGTCCTGATGACCACACATTGATACGGACTGTGGGGTCCTTAAACTCATGGACTATGAGGTCCTTAACCTTGACCGGGATGTCTTCAAACTAACGACGGACTGTGGGGTCCTTAAACTCATGGACTATGAGGTCCTTAACCTTGACCGTGATGTCTTACAACTAACATCGGACTGTGGAGTCCTTAAATCCACGGACTACGACGTCTTTAACCTTGACCGTGATGTCTTAAAACTATCATTGGACTGTGGAGTCCTTAAATCCACGGACTACGATGTCCTTAACCTTGACCGCAATATCTTAAAACTAACATTGGACCGCAATGTCCTTAAACTACCTATGGACCGCAATGTCCTTAAAACTACCTATTGACCGCAATGTCACTAAACTAAACAACAGGGCTCCCCTAATCGCTCTCTTGTCGGATCTAAACGATCCCGTTAAGTTGATCTTAGCCTAAAACTAGACTAATGTATCCTTCACAAACGTTTAAGTCGATCTTAGTCTCAAACGAGGCTAACGTATCCTTAAACACAACCCCCAAACCCAAATCTAAGATAATACGGATTTGGACTAGTCCACGCCCTACGGGCGACGACATAACTCAGTCTCCGTATACAATCCACAGGCAACCAAACACAAAATAAACACACACGACACGAAGTGACCATCTGGAGAAGGAGAAAGTGGTTACCGTGATGCGGTAGCGTAATTAACTGCAGGGGCTTGTGCCTGCAGGGAAGACCGTCCCCACAATCAAAAACCCCTCAAGCGAGGGGGAATCTGACGAAGTCTGCTACATCGGACGCATCCGTTTAAATCTTCGATACACGGTGCCATAAATCAACTTGGTATCTTCGAAGAGGTGGACGGATAGCACCAATTAGCATCTGCCCCGAATCTCAGGCAAGACGCCCCCGCGTCGCGCCGTCTTTCGGAGGGGAACAACGTCAACGCGGAGCTTTAAATGTGAAGGACCGGATCTACAAAGGCTATATTTTCGTTCACTTCTCTTTGTAATGTAGATTACTTGTTTTGGTTACCCTAGTTTTCTAGCATGATTCTTAGTTTGATTGCTTAGCACCCTCTTGAACTTTTGTTGTGGCATGAGTGATGCTTGCAAACCCTAGGCTAGGTGCTAAGGAATCCCAACATATACGTGGGAGCTGGGGGTCTATAAGCACATCCTTAAATGTCCCTAGTCGAGGGAGTATCGAGACTGGGCATCGATACTCCAGTGTAGACTAGTGTATACTGATCGAGGCCCCGACGAGGGGCGGTGGCTAGGTCTCACAAGCCATTGGTGTTAGTTTGTTCACCTAAGATAGTATACAGGTGCTCATTGGGTTATGAGTACACTGGACGGACTCGCCGGGAACCTGCTAGTTGGTATTATACCTATTGTCAGATGGCAGTTCCCAGGTGACATGTGTACAGGTTAGTCTGTCGACCTGAGATCGTCATTTATCTTGTGTGAGTTCCCACTGTGCTTTGATTACTACCCAACTACAGCTCAAAGGAGTCGTGCAAATAGATTTTAGTTGGGTACAGTCCCGAGCCACATGGAGGCAGTGATCGGATCGTCGGGGATTCGTCTCTCCCGGTATTAGGGGTTGATTTCGCGTTGTGCACGGGTGGCCATCACCAGAAATCCATGGCTATAGTGAACGAGAATTACCGATCCAGGATCGATAGTTTCTCAGGTGGTGATGGGTTTCATGCTGACACTAAATGTCGCGTTGTTAAGGGTCTGACTTTATCCACCCCCTAGACTCGATATGCGATACTCATAGACAAACAGACCGGACTGTACGGACATTGTCACAGTCAGGCTCAGTAGGGGTACAGGATGAGTTTTCTCGTCGGCCTCCCTTTCGCTTAATACCTGGGTAGTCGTTACGTACAGCTAGTACCACTGACGTGCTTGTAGTTAAACCCACTGCCAGCGTATTGACAAGTCTTTAGAGTCCCGCACAGAGGTTTTCCCTCGTTCTGGCGAAATGATGTAGTAGCCGTATTAGATACGTGCAGGGTTCCGATCGATTGGTGTATTTTGTACCCGGACTTTCGATCGGACTATTGATAGTAGTAGCCAACTCGGACTTGAGCCGGATTATTAAATCATGTATTGATTTAATAATTTACATATATGTATTTCGATACGTATATTCTAGTATTATATTCTTTGTGTTATTCTATCTCTTCGGGTATTCGTATTTCGGTACGGATACAGGTATGTATATACAGTAGAATATAATCCGTATTTTTTACTGGATAACATTCAAGAAGGTGCCACCTCATTTTGGATTTGACCGTTTTCATAAAATAGATAATGAGGTGGAAAATAGCATGAGGAGGTATGGTGAGAACCATGCTTGTAATAGTGCACACAAATAAATTATTAATTCATTTGTGTTCACTATTCAAGATGTTAGTTATATGTATGCCCTAGAGGCCATTACTATACATAGGATGTATATTGTAGTGGATGCTTGACATATATAGGGATGACTTTCTTTCTCGATATGATAGTATGCTATCTGGTTACTCTTTACCTTAACGTGTACACTGATTGTCTCTCTGCTACATGTTGGTAAAGCCCTTAGGATGTGTACTTGACTACCTGGACTATGATCCGGATCATACTAGTGGGGACATGGTAGTCCATAAGTACATCCTTCAAGGTCCCTAGTCATGGGTGTATCGAGACAGGGCATCGATATACCAGAGTAGACTAGCGTATACCTTCTCGACCCATACAGATGGGCGATGGATGATCCCATATCCATTGGTGTTTGACATCAGAGATGATATACGGGTGCTCAGTGGAGACTGGGTACACTGGACGGACTCGCCGAGAACTCCCAGATGGTATTATACCTTACGTCAGATGGCAGTTCTCTGGTGACACTGGTACAGGTTAGTCTGTAGACCCAAGATCGTCATAGAGTCTTGTGTGATTCCTACTGTGCTTTGATTTCCATCATACCACGTCCAAGAGGGCGTGAAAAAATGTGGCTTTTGGGTACAGTCCCGAATCACATGGAGGCAATGAGCGATAGGAGGGGTTTCGTCTCTCCCGGTATATGGAGTTGATGTTGCGCTGTGCTCGATTGGCTATAACAGGAAGTCCTTGGCCAAGGCTGCTTTAGGGATTTACTGGTGTTACCAGTAGTTTCTCGACCCATTATGAGCCTCATATCGACACGACTTATCGAGTTATTGGGGTCTGACGTTTACCACCCCTAGGCGAGATATGCGACATATCAGACGAACAGACCGGACTGTACGCTAGTGTTACTGATTGGATTCACAGGAGTGTGAGCAGGCTTGCTTGTTGATCTTCTGATCGCTCAATACCCGGGTGGCCGCTACGTTTAGCAGACCGCTTGCGGCTTGTGGGTGTTTGATATGATCATCACCTGCTGTCGGCGTATTGACGAGTCTTTAGAGTCCTACACAGGGGTTTCCTGCCTCAAGCGAAATGAAATAGGAGCGCATATGAGATATGTGCGGGACCGAGAATAATACAAGTATGTGATACTGTATTCTATTCTCGTGATTCGTATCATTGGTCGGTTATATGTGATATAGCCGGGTTACCGAATCAAGTGTTGATTCGATACATTGATACACTTGATATTAGTCGGTTATATGCGATATGACCGGATCATTAAATCAAGTGTTGATTTAATGATTTAATGTATAATTATATATTTGATATATTACTTTACATTAACTAGTATTGGTTCACTTAAGATTGATTTTCTCACTTGAATGTGCACATTGTTTATATGTGATATATGCAAGTGTACATGTTTGTATCATGCTTGATGATACAAACCAGTTGTGTGTATGAGACTTGAACCAAATCAAGGTTAGATTAGGGTTTACTATTTTCCTAAGCATATAACAAAAAAGTGTGACTTTGGTCAAAGTTATCAAGCTTCATGAAGCGTGATAAACATTGAGAAAGTTAACTCTTTTGTCATTTGTTCAAGATATTAGTTAACCCAACCCTTAACCTAATGCTTTGGTTAAATCTCTACATGAGTTAAGCATGAGGGCTTAACTCAACCATGGTGCCATTATTTATTTGATAAGTTTCATTTGGATAATATTTCATAAGATTCTTTCTTCTTTTTCATCTTCATCAAGCTCACAAAAGCTTGCTAGCTCCAATGGTGCCATGAGAAAAAGAGTGAGAAATCCAATTCTAAAGTGAACCCACTTCCTATTTCTTCATCCTCTACCACTTTCCATGTAGTATAGGGTGTTCTCTTCACAAAGTTTTCGACCAAGTGAAGGAATAGCTTGAGTTTGAGTCTCCCCGACGTAGATCATCTTCGGCCTCGAAGTCAACGACCTAGCCCGCTCATTTCTCCGACGAAACCAACGCTAGAGTCCGGGATCCCGATGATCGCAGCGGAGGGACGTCAACACGGAGCTATAGAAGTGGAGGACAAAATCTACAAAGGTTGTATTTCCATTCACATAGTAGCAAAGTAGTTTACTAGCTTTTCTTTTCGCCTAATCTCTAGTTAACGATCTATATTAGGGTTTCTCGGCACCTAAAAGTTTGAATTTGGTATGGTTGATGCCTTGTGGAACCTCTTGAGTATGCCAAGTAACCCTACAGTGGTATGAGAGCCTAGCTAGAGCATTAGACGATGTGTTAACGAAGTTAAAACCCCGATCGAACCCGAATACAACATTTCAAACCCCTCTCTGTACATTTTTTAAAATCTGGGATTTTCCAGAATTAAAAATGCCTAAAAAATTCAGCAGGGTTTTCTAAGAATTACGATGCAAATTTGGTGACGTGATCTGTACGGATGGTCAAGGAACCGCGGCAATTTCCTGCTCGTGCCGAGGATCCGCGGCTGTACAGTGAGTATATGTTTTTATATTTGCACCGTAATACTTGTCTCTATTCTTAATATTTTATGGGTATTTTTAATATGACTCAAGTGTTGAGTATTCTGGGGTTTATTTTGTAACCGTCGATTCGATCGGAGAATTTAATTTCGTTGGGTTTTCCGGATATTTAGAAACTGTTAAAAAGTTTGATCCGATATCAATAACTCATTTTTTCCCCGACCCGGAAAATTTCCAAGTGTTGGATTTTTCCGTTGTTTGAGAACGTCTAAATCGTGCAAGTTACGCAATGGACCCTCTAGAAGACAACAAACCTTAACTCGATTATGTGACCGTCTTGAACTGCCCTTTGAACCTTAGGGTTTGGGGCAATACGGCGTGCCACATGTGAGGCGTTGGCTTGACCCTTCTACGGCTGGACCGTTTGTACTGTGGCATGTGGTGGATGTTTTTAAACCCCCCTCAAGTGTTGGGAACCAATTGGGAAAACTTGGGTGTTTTGATTATTCGATCGGAAAGTTTAACACTGTCTATTTATCTGGAATGTGATACAATATTTGGAATCCACATGTGGTTATGAGATAACTGATTTGGATGTTATAAACATAGCACTTTAGTCTCACTTGATCAGTTGCCACGGAATTTTGATGTGATCAAAAGTCCGTCGCAATCACGTAGCGTACGCGGATACTCGCCGGGTAAACTTAATAGACAGCCACGCCCCATAGCCCCGACCAAGTGACTGTAGGAGAACCCCGTCGCCAAAAGCATCCGTTCGGGTGCTCGCGGCAGCGGTGTTCCGCCTTGGTGCACTTCGTTGATGGTATCGGGGGTGCGGCTGCCTACTAAAGTTTGCGACGAGCATTCGATCAGGATGTCGGGAATCTTGTTGAATTGCCCGACTTGATATTGAAAAGTGTTTTCGATAATGAGACTAAAATGCGGGGTTTATAATTGTTAGGCATGCGATGTCTAAGGAATTCATTTGATTAGGCATGCGATGTCTAAAGAGGTTGCGGATTCCAACTATTGTAGTTTTACACTTTCTTTTCTGCGACCGTAAGTGTAATATGTGATATCGCCGGTTTCGTTGCTATATGTCAACGACAATTGGGATGCGCATATTTACTTACGTTGATGACATGTGATGTTATGTGCTGCTGGATATGTTATATTGGATCGTCGTGTTTGAATAGCCGGGGGTTTTTATGTGAGATGAGTGTTTTTCATTTTCATTTATGTAAATGTAAAAACTTGTATGTAATATTCTTTTATTGGGGCACTTCCAGGTTGCGGAAGATGTCACCATTGTTGTATATTATTTACTTTTTCGCACTAGGATAGATCCAAGGAGGAGAGCACAAGTAACCGGGTTCTGGAGTCCAGTGGGAGACCAACTCGAAGAGTCGAGTCCGGGTCTCCTAACTCTAGAATTGGTAGGGTTGCTTGCCGCTCTCGTAAGGGTATAGGGGTGTGGGTTTGGCTATTCACCGCGACCGTGGAATCCGTGTTTTATACAAGCTCGTATTGAAAACACGGTCGTCCTAGTATATCCAATGTTTCATATGTTTCTTCTGCTGCGATATCTGTGATGTGATCATTTAATATGTGATGATAGATACTATATATGATATATATGATATATTATATAGACGTTACTTATGTTTTGCACTCGCGCTAGCCCTATCCCGCTCTGTCGTTAGTTACCTAATCTAACGGTGCACGAGGGGACATCGAGGCGAATGCGGATGGCATAAGTGTACGTCGTATTTATCTGTGATGTTTAGGTGATTTAAATGATGGGACTTCATTAATATGATTAATGAAAGAAAAGAATCCTAAAAGATGTTGTGGAATCGAATTTTCAAAAACAGGTAGCTACAGTTCTTGCTTTGCATCGCGGTGTTCCTTGTAGAACATCCTGTACCTTATTCGATAAGGAAAGGGTCGAGATCCCTTCACCGGGAGTGACCCCTTTAGCAATAACTGGTAGATGCTACAACCCTCGGTTTGTCTTTTGATTGCTCCTATAGTTCTTACTTTGCACAGCGGTATATATGATATATCCTGCACCTTATTCGATGAGGAAAGGGCCGACGATCCCTTCACCAGGAGTGACCCCTTTAGCAAAACTAGAAAAGCCTCAAAAACACTCCATTTCAAAATTCATTCGATCCTACAACGATATCAAGTTCATTACGCAATAGGTTTTCAGAAAAACCTGTCGTAACCCTCCGTCATTTCAGATAAGTACTACTTAGTATTCGTGCTGCGGTAGTTTGGCATTCGTCAAGGCGTAGTGTGCGGTAGCTAACTAGTACTTATCTGCTTATGCATATAATGCAGATTGGATTAGGGTATTCGTACGGCGTTGTTTGGCATTCGTCAAGGGTCGTGCGGGTGGGTTTAATTCAATCAAGAAATGTACGGGTTGAACTTGACTAGCGCAATATAGGTTGTTTGGCATTCATCAAGGTCATAGTACGTTAGGGGCAAAAGCATTATCGGGAATTTCAAGTGTTGAAATTTGCAATGAGATTGCATACCTTCTATGAGATAGTTTGATCCCGATACCCACTGCGAGTAATTGTTACTCCTGGGAGAGTTTTACACATTACAATTAGCCGATCAAGTAGGTGTCTAGAAAGGTGTCAACGGGGTTACGCCTCTGGGAAAACGAGGTTTACTTTAATTAGGTCCGTGCGAAAGCACGGGGAACCTCCCTCAAAGTACCGACACTGGCCTGGCTGAAAAATTGGCGAACTTGTAGCGTGTAATTAATCCCGGCTAGTCTTTCCTTTTAGGGTTTGAAGGATGATTTGATAAAAACAGTGGGAGCCATCCTTATTAGATAAAATAATAACCAATCTGATCTTGCAAGAGCGCACACAGAGTGTTTTCTTCTCTCTCTCTCCAGGTAGCGACCATGTCACGCCTTAATCAAGATAATAAAACGGATATATTGATCGAACCCGCTTGTTATACTGAGCTGGGGAACGTTGGTCCCGCTCCAACTTATAAATGTTATAAGACAGAGCAGGAAATTGGGGATTACCAGAATTCCCGTGCCACCCAAACGAAGAAAGTGCATGTTGATGCATCACCTTCGGGTGCGTTCATTACAGAGAACTGTTTCTCAAATGTCCTTTACGTCCTGGGTATATGATACCGGATCAGGATCCCACATATGTAATATATTACATGGGCTACAGAAAGGTAGAGAACTGAGAACGGGTGATAAGTTTCATGAGGCAGAAAACGGTGCAAGTGTTGCAGCCAAGTCTGTTGGTCACTGTCATCCTGTATTACCAAAATACATTGATTCTGAACAAATGTTATTAGATACCGAACCTGATATACAAAATCATATCAGTCTCTTTATTTAGATAAAGAAGGATATAATTTTGTATTGTTGAATAATGTTTTGAACATTTCCTAAATCAAGAGTTGATTGGTTCAGGCACGTTATCTAAAAGCATTAACGTTCTAAACCAAACTACAGTTCTTAGTATATAGAATACACACAAGAGGAAGACTTCAGATATGAACGAGTTCTTCTTGAGGTATTATAGACTAGGCCATATCAATGCGACCCGACTAGCTGAAGTTACATATAGATGCATATTTAAATTAGTTTGAATTTACATCTTCTAAAACTTGCCAGTCATGTCACAAAGATAAGATGACCACAGCTCTGTTTATTGGAAGCAGAGAAAGAGTTAGTGTACTCTTGGGATGATACATGTTGATGTATGAAGGTTCCCTGTCTACAAATGCAAAACCGGTTCTTTGTACTTCATTAAATTCTCTGATAATCTCTCAAGATTCAGACATATGTTCCTGTTGAAACACAAGTCCGAACCTTTTGAGATATTCACAGAATATAAGTTAGAAGTAGAGAACCAACAATGGGTGTAAGTATTATGTCCTTTGATGTGATCAAGGAGGAGAATACTTGAGCACGGGATTCCTGGACTATTCTAAGAATGAGATTCTTTCTCAGCATTACTCCTCCGTATACACCATAACACGATGGTATATCGGGCGGAGCAATAGCACCTTATATGATATGGTGCGCTCTATGATGAGTACTACTGAGTTTCCTATTTCCTTTTAGCGAGTTATGCACTTATGAAGTTGCATACCTATTGAATAGGGTTTCGATCAAATCAGATGCCTACCATTTCATATGAGATATGGAAAGGGAAGAGCCCATCTCTTAAGTCAGTTAAGATTTTGGGTTGTCCGGCCTATGTCTAAAAAGCATAATCCGGACAAGCTCGAGGCAAAGTCAGATCTGTAGAAGTTTGTTGGATATCCCAAGCATACGCAAGGGAATATCTTCTACCTAACCGAGAAACAAAAGATGTTTTGTTACTCAGCATGCCACCTTTGTGAAAGGGAATTTCTTATGAAGAAATTTGTGGACATGAGGTAGAACTGGAAAAAGTTCCAGCTATACAAACTGCAGCTGCTGATTTGGTAGAACCAAAGGATTCAATAGCAACCAACGAACCTCAGCCTCTCCGCCGATCTAGTAGGGTTCCTCACCCACCCGAGAGATACTTCGGTTTCTTTATGACAGTGGGAGCGAGGATTGCATCATGAGATGATGACCCAACTAGTTTCGAGCTGACCATCAGGAGTGGGACTCTATAAGAATGGCCGGATGCTTATCGATCTGAGATGGAATCCTTATACACCAACAAAGTATGGACTTTGGTTGCTTTATCTGAAGGGTTAAATCCCCATCAGGAGCAAGTATATCCTGAGAAGATTACTTGGTGTACATGGAAAAGTTAAGACTTTCAAAGCTAGACTTGTTAGAGGTTTGCATCATTGACCAGGTATGGATTATAATGAAACCTTTTCTAAGTAGCTATGCTTAAGTCCATCCAGATCCTATTTGCCACGGCTACATACCATGACTACGATATCTGGCGGTTGGGTGTCATGACTGCTTTTCTAAATAAAGATTTAGAAGAGATAGTCTATAAGTACACAGTCAGAGGGCTTCGTAGACAGTGGGAGCAGCGGAAACGTGTGCAAGATGTTTTATGTGATAAAGCAGGCATCGCGGAGTTGGAACATCTGTTTTGATGAGTTAGTCAAAGAGTTTGACATCATCAAAATGGTAGATGAACCTTGTATATACAAAAAGGTAGTAGGGAGTATGCTGGTGATCCTCGTAGAGTATGTGGATGACATACTCTTGATAGGGAAGGAGTTTCCTATGCTACGCTCGGTCAATCTCCGCTTATTACAAGGATTCTCCATATAGGATCAAAGTGATACCTACTAAATCCTGGGTTTTGGATCTATGAGATAGATCTAATTGGATGTTAGGATACTCACTAGTTGTAGTGAGATGGTATCAATTGATCCTGGGGAGAATCACTGGAAAGGTTCCAGAGTGATAAGGACGACTGAATGCCAGTCGCAGGCATTGTCTTTACCCTCAGTAAAGGGACGGTATGTTGGAAGAGTTCCAAGCTAGATACCGTGGCACACTAGACGATAAAGGCTGGATACATCGCTACTTAAGATGCTGCCAAAGAGGAAGTCTGGGTGTATTTTAGTTCATGAGATGAACTTCGTTCCTCCCATTGTGTGACAATGGAGTTGTGGCTTATGCCAAGGAACGCCCGTCCCATCAGTGATCCATACATATTCTAAGGTAGTGTCACCTGATCATGGAGATGGTTGATCTCCAGGGGATCGAGGTTAGGAGAGCAGACTCAGAGAACAACACGGCGGATCCACTCACAAAGGCCTTTTCCCAGAGAGAGACTTTTATGGGATGGTTGAGTATGAGATACTACAACCACTGCTATCAGATGGCCCTAGTGCAAGTGGGAGATTGTTAGTTATATGTATGTCCTATAGGCCATTACTATACATAGGATGTATATTGTAGTGAATGCTTGGACATATATAGAGATGACTTTCTTGCTCGATATGATAGTATGCTATCTGGTTACTCTTTACCTTAACGTGTACACTAATTGTCTCTCTGTTACATGTTGGTAAAGCCCTTAGGATGTGTACTTGACTACCTGGACTATGATGCGGATCATACTAGTGGGGACATGGTAGTCCATAAGTACATCCTTCAAGGTCCCTAGTCGTGGGTGTATCGAGACAGGGCATCGATATACCAGAGTAGACTAGCGTATACCTTCTCGACCCATACAGATGGACGATGGATGATCCCATATCCATTGGTGTTTGACATCAAAGATGATATACGGGTGCTCAGTGGAGACTGGGTACACTGGACGGACTCGCCGAGAACTCCCAGATGGTATTATACCTTACATCAGATGGCAGTTCTCGGGTGAAACTAGTACAGGTTAGTCTGTAGACCCGAGATCGTCATAGAGTCTTGTGTGATTCCCACTGTGCTTTGATTTCCATCATACCACGTCCAAGAGGGCGTGCAAAAAGGTGGCTTTTGGGTACAGTCCCGAATCACATGGAGGCAATAAGCGATAGGAGGGGTTTCGTCTCTCCCGGTATAGGGAGTTGATATTGCGCTGTGCTCGATTGGCTATAACAGGAAGTCCTTGGCCAAGGCTGCTTTAGGGATTTACTGGAAAGTGTTACCAGTAGTTTCTCGACCCGTTATGAGCCTCATATCGACACGACTTATCGAGTTATTGGGGTCTGACGTTTACCACCCCTAGGCGAGATATGCGAGACATATCAGACGAACAAACCGGACTGTACGGTAGTGTTACTGATTGGATTCACAGGAGTGTGAGCAGGCTTGCTTGTTGATCTTCTGATCGCTCAATACCCGGGTGGCCGCTACGTTTAGCAGACCGCTTGCGGCTTGTGGGTGTTTGATATGATCATCACCTGCTGCCGGCGTATTGACGAGTCTTTAGAGTCCTACACAGGGGTTTCCAGGCTCAAGCGAAATGAAATAGGGGCGCATATGAGATATGTGCGGGACCGAGAATAATACCAGTATGTGATACTGTATTCTATTCTCGTGATTCGTATCATTGGTCGGTTATATGTGATATAGCCGGGTTACCGAATCAAGTGTTGATTCGATACATTGATACACTTGATATTAGTCGGTTATATGCGATATGACCGGATCATTAAATCAAGTGTTGATTTAATGATTTAATGTATAATTATATATTTGATATATTACTTTACATTAACTAGTATTGGTTCACTTAAGATGGATTTTCTCACTTGAATGTGCACATTGTTTATATGTGATATATGCAAGTGTACATGTTTGTATCATGCTTGATGATACAAACAAGTTGTGTGTATGAGACTTGAACCAAATCAAGGTTAGATTAGGGTTTACTATTTTCCTAAGCATATAACAAAAGAGTGTGACATTGGTCAAAATTATCAACCTTCATGAAGCTTGATAAACATTGACAAAGTCAACTCTTTTGTCATTTGTTCAAGATATTAGTTAACCCAACCCTTAACCTAATGCTTTGGTTAAATCTCTACATGAGTTAAGCATGAGGGCTTAACTCAACCATGGTGCCATTATTTATTTGATAAGTTTCATTTGGATAATATTTCATAAGATTCTTTCTTCTTCTTCATCTTCATCAAGCTCACAAAAGCTTGCTAGCTTCAATGGTGCCATGAGAAAAAGAGTGAGAAATCCAATTCTAAAGTGAACCCACTTCCTATTTCTTCATCCTCTACCACTTGCCATGTAGTATAGGATGTTCTCTTCACAAAGTTTTCGACCAAGTGAAGGAATAGCTTGAGTTTGAGTCTCCCCGACGTAGATCATCTTCGGCCTCGAAGTCAACGACCTAGCCCGCTCATTTCTCCGACGAAACCATCGCTAGAGTCCAGGATCCCAATGATCGCAGCGGAGGGACGTCAACACGGAGCTATAGAAGTGGAGGACCGGATCTATAAAGGTTGTATTTCCATTCACTTAGTAGCAAAGTAGTTTGCTAGCTTTTCTTTTCGCCTAATCTCTAGTTAACGATCTATATTAGGGTTTCTCGGCACCTAAAAGTTTGAATTTGGCATGGTTGATGCCTTGTGGAACCTCTTGAGTGTGCCAAGTAACCCTACACAAGCATGGTGGGATTTTAAAAATGGAAAAATGGTTTTAACAAAACCAAGCATGCATCATTCTCTTTCCACGGTTGAGCTCATTTTTGCAAGCATGCTAAGTTTTTCTTTACTTGGGTTTTTCTTGAGCTCCTCCCTCACCATTAACTTCATCCTCCTCTAGCTTTTATATTTTGCTTCCACCATCATGATATGAGATAGTAAACATTTTGAATACACACACTACATCCTAGGCTCTCTAGGGTAGCATCCTAGAGACCCTAGTTGCTCCATTTGTAACTTTGTGTGGAGCTAGAGCCGGAATCACATCCCTCGGATGGATTATCGGAGATGGAGAAAGACCGGCAACCAAACTTGATCAACGAACCACAAGAAGCTTGGAATGAAGACCGAAGGACACGGATCAAATCGGTATTACCATTCTAACTTCTTTAGTAGTTTTCTAGTTTAGGGTTTAAGGTAGATCCGGGAATCGGGTAATGGTAGCGCCGGTTTTAGAAAGTTTTTTGTTCCGCATTTGGCCACGTTTTGATAGCCGGGGAGCTGCTGTAACTAAACTGTTAGTTATATGTATGCCCTAGAGGCCATTACTGTACATAGGATGTATATTGTAGTGGATGCTGGGATATATATAGGGAGGACTTTCTTGCTCGACATGATAGTATACTATCTGGTTGCTCATTATCTTAACGTGTACACTGATTGTCTCTCTGTTACATGTTGGTAAAGCCCTTAGGATGTGTACTTGACTACCTGGTCTATGATGCGGATCATACTAGTGGGGACATGGTAGTCCATAAGTACATCCTTCAAGGTCCCTAGTCGTGGGTGTATCGAGACGGGGTATCGATATACCAGAGTAGACTAGCGTATACCTTCTCGACCCATACAGATGGGCGATGGATGATCCCATATCCATTGGTGTTTAACATCAGAGATGATATACGGGTGCTCAGTGGAGACTGGGTACACTGGACGGACTCGCCGAGAACTCCCGGATGGTATTATACCTTACGTCAGATGGCAGTTCTCTGGTGACACTGGTACAGGTTAGTCTGTAGACCCGAGATCGTCATAGAGTCTTGTGTGATTCCCACTGTGCTTTGATTTCCACCTTACCAGGTCCAAGAGGGCGTGCAAAACGTTGGCTTTTGGGTACAGTCCCGAATCACATGGAGGTAATGAGCGATAGGAGGGGATTCGTCTCTCCTGGTATAGGGAGTTGATGTTGCGCTGTGTTCGATTGGCTATAACCGGAAATCCCTGACCAGGGTTGCTGAGATTTACTGGTAAGTGTTACCAGTAGTTTCTCGAACTGTTATAGACCTCATATCGACACGACTTATCGAGCTATTGGGGTCTGACGTTTACCACCCCTAGACAAGATATGCGACATATGAGACGATCAGACCGGACTGTACGGTAAGTGTTGCTGGTTGGATTCATAGGAGTGTGAGCGGGCTTGCTCGTTGATCTTCTGATCGTTCAATACCCAGGTGGCCGTTACGTTTAGCAGACCGCTTGCGGTTTGTGGGTGTTTGATATGATCATCACCTGCTGCAGGTGTATTGACGAGTCTTTAGAGTCCTACACAGAGGTTTCCTGGCTCAAGCGAAACGAAATAGGAGCGCATATGAGATATGTGCGGGACCGAGAATAATGCATGTATGTGATACCGTATTCTATTCTCGCGATGACTGTATCTATTGGTTGTATGCGATATAACCTAGTTATCGAATCAAGGATTGATTCGATAAGTCGATGCATTGGATATTAGTCGGTCATATGCGATATGACCGGATCGTTAAATCAAGTGTTGATTTAATAATTTAATGTATAATTATATATTTGATATATTACTTTACATTAACTAATATTGGTTCACTTAAGATGTTTTTCTCACTTGTTTGTGCACATTGTATATGTGATATATTTTTGTGCACAAGATTGTATCATGTTTGATGATACATGCAAACTTGGGTGTATGTTTGATTTAAACCATGATTAGGTTAATGGTTAGGGTTTTAAATGTTTTATTTATTTTCTTTATGCATTTATTTTTTTGGCCAAGAAAGAAAAAGGTGGCTTATTTTGGTATTTACTTGAAGCTTCATGAAGCTTTGAAAAGTCATGACCATTTTGTTTCTTTCCTTAACCTAACCATTATACCTAACCCTAGTTTATTCTCTACATGAGTAAACTTCACCCATGGTTGCAACATGATAAGTATTCACTTGAATTTTTATTTTAAATGATTATTCTTTTTCTTTCTTCTTCTTCTTCTTCTTCAAGGAAGAAAGAAAACCTTTTCTTGAAAATTATCAAGTGATGAATCCAAGTGAGAAATCCAAATCCAAAGTGAATCCACTTCCTATTTCTTCATCCTCTACCACTTGCCATGTAGTATAGGGTGTTTTCTTCACAAGTTTCATGACTTGGTGAAGTTGGAGCTCGAGTTAGAGTCGCCTCGACGTAGATCATTTTCGGCATCGAAGTCATCGACCTAGCCCGATCATTTCTTCGATGAAACCACCGCGAGAGTCCGGGATCCGATGATCGCAGTGGAGGGACATCATCACGGAGCCAAAGAAGTGGAGCACCGGATCTACAAAGGTTGTATTTCCATTCACTTTAGAGTAAAGTTGTTTGCTTGCATTTGTTATCGCCTATTCTCTAGTTAACGATCGCATTAGGGTTTCTCGGCACCGGAAAAATTTGAATTTGGCATGGTCGATGCCTTGTGAGACCTTATTAGTGTGCCTAGGAACCCTTCAGTGGTATCAGAGCCTAACTAGAGCTTTAGGCGATGCGTAGACGAAGTTAGAAACCCGAACGAACCCGAAACCCTAATCCGAAACCCTTCTCTGTACATTTTTTGAAATCGGGGATTTTTGAGAATTAAAAATATGCAGAAAAATCAGAAGGCTTTTTTAAGAATTACTGTGAGGCTTTTCTAGTTTTGCTAAAGGAGTCACTCCCGGTGAAGGGATCGTCGGTCCTTTCCTCGTCGAATGAGGTGCAGGATATATCATATATATCACTGTGCAAAGCAGAAACTATAGAAGCAGTCAAAAGACAAACCGAGAGTTGTAGCATCTGCCAGTTATTGCTAAAGGAGTCACTCCTGGTGAAGGGATCTCGGTCCTTTCCTTATCGAATAAGGTGCAGGATGTTCTACAAAGAACACCGCGATGCAAAGCAAGAACTGTAGCTACCTGTTTTTAATTTATTCGATTCCACAACATCTCAAGTTCATTACGCAATAGGTTTTCAGAAAAACCTTTCGTAGCCCTCCGTCATTTCAGATAAGTCCTGTTTAGTATTCGTGCTGCGTTTGTTGACCTTGTCAAGACGCAGTGTGCGGTAGCTAACTAGTATTTATCTGCTTATGCATATGATGCAGATTGGGTTAGGGTAGTCGTGCGGCCTTGTTGACCTTGTCAAGGGTCGTGCGGGTGGGTTTGATTCAATCAAGAAATGACGGGTTGAACTTGACTTGCGGTCTATGGTTTGTTGACCTTGTCAAGGTCATAGATCGTTTGGGGCAAAATATTATCGGGAATTTCAAGTGTTGAAATTTGCAATGAGATTGCATACCTTCTATGAGATAGTTGGATCCCGATACCCACTGCGAGTAATTGTTACTCCTGGGAGAGTTTTACACATTACAATTAGCCGATCAAGTAGGTGTCTAGAAAGGTGTCAACGGGGTTACGCCTCTGGGAAAACGAGGTTTACATTAATTAGGTTCGTGCGAAAGCATGGGGGACCTCCTTCAAAGTACCGACACTGGCCTGGCTGAAAGATTGGCGAACTTGTAACGTGTAATTAATCCCAGCTAGTCTTTCCTTTTAGGGTTTGAAGGAAGATTTGATAAAAACAGTGGGAGCCATCCTGATTAGATAAAATAATAACCAATCTGATCTTGCAAGAGCGCACGCAGAGTATTTTCTTCTCTCTCTCTCTAGGTAGCGACCATATCACGCCTTAATCAAGATAATAAAACGGATATATTGACCGAACCCGCTTGTTATACTGAGCTGGGGAACGTTGGTCCCGCTCCAACTTATAATTATTATAAGACAGAGCAGGAAATTAGGGAATACCAGATTTCCCGTGCTACCCAAACGAAGAGAGTGCATGTTGATGCATCATCTTCGGGTGTGCTCGTTACACAGAACTGTTTCTCAGTATCCTCTGCGTCCTGGGTATCTGATACCGGATCAGGATCCCAGATATGTAATCTGTTACATAGGGCTACAGAAAGGTAGAGAACTGAGAATGGGTGATAAGTTTCATGAGGCAGAAAACAGGGCAAGTGTTGCAGCTAAGTCTGTTGGTCACTGTCACCCTGTATTACAAATACATTGATTATGAACGGATGTTATTAGATACCGAACCTAATATACAAAATCATATCAGTCTCTATAAGTAAAGAATGATAAAATTTTGTATTGTTGGATAATGTTTTGAACATTTCCTATATCAAAAGTTGATCGGTTCAGGCACGTTATCTAAAAGCATTGATGTTCTAAATCAAACTACGGTTCTTAGTATATAAAACACACACAAGAGGAAGAGTTCAGAAATGAACGAATCCTTCTTGAGGCATTGTAGACTAGGTCATATCAATGCGACCCGACTGGCTGAAGTTACATTCAGATGCATATTTAAATTAGTTTGAATTTACATCCTGTGAAACTTGCCAGTCATGTCACAGAGATAAGATGACCATAGCTCCGTTTACTGGAAACAGAGAAAGAGTTAGTGAACTCTTGGGATGATACATGTTGATGTATGTAGGTCCCCTGTCTACACATGCCAAGACCGGTTCTTTGTACTTCATTACATTCTCTGATGACCTCTCAAGATTCAGACATATGTTCCTGTTGAAACACAAGTCCGAACCGTTTGAGATATTCACAGAATATGATTTAGAAGTAGAGAACCAAAATAAAGGTATAAGTATTATGTCCTTTGATGTGATCGAGGAGGATAATACTTGAGCACGGAAATCCTGGACTATTCTAAAGGAGAATGAGATTCTCTCCCAGAATTACTCCTCCGTATACACCATAGCACGATGGTATATCGGGGCGGAGCAGATACACCCTATTTGATATGGTGTGCTCTATGATGAGTACTACTGAGTTATTTTTTTTCCTATTGGGTGTTATCCACTTGAGAAGTTGCATACCTATTGAATAGGGTTCCAATCAAATCAGTTGCCTACCGCTTCATATGTGATATGGAAAGGGAAGAGCCCATATCTTAAGTTAGTTAAGATTTGGGGTTGTCCGGCCTATGTCTAAAAGAAAAATCCGGACAAGCTCGAGGCAAGATCTGTTATGTAGAACTGGAAATGTTCCAGCAATACAAACTGAAGCTGATGATTTGGTAGAACCGAAGGATTCAATAGTAACCAACGAACCTCAGCCTCTCCGCCGATCTAGTAGGATTCCTCACCCACGTGAGAGTTTCTTCGGTTTCTCTATGACAGTGGGAGCGAGGATTGCATCATGAGATGATGACCCAACTAGTTTCGAGCTGGCCATCAGGAGTGAGACTCTGTAAGAATGGCTGGATGTTTATCGATCTGAGATGGAATCCTTATACACCAACAAAGTATGGACTTTGGTTGCTATATATGAAGGGTTAAATCCCCATCAGGAGCAAGTATATCTTGAGAAGATTACTTGGTGTAGATGGAAAAGTTGAGACTTTCAAACCTAGACTTGTTAAAGGTTTTCGTCATCGACCAGGCGTGGATAATGATGAAACCTTTTTCCAGTGGCTATGCTTAAGTCCATCCAGATCCTACTTGCCACGGCTACATACCATGACTACGATATCTGGCGGTTGGGTGCCATGACTGCTTTTCTAAATGATGTTTTAGAAGAGAACGTCTATAAGTACACAGCCAGAGGGCATCGTAAAAAGTGGGAGCAGCGGAAACATGTGCAAGATATTTTATGTGATGAAGCAGGCATCGCGGAGTTGGAACATCTGTTTTGATGAGTTAGTCAAACAGTTTGACATCATCAAAATGGTAGATGAACCTTGTATAAACAAAAAGGTAGTAGGGAGTATGGTAGTGATCCTCGTAGAGTACATGGATGACATACTCTTGATAGGGAAGGAGTTTCCTATGCTACGCTCGGTCAATCTCCACTTATCACAATGATTCTCCATATAGGATCAAAGTGATACCTACTAAATCCTGGGTTTTGGATCTTTGAGATAGATCTAAATGGATATTAGGATACTCACTAGTTGTAGTAAGATGGTATCAATTGGTCCTGGGGAGAATCACTGGAAGGGTTCCAGGGTGATGAGGACGACTGAAAGTCAGTCACAGGCATTGTCTTTACCCTCAGTAAAGGGACGGTAGTTTGGAAGAGTTCCAAGCTAGATACCGTGGTATACTAGACGATAAAGGCTGGATACATAGCTACTTAAGATGCTACCAAAGAGGCAGTCTGGATGTATATTTGTTCATGAGATGAACTTAGTTCCTTCCACTGTGTGACAATGGAGTTGTGGCTTATGCCAAGGAACGTCCGTCCCATCAGTGATCCAGACATAATCTAAGGCAGTATCACCTGATCCTGGAGATGGTTGATCTCCAAGGAGATCAAGGTTAGGAGAGTGGACTCAGAGGACAACGCGGCGGATCCACTCACAAAGGCTTTTTCCCAGAGAGAGACTTTTATGGGATGGTTGAGTATGAGATACTGCAACCACTGCTACAGATGGCCCTAGTGCAAGTAGGAGATTGTTAGTTATATGTATGCCCTAGAGGCTATTACTGTACATAGGATGTTGGAGATAGTGCCCTCAGAGTCAATTATTAGGTCACAGGTACGTGATTGTAATGATTGAGGGAGGACCTATCCCGGTAGGACAGTCTTACTCGAGATGATAGTATGCTATCTGGTTTACCTTTATCATCGTGTACTGTTTTAGGTGACCTGACACGTCGCTATTACACGTTGATAGAGCCCCTAGGATTCTTGCTTGACCACCAGCAGTATGAGGGCGATCATATAAGTGGGAGCTGGGGGTCTACAAGCATATCCTTAAAAGGTCCCTAGTCGTGGGAGTTTCGAGACCGGGCATCGATACTCCATTAGTAGACTAGTGTATACAGTCGAGACCCCGACGAGGGGCGGTGGCCGGTCTCACAAGCCACTGGTGTCAGTTGGATCACCTAAGATGTATACAGGTGCTCATTGGGTTATGAGTACACCGGACAGGACTCGCCGGGAACATGCTAGTTGGTCATATACCAGACGTCAGATGGCAGTTCCCTGGTGACATGTGTGCAGGTTAGTTCATCGACCTGGGGATCGTCATTTGTCTCGTGTGAGTTCCCACTGTACTTTGATTACTACCCTACCACGGCTCAAAGGAGTCGTGCAAACAGGTTTTAGTTGGGTACAGTCCCGAGCCACATGGAGGCAGTGAGCGTATCTTCAGGGGTTCGTCTCTCCCGGTATTGGGGGTGAGGTCGTGCTGTGTCTAGGAGAGCCATTACACAAAGTCCTTGGCCAAGGCAAGGAGATTTACTGGTAGGTATTCCAGTAGTATCTCAGGGTGTTCTGGGCTACACTCCGACACGACTTGTACCGCTTTTGGGGGTCTGACTTTTACCAACCCCCTAGGCCCGCCATGCGATACTCATAGACGAACGGACCGGACTGCACGGATATTGTCACTGACAGGCTCAGTTGGGTGTCGGGGTGAGCTTCCTCATCGACGTCCCTTTTGGTCAATAGCTGGTGGCCCGTCACGTATTGGCTTATACCTCTGACGTGCTAGTGGTTAAATCCACAGCCATAGTATTGACGAGTCTTTAGAGTCCACCACACTTTCAGTTACTCAGCTTTCGGGCGAAACGCTGTAGAGGCCGTATGGAGATATGGCAGGGTCCGATCAGATACGTGCGGTATTGCACGGATCAGGATCGGAAAGTTTGTACTAGTAGCCGTATAGTAATATGGCAAGGTTCGATCAGGTACGTGCGGTATTGCACGGATCAGGATCGAACGGATTTTACTAGCCGGCTTTGGCTTAAGCCGGTCCTAGTTTAGTACAGTGTAGATTTTGTCTCATTGCATTTGTATCCGGACGGAATACAAATGCGGGTGTGTATGCACAGTGTGGGGTTTTCCTGTAATTTATTACGGGACCAGTTTTCTGGAGTTGCCAGTTTGCATTCCGTTCCGGCCGGTTTTTCTTTGTTCTTTCCCGGCCGGACTTTTCCGATGGAGGGGGTTATTTGCAGTTTTGCAAATAACAATTTGTGGAGGTTTTATTTGTAAGATGGTTTATTATGAAAGCATCTTTTGATGCCTTTCTTATCCTTCATTATCTTTTGCTTTATGTGATTAGATTTGATAAGAAGAGTTGATGTGAGTTTTGTGATGATTATGTCTTGGTTGTGGTCACCCTTCATTATCTCCTACACTCACCTCCCTTCATGTTTATGCTATCATATTCATTCCTCCACCCTCTTGCTCTCACTTGATGAAATGGTTGAAGAAAAAGAAAAGAGAGAAGAAGAAAAGAAAAAGAGAGAAAGAAAATGAGAGGTTCATCTTGAGAGTTCATTCTTGATCTCATTTTCTTGCTAGAAAAATGCAAGCACCATTTTTCTATTCTTTGATTCCTCCATCATGGCAACTACAAACCCCATTGAGACAAAGTGCATTCTACACTACATTCTACAGCATATCTTGAGCATGTCGAGTAGCCGGCTTCATGCGCGAGTTGCCTCGGTATTGAGGTGGGAGCCCGTAAAAGTACCCGGCATCGTGGTGCCCTTTCCGACGAGGAGGAGACGGACGGAGATCCCGCGAGGAGATCGGAGTGGAGATGAAGACCGGAGGACTTGGATCGTCGGTATATCTCTTCCCCTTCTCTTTGTAGTTAGCTAGATTTAGTTTAATGGCACGATCCGGGGTTTAGTGCGCGGTGGTGCCGGTTTGCAAAGTCCGCAAAATTTAAGTTTACCACCGTTTCCGCGTTTGGCCGTCGGATTGACGGCCGGGGCGCCGCCGTGCACTTACAGTGGTATCAGAGCCTCGCCATTAACATAGTCTAGCTTGGTGTAATGTGTTTTTCTGTTTCGATCGATCGAATGTTCCAAAACTGCATTTTAGTTCGAATCAGTTTCTGTTGAAAATTTTTGGTCTCGAAAAATTTTTCAGGTTGTAAAATATTGATGTACTGGACAATCTAAGAGTTCTGTAAAAATTTGACGATGTAACGCCACAGTTGGAGCGCGGAAGCGCCGCGAAACCCCACCTCGTGCGGCCCTTCCGCCGCGCACTATTCACGTCACATCATCAAATTTTTCCAGAGGCCTTATGGGCTTAAATTATGGGTTTTGGAATATTAAAATTGGGCCCAGGATTTCTGTGAGTGCTACAGTTTTTGATTGAGGGCCCACTTGTTAATTTTTGATCGATCGGAAAATTTTAAACACATTTTTCACAGTATTTACATTATATCTGCGACCGTGAATGTCACTCGATCGGTAAATCCGGTCTAACTGCTATAGCCCGGTTAGACGGATTTGCGAACGTGATTTTCACGTTGATGTTCTATGTTTATGCTGTGATGTTGCGGATCGGTCGTGGGGATAGCCTGGATGCAATGCTAGTACTGTATTGTTGTATTATGTACATTTGATTTTGCGGGGCGAGCGTCCGACATGTGGACTGCCGTCACTGCCTGATTGTATTATTCTTTTGGGGCACGACCTGGTTGCGGTCGATGTACCCGGTGTATATATATTTTACTTTCTGTACTAGGGTTACCCCGCGGAGGGGTGCACGGATAGCCGGGTTCTAGAAGGCAACAAGCCCGCATCTCATGGCATTGGGACGGAGGGGGCTTCACTCCAGGATTGGCTGGCTATTCGCCGCACTCGTAGGGGGTATAGGATTTCATTGCACAGGCTATCCACACGACCAGGGGAACGTCGAGTTTCAGTAGTGGCTCTGTGAAACTCGGGGATCCCAGATATCTGTATTGTTCTGTGATGCTGTACATTTCTGTGATGTTGCATTTTATTCACGCCTTGAGCGAATACTATATATTGGTATATATATTAGTAGATGTTGTATATGTTTTTCATCCGCGCTAGTCCAGTCCCCGCTCTGCCGTTAGTTAGCTAACCTAACGGGTGATGACGGGACCCAGTGGCGAATGCGGATGGCATATACGTACGTCAGTATATTTTCGTTCTTTGTGGTGTGATCAATTGATGGGACTGCATTGATTCGGATCAATGCAAGTTAAAAACAAACCTAATCTGATGTTGTTGGAACACTTTTCAAAAAGCTGTTATTGCAAGGACGTTTACTTTTGTTTTGCATCGTGGTATTCATTTGGAATATCCTGCTCCTCAGTCGACGAGGCAAGGGCCGAGATCCCTTTACCGGGAGTGACCCCTTGGACAGAAGTTTGCGTCAGGGCATTAACTTCACTATAGCCGATTACTTTTGCTTTGCATCGCGGTATTCAGTTGGAATATCCTGCACCTCATTCTACGGGGAAAGAGCCGAGATCCCTTCACCGGGAGTGACCTCTTTAGCGAAGGTTTTCGTCACTATATTCTAAAAAGCTATCCGTTCCTTCAACGATATCAAGTTCACTACGTTAAAGGTTTTCGCCAGAAACCATTCGTAGCCCTCCGTCGTTTCATATGGGTAGTCAATAGTATTCAAGCTGTGTTTGTTGGCCTTAGTCAAGGCACAGTGTTTGGTAGCTATTGGGTATTCATATGCTGCATAGATAGATGCGTTGTTTTAGGACAGTCGTATAGCCTTGTTGGCCTTAGTCAAGGGCTTGTACGGGTGGATTCAAATCAACCTGGACAATGACGGGTAGAACTTGACATGTGACTTATGATTTGTTGGCCTTAGTCAAGGTCATAAGAGCATGGGGCAAAAATCACATCGGGAGTTTCAAAAGTACTGAAACTTGCCAGATATGCGCATACCTTCTGGAGTGTGATACCGTGAGCGGATTCCGTCACGTTGTCATGCGATGAGAGTTGGATCCCGATTCCCACTGATGAGTTAGTATACTCCTCGGGTGACCCCGACTAATTCTTCTTTCAGGTTTGGAGGAGAATTTGAGGTACAGTGGGAGGATTCCAGATTAGATAAAGTGATAACCATTCTAATCTAGGATAGAGTGCACGCTGAGTGTTTCTTTTCTCTCTCTCTCTGGCAGCGACCATTGACCCGACCCTAGACTTTGACTCAGTGACCAAGTTGACCGAACCTACTTAACACTGGCTTTTGGATTGTCAGAGTTGCAGACCTCATTGCCACTCATACTTTTACCCTTTTCTCCAGGACACCCCGTATTACTACGAACGTCCACTTCCATTGGACAAAACCATCGTATGGTTAGATACGAACTCGAAGGAATTCGAGGATGGTTTTTGGTTCTGGAGAAAACGGATAGGATTATTCAGTTGTCTTTTCTTTTCACCCTCTCTCAGGTTGCGAGTACTCCTTAGTTTAGGAGTAGTACACCTATTATGCAAATTGGATAGTCTTCTTCCAAACCATAGGCTGGTGCCGACCGGTAGGGAATGAAGAAAACCAGTTAGCTTAAACGGTGTACAGAAGGTATTAAGTTCAGACAAAGCAAGGGATTAGTAAGAGGGCAAAGTAAATTGCGACTGCTATTCACGACCAAACCAAGTATTTCTTCGCCAATCCTAAATCACCTTTGTATTTCTCCAGGACACTCCGTATCACTACGAAGATCCCATTTTATTGGATAATCCATCGTATGGTTATATACGAACTCGAAAGGAACTCGTTCCAGTTCGGGGATGGATCCTGGTTCAGGAGAAATAGGAATAAAGTACATTCAGGTGTCTTTTATCTTCACCCTCTCTCGCAATGCGAGTGCTCCTAGGATTAGGACAGTACACCCTTTATGCTTTTTGGATAGTCTTCTTCCAAACCATAGGCTGGTGCCGAACGGTAGGGAAGGAAGAAAACCATTCGGCCTAAGGGGTGTGCAGAAGGTAATGACTAAAGACATATAAAGGGATTTGGAGAGGTGGCAAAGAATTATACGGTTACAGTTGTGAATCTGGATAATGGAAGAAGCATTACTAGGAATACCAGGATACCCCAACGAAACATTTCAATGTTTCAGTTTCACTGTGTACTGTTAATGGAAAACTGATTTCCCGATTAGACACTTACTCCAGGGTATGTATTTACCAGGTATAATTCTCACATCTGTATGGTTTTACAGATGATGAGTGGGAGTAAGTTAGTGGGAATTGGGTGATCATCCTTATTATATCAGGATTCGTTGTAATCGGTGATATTTGAGGAGATCGCCTGGGTTGTTTGCCGGTCGGCAAATATTTGGTTTTGAATATCCGCTGTTGTGCACCAATTTCAAATTGATATATCTGTACGTCTATTTTCATAGAGTGAGATATACCTTTTGATATTATGTCGATGACATTTACCTATATCAGTAGATGGTTAGGTAAGGAGCATTGAACAGCGGTGTAATTCTTCTTAACCATAAGTACAGTTTTCAAACTACGACACACAGTGAATGAGTTACCAGACTCAAGGGACTTATACAGAGTATTGTATGTTGTCCAGTGTCCATAAGGACAGAGGGGTTGGTCCTCATACTATATTCTGTTTACTTTTAACTTCTCTAGTTCTTAGACATGTGTTTCGTAGAAACACAGGGTCTAAGTTTTGAGGAGTTATAGGTATTTGAATAAAGTAGAGAACCAGATATTGCAAGTATCGGGATTCTTCAAAGTGATCGAAGATGTAGATACTTGTATATGGTATTCAGTTGATAGTAATGATTAAGAGAACTTGCTTCTCTTTCGGGTTACTCATAATTGGAAGCATTCCTAAGTTGAGTAACGCTGATCGGCCTCCTTCCATTTAGTTGACATGCACTGGGGATAGCTGCATGATTTGAATCTGGTTCAATTAAATCAGTGCCTCTGTTTCTATATTGGATATAGAACAGTTCATATCTTAACGATGTTAAGGTACGGGGAGTTGTCCGGTTTATGATTAAAACCAGACACTGGACAACTCAAGGCACGTTTCTGTAATGGCTGTTTGTGGGTTGACCCAGGCTATGACGCGGGTTGACTTTCTACCATCTGGATGAACAATAGCAATATTGTTCTAGACTCGCCACAGTTTTATTAAAAATGGATTTTTCAGAAAACAGTAGTGGGAGTATGGTAGAACTGGAAGTGATTCCAGAACCGCAAACGATTACTGAAGATTTGATAAGGAACCTAAAGATTCAATCTGATTTGACATTCCATTGGCCACTCCGCAGATAAGGTGGGTAACTTCAGGCACCAGAGAGGTACTACGGTAGCCTCAAGGACGGTGACAGGGAAGTTCTTGTTTACCCACAATTACCATTGCTGTTGTTCCAGGCTGTGAGACCCGGCGGGAGGATGAGTATAGCGTCGTTCTGAACTCGCTTCAGAAGTGTACGTGTATATGACTCTGCCAGAGAGTTGTCGTAGTCAGTGGGAGCAGCGGAAGCATTGGTGGACAGGTAGCTTATGTCTATTTGTAGACTAAAGCAGATATAGCGGAGATAGATCATCTGTTTCTGACGTGACAGTCATGGGTTTGACTTCATCAGAATAGGGGATGGATCTGTTGGGAAGGTAGTAGGGTGTGATATCCTGGTATTTGGATGATATACACAGAGTAGGAAAGGAAACTCCTACACTACGATCGGTTATACTTTGGTCGTCACACAGTAGTTTCTCCACAAAGGACTTGGACTTTATGTCTGACATACTGGTTACTAGATCTATGGCTTTAGATCTAGATTTGGATGGTTTCCCAATCAGGGTACTTGACAGCATTCTAAGAGTATTTAGGATGGACGACTCCTGGCACGGTAGTGTACCTGCGGCTAATGGAGTCACCCTCTCCAAAGGTGTCTTACAGACTAAAGGGGAGAGGGACGTGCATGATTGGCAGATCACTTGCTTAGGCAATTGAGTCAATCATGAGATGTCAAGTACCACACCAGATGTTGTTCTTGCACTAGATGCAATAAGTAGACATTAATCCAATCCTGGAGAAACAGTCGGAAGCAGTTTTAGAACATAAGTGAATGTTCTAGGGATATGATAACGACAGCCTTATTCGGGAGACAGTTGTCATTCCAGGCTTCCAAGGTGACATGGACGACAAGGAGGTTGTCAGAGTTATAGTTTTCCTTCTGATGAGGGGCAGTATTTTGGACAGATGGTCCAAGGCAATACTGAGGGAGGCATGGTGCAGGATACTGATTAAGTTCAGTTGACGATACAGTCTAAGAAGTTTGGATTTGGAGTTCATTTATGAGCTAGGTCCCATCAGACATCCAGACATTCTAAGACAGGTATTGCTCATTTCGGGAGATGGCTTTCTCCGCGAACTTGAGATATAGAGAGACATAGAAAGAAACAACTGAGCGGATCCACTCACTGAGGCTATTCCTCGAACGCAATAGTTTCGCAAACGAGCTTTGTGAGACTGACTAGTAGAGGAGTTGGGTGTTCGGTATCACACGGGCTGTGAGTATGCGACATCGCAATAATTAGCTTTGAGTGCAAGTGGGAGATTGTTGGAGATAGTGCCCTCAGAGTCAATTATTAGGTCACAGGTACGTGATTGTAATGATTGAGGGAGGACCTATCCCGGTAGGACAGTCTTACTCGAGATGATAGTATGCTATCTGGTTTACCTTTATCATCGTGTACTGTTTTAGGTGACCTGACACGTCGCTATTACACGTTGATAGAGCCCCTAGGATTCTTGCTTGACCACCAGCAGTATGAGGGCGATCATATAAGTGGGAGCTGGGGGTCTACAAGCATATCCTTAAAAGGTCCCTAGTCGTGGGAGTTTCGAGACCGGGCATCGATACTCCATTAGTAGACTAGTGTATACAGTCGAGACCCCGACGAGGGGCGGTGGCCGGTCTCACAAGCCACTGGTGTCAGTTGGATCACCTAAGATGTATACAGGTGCTCATTGGGTTATGAGTACACCGGACAGGACTCGCCGGGAACATGCTAGTTGGTCATATACCAGACGTCAGATGGCAGTTCCCTGGTGACATGTGTGCAGGTTAGTTCATCGACCTGGGGATCGTCATTTGTCTCGTGTGAGTTCCCACTGTACTTTGATTACTACCCTACCACGGCTCAAAGGAGTCGTGCAAACAGGTTTTAGTTGGGTACAGTCCCGAGCCACATGGAGGCAGTGAGCGTATCTTCAGGGGTTCGTCTCTCCCGGTATTGGGGGTGAGGTCGTGCTGTGTCTAGGAGAGCCATTACACAAAGTCCTTGGCCAAGGCAAGGAGATTTACTGGTAGGTATTCCAGTAGTATCTCAGGGTGTTCTGGGCTACACTCCGACACGACTTGTACCGCTTTTGGGGGTCTGACTTTTACCAACCCCCTAGGCCCGCCATGCGATACTCATAGACGAACGGACCGGACTGCACGGATATTGTCACTAACAGGCTCAGTTGGGTGTCGGGGTGAGCTTCCTCATCGACGTCCCTTTTGGTCAATAGCTGGTGGCCCGTCACGTATTGGCTTATACCTCTGACGTGCTAGTGGTTAAATCCACAGCCATAGTATTGACGAGTCTTTAGAGTCCACCACACTTTCAGTTACTCAGCTTTCGGGCGAAACGCTGTAGAGGCCGTATGGAGATATGGCAGGGTCCGATCAGATACGTGCGGTATTGCACGGATCAGGATCGGACAGTTTGTACTAGTAGCCGTATAGTAATATGGCAAGGTTCGATCAGGTACGTGCGGTATTGCACGGATCAGGATCGAACGGATTTTACTAGCCGGTTTTGGCTTAAGCCGGTCCTAGTTTAGTACAGTGTAGATTTTGTCTCATTGCATTTGTATCCGGACGGAATACAAATGCGGGTGTGTATGCACAGTGTGGGGTTTTCCTGTAATTTATTACGGGACCAGTTTTCTGGAGTTGCCAGTTTGCATTCCGTTCCGGCCGGTTTTTCTTTGTTCTTTCCCGGCCGGACTTTTCCGATGGAGGGGGTTATTTGCAGTTTTGCAAATAACAATTTGTGGAGGTTTTATTTGTAAGATGGTTTATTATGAAAGCATCTTTTGATGCCTTTCTTATCCTTCATTATCTTTTGCTTTATGTGATTAGATTTGATAAGAAGAGTTGATGTGAGTTTTGTGATGATTATGTCTTGGTTGTGGTCACCCTTCATTATCTCCTACACTCACCTCCCTTCATGTTTATGCTATCATATTCATTCCTCCACCCTCTTGCTCTCACTTGATGAAATGGTTGAAGAAAAAGAAAAGAGAGAAGAAGAAAAGAAAAAGAGAGAAAGAAAATGAGAGGTTCATCTTGAGAGTTCATTCTTGATCTCATTTTCTTGCTAGAAAAATGCAAGCACCATTTTTCTATTCTTTGATTCCTCCATCATGGCAACTACAAACCCCATTGAGACAAAGTGCATTCTACACTACATTCTACAGCATATCTTGAGCATGTCGAGTAGCCGGCTTCATGCGCGAGTTGCCTCGGTATTGAGGTGGGAGCCCGTAAAAGTACCCGGCATCGTGGTGCCCTTTCCGACGAGGAGGAGACGGACGGAGATCCCGCGAGGAGATCGGAGTGGAGATGAAGACCGGAGGACTTGGATCGTCGGTATATCTCTTCCCCTTCTCTTTGTAGTTAGCTAGATTTAGTTTAATGGCACGATCCGGGGTTTAGTGCGCGGTGGTGCCGGTTTGCAAAGTCCGCAAAATTTAAGTTTACCACCGTTTCCGCGTTTGGCCGTCGGATTGACGGCCGGGGCGCCGCCGTGCACTTACATAGGATGTATATTGTAGTGGATGCTGGGACATATATAGGGAGGACTTTCTTGCTCGACATGATAGTATGCTATCTGGTTGCTCTAAATCTTAACGTGTACACTGATTGTCTCTCTGTTACATGTTGGTAAAGCCCTTAGGATGTTTACTTGACTACCTGGTCTATGATGCGGATCATACTAGTGGGGACATCGTAGTCCATAAGTACATCCTTCAAGGTCCCTAGTTGTGGGTGTATCGAGACGGGGCATCGATATACCAGAGTAGACTAGCGTATACCTTCTCGACCCATACAGATGAGCGATGGATGATCTCATATCCATTAGTGTTTGACATCAGAGATGATATACGGGTGCTCAGTGGAGACTGGGTACACTGGACGGACTCGCCGAGAACTCCCAGATGGTATTATACCTTACGTCAGATGGCAGTTCTCTGGTGACACTGGTACAGGTTAGTCTGTAGACCCGAGATCGTCATAGAGTCTTGTGTGATTCCCACTGTGCTTTGATTTCCACCTTACCACGTCCAAGAGGGCGTGCAAAACGTTGGCTTTTGGGTACAGTCCCGAATCACATGGAGGCAATGAGCGATAGGAGGGGATTCGTCTCTCCCGGTATATGGAGTTGATGTTGCGCTGTGTTCGATTGGCTATAACCGGAAATCCCTGGCCAGGGTTGCTGAGATTTACTGGTAAGTGTTACCAGTAGTTTCTCGAACAGTTATGGACCTCATATCGACACGACTTATCGAGCTATTGGGGTCTGACGTTTACCACCCCTAGGCAAGATATGCGACATATCAGACGATCAGACCGGACTGTACGGTAAGTGTTCCTGGTTGGATTCACATGAGTGTGAGCGGGCTTGCTCGTTGATCTTCTGATCGCTCAATACCCGGGTGGCCGTTACGTTTAGCAGACCGCTTGCGGCTTGTGGGTGTTTGATATGATCATCACCTGCTGTCGGCGTATTGACGAGTCTTTAGAGTCCTACACAGAGGTTTCCTGGCTCAAGCGAAACGAAATAGGAGCGCATATGAGATATGTGCGGGACCGAGAATAATGCATGTATGTGATACCGTATTCTATTCTCGCGATGAATGTATCGATTGGTTGTATGCGATATAACCTAGTTATCGAATCAAGGATTGATTCGATAAGTCGATGCATTGGATATTAGTCGGTCATATGCGATATGACCGGATCATTAAATCAAGTGTTGATTTAATGATTTAATGTATAATTATATATTTGATATATTACTTTACATTAACTAATATTGGTTCACTTAAGATGTTTTTCTCACTTGTTTGTGCACATTGTATATGTGATATATTTTTGTGCACAAGATTGTATCATGTTTGATGATACATGCAAACTTGGGTGTATGTTTGATTTAAACCATGATTAGGTTAATGGTTAGGGTTTTAAATGTTTTATTTATTTTCTTTATGCATTTATCTTTTTGGGCAAGAAAGAAAATGGTGGCTTATTTTGGTATTTACTTGAAGCTTCGAAAAGTCATGACCATTTTGTTTCTTTCCTTAACCTAACCCTAGTTTATTCTCTACATAAGTAAACCTCACCCATGGTTGCAACATGATAAGTATTCACTTGAATTTTTATTTTAAATGATTATTCTTTTTCTTTCTTCTTCTTCTTCTTCTTCAAGGAAGAAAGAAAACCTTTTCTTGAAAATTATCAAGTGATGAATCCAAGTGAGAAATCCAAATCCAAAGTGAACCCACTTCCTATTTCTTCATCCTCTACCACTTGCCATGTAGTATAGGGTGTTTTCTTCACAAGTTTCATGATTTGGTGAAGTTGGAGCTCGAGTTAGAGTCGCCTCGACGTAGATCATCTTCGGCATCGAAGTCATCGACCTAGCCCGATCATTTCTTCGATGAAACCACGGCGAGAGTCCGGGATCCAATGATCGCAGCGGAGGGACATCATCACGGAGCCAAAGAAGTGGAGCACCGGATCTACAAAAGTTGTATTTCCATTCACTTTAGAGTAAAGTTGTTTGCTCGCATTTGTTATCGCCTATTCTCTAGTTAACGATCACATTAGGGTTTCTCGGCACCGGAAAAATTTGAATTTGGCATGGTTGATGCCTTGTGAGACCTCATTAGTGTGCCTAGGAACCCTACACAAATAATATTATGGGCCAGTCCAGATTGCCGAAGCCCGGTAATTCATTGTTATTACTCTTGATATTGGAATTTTGGATTTCTATGAGATTTCTGGATTTGGTTAAACCGCAAGGATTTTATATAAACTTAATATCATTTTAAAAATGCAAGTTGCGGTTTTCTCATGATATGATATGAGATATGTCCACCATGACTTTTCTCGGCTCTTGAGCGATATCATATACCCGATTCGAGGAGGAGAGGAACCGTCTGTGGGTGCATGGTGGACCCGGTACGGTACCCCGGGGCAAGATGGTCGCAGATGATGGCGTTGAGCCTGGCAGGGGAGCACTACCGACCGGTTATTTGTGACGCGGCGGATATCGGGAGTATATCGACGTAGTCGCGAGATTTGATGTTTTGGGGCCAGTCCGGATAGCCGGAGCCCAGGGGCCAGTCCGGATAACCGGAGCCCGAGATGTTGAGACTTTGAGGTATTGATATATTATTATATGGGCCAGTCCGGATAGCCGGAGCCCGAGATTTTCGATATTGGGATTTATGTTTTGTGTTGATACTTGACATGGATTTTATGTTGATTTAATTGATGATACCTCGATTTATATATACATAAATCTCATTAAATAAAGAAAACAGTTTTCTCATTCATAATGTATTCTGTTTTCATTTCGATGCATTCATGCATCATATATATTATATGTTGCTACCTGAGGCACTGACACGAGCACGTGGTATTACAGTTATATGTAGATGGTTCAGGATATATTATTGAGGATATATTATTATCGTATGACCTAGGATTGAGCATGTGATTTCTTCTCAGTGATGTTTTCTACTCACGAGTTGGCAGCTCACCCCGTTGTGTCACAGTTTCTTGCAGCTTTTGTCGTACAGGTTTTCCTTGGCGGCTTTGCTGGCACATTACTTCATTCCAGGTGATTGCTTTGGTAAGTGGGTTCACTCGCATCGTGACCACCATTGTACTTTATTATTTCAGTTGTATCTAGTAAACTCCATCAACCAGACTTGTATATTTATTATACCTAGATGGCCAGTTGTATATTCTTTCGACCTTAGAGTCGCGCGCTGTATTATTATGGTTTTCTCGATGACATTGGTTTTCCTTTTGAGTTTTGATCCTCGCCCTTCGGCATTGTATATTATATTGCTTGCGTGGTTATGACCGCTAATTGGCATAGAGCTAGCTCCCGCTTGGGGATGCCTTTATTCATTATTATGTATTTCATGTGTTGTACCCGTTTGGGGGCCAGTATTTACAAAGGAGACTCTGCCGAAATTTTTGGAAAAGACTTGATATTTTAAAAAGGTTTACTACGACTTTTCAAAGTGATATTATGCAAACTTTTAAACAAGTTTTCCTTCTTTCAAATGGTTTAGATTTCTGGGATTTTTGGCTTACTTGAATTAGGTGGGGTCCCATAGACTTCATATGATTACAGTGCCAGTCACGTGCTATTTCGGGTCGTGATACATGGGAGTTGTGATGAATCAACCCCAACCCCAAGAAGTTGAACCGCCAACTCTTCTTCTTATCACGAACGAGAATGCGAGTAATCCACCACCACTATTTCGTCTCAACAAACCGAGACGTAAACCCGATCGACTACGCATCTTATCTCCACACTTCTTCACATCTATGGGTGACATATTCTTCTACCAACCTTGGTACTATATTGATAAAATCTTTGAATGGTTGGTGTTGACTTTTGGTCTTTATAAAGTTTTGCATAGACCAATAACTTTAACCCGCCCTTATAATTTTATATGCTTAATACTATTTTACTCAAGTTGGGGGGGGGAGAGGGAGAAAAATCTTTTGGCTCTTGAAAGAAAATAAATTTTTACAAAATTGTGAGCCAAAAATAAGTTTGGGGGAAGATTTCATTGTCATTTATTCTTGTCCCCGTTACTAACTTTTCCTCCCAAGTCTACAGTTTTTTTAAGCTTAACAGATGACATCAGTGAGGAAACTGCTGCCAACAGGTTTGGGGCAGGTTTGTACTTATTCACGCATTATTTTGCATTATCATAAATATAAGCACAAAATTTTTTGATAATAAAAGTTTGAAAGTGAAAAATTACATACGACAAGATTGGATAAGTTTAAGAAAAGTAAGAAAATTAGATATTTTCTTAAACGAAACTAGTAATAAGTAGTTATGAGCCGTTATCCCAAGGGTTAGTAAGATGAAGGAAATTACTAGTCTGAGGATAAAAATAAGTCTGAAAATAGTCTCTATTCTTGAGGCCAAACATTTGAACGTTGATACCCTATTATATGCACTATCACACATCTTGAAACTTGGGATAGTAGAGAATACCTAGAAATGCTCTTGTCTAAAATCCTTGGTTTGAATTAAAATAAAAAACTATAAGTGGTGAAGAAAAAAATGAACACTGGTTTTGTAATTGCTTAAAGCAGCATAAAAAAAATATAGTGAGTGTACTTTATCACCTAGTGCCATACACCAACTGGTTTGGGAGCCACTGCTAAGCCTCAGGTGTTGCAAGACGGTGATTTTAGGCCCTAATACGCGAGCACATTTTGTAATCGGTTGGTTAGTACCTCAAGAAGTATTAACGGTCGCATGAAGAATGTGTGAGCAATTCCATCTATAATATTCACCGACTAAAAAATACTAAGGAAGATGGACAAGAGTATGATATCTTGAATTGAATTCTCTAAGTGTAGACATGTCTTTTACACACACGTAGGGATATATGATCGATGTTTGGATGAATGGTAGGGAGGAAAACTAAAAGCGATGTTTTATTGAGGGATGATGTGATTTCCAACATTTTTTCATGACCATTAAGATAGGGATCATAGCAACTGAAAAATTGGTGTAATTGGAAACTCTTATTTTCAAGTTCTATCTTTTATAGTTCTTATCTATATGTAACTTTTATTTTCTTTCTTTTATTATAGAATTTTGTGAGTGTAATCCGCTGAAAACCCTCAGGAGACAACACTCCATCTACTAGGGACACCTAGAGATTTAACGGCTTGTTGCACGTGCTCAGTGCAATCGTGTTGCCTACGAAAGTGTGCTACTTAGGTTTTTCTTTTTCTTTTTCTCCCTCTCTTGAATAACTAGTTTGCTCAGAACGATCAAAGTTAAGTTTGGGGGTATTTGTTCAGTCGAAAATATCGCACATTTGATATAAAAATTTTCTTACTTTTGTTAATTATTTAAAGGTGTTTATTATAAATATAGAACATATTTGGGTTTATCTGCAAAATATTATTTACCATATGTTTATATATTATAATTAACATTATAAAGGAAAATATATGCATATAATATTTTTATTATGCATATCATATCAAATAATCTTAATCAAATTGCTTAAACATTTATTACCATATAAAATAATTAAGATTATATCTCTATAATAAATATTACTAATATTATTCATGGAGATATTGTGTGCAAAAGTTAGCTCAGTTCAGGAAATCAAGATATTCAAGACGTCAGGATCAAAAAATTTCCAATAAAATCGTAGAATCAATACTGGAAGAGACTCAGGAAATATTTCCAAAATCAAGATATCTAGAAGATCTCCATGTGTCAACATGTAGAAGCTCCAGAAAATTGAAACCCTAATGCCTCCAAACGGCCGCGGTTGCGCGGCAAATACCCCCTAAACGCGACGTATCCGCGGCATTGTTGAGGAGTTAGGGTTTGGGATTTTGTGGGTAGGATTTCAACAACAAACCCTAATACTTGGGATCTATGGTTTCTGTTTCTAGGGCTATATAAAGGACCGAGGGCTAAACATAGAAATCATCACCTTTAACATGAAGTAAATTATCGTCAAAGATCAAGTGATCCACGACAGGTCCGCGATTCGACGTGATAGAGCGACGTGAATATCGACGGAACATCTACTTCCTACGAGGCAGAGATCGAGAGCAACTTCTTCTTGTAATTTAAACTCATAGGATTTGTACTTGTGAAGTTGATTAATATAGGTAGATCATTAGTTTAGTTCTTTGTATTTTTACTTTCTGCATTTAAATTCTGCATTATGATTTCCTTCTCTATCCTTTCTTCTTCTATCTCCATCATGTGCGAGTAATTCTCCGCTTGATAGGGTCGTAGGATTAGGATAGAACAATGGATGAGAAAATATTTTAACTAATTTTACGTCTTATGAAGTTTATAAACTTTAGCAAAAGAATTGTTAACATCCTAATCGGGCGCTCTATCAATTTATTAATAGTCTTGACCGCGATTTGAGATCATATTAACAATTGTTTTGGTAAGGGCTAAACATCAATAGAGATCAATGAAGGGAAAATGGTTAATAGTGAGGAAACGTTAGTTTCTTCCAAGACCCCTAATCCTCATTCACCACAATCTATCTAGTTTTAAATCTATCAAAACATAAAATGAGTCATTTTTATTGGTCAACCATCACTACTAAATCCTAACGAACCCTACAAGCCCCCCTCTTTATATATATTCTACATCGTGTTTAATATAGATCTAGAATCTATTCTCCTTTCTTCTTTTATTTTATTCAACACATCTAAAGCAAGATTAGAAATTCCACGCATCCCTGCGGACGACCCGTACTCATCTCGGCTAGCTACATGCTACACCGTTATTGATTGCGGTTATTTTACAAAAAACACTTTCACACATCAATCAAGGGCCCATATAACGTTGGACTCCACTCCGGCGGTTACTTCCCCTACCCCCCGTGAGCGACGTCTAGAGCATGATGTTGCCATCTTGAAGACCACCGTCGAGAAGTTGAAGGAGATGTTGGTACGTATACTACTTAAAAGTAAAATATTATATCACATTATAGATGGTAACATATGCAATATTAGTAGCCTGAGCTTATTTGGTTGTAGACTTAGCTTTGATTAATCATACTTACATAAATCTATCTAATTAAAAGTAACTACGGTTTTACAAACAAGATACCCAAACGAGGTCTAAGTCCCTAAGTATTTTTACTCGTTTATTACACACAAAATTTAACAGATGCGACAGGATGCTTCGGCTGTGGCTCCATATGCATCTTCTTCAGCTGCGGCTCCGCAAGCCACTACCTCGGTTGCGGTTGCGCAGACCACTCCTGTAGCTCCACAGCCCGCTCACACTACCACGCAGTCCGCTACTTCATTGGTCGAGTTTTTAACGACTCGGGGCTGCATCGAGGAGCAGATGCGCCAGATTACAACGTTTATCAGAGGTGGAGGAGCTGGACTGGGCTAGGGTAGCTTTGTTTTATATTTTTGAGGATGTATGTACTTACTTGATACATATTGTATATATTTTGGACGATTTTGGTGGTGGTTTGATTGTTCACGATGATTTAGATTAATATCGTATTATGTTTCTTTATTTCTTTTATATATTATGCGTGGGATGTTAATTATGAATATTTTCTGTATTTGGTTATATGATGTATATATTATTGTGCACAGGGCGAGGAAAAACAGTAGTCCCCTTTTTTAAAAAAACTGATATTTTGTCCCTACGGATGTTGTGCATAGGGCGGGAAAAAAACAGTATCCTTTTTTTTTTTTTTAAAAACAAATATTTTGTCCTTATGGATTAATCCGTAGGGAGATATATTGCACCTACGGATTAATTCGTAGGGTCAAAATTTTCCCTTACACAGTTATCCATAGGGACAAAATATCAGGATACCTGATATTTTGTCCCTATGGACTGAGTAACAGGGGGTTAAATTTGCCCCTACGAATTTATACGTAGGAGCATTTATATGGTCCTACGGATATATCCGTAGAGATAAGTATCAGGACCTACGGAGAGCTCCGTAGGGGCAAGTATTTTATTTTATAAAACAATAAATTAAATAAATAATTTGTCCCTGCGGAGTAACCCGCGGGGATATGTGTCCCTACGGAGGAAGGTGTATGGGCAATTATTACTCCGTAGGGGTATGTTCAGGGAGAAGACTTGCACCTGCGGCCTTTGCCCCTACGGGGGAATTTTATGGCCCTATGAATTAATCAGTAGGGGCAGTGGTTTTTCCCTACGGCTAAATCCCTAGGGGCAACCCCTTATTGTAGTAGTGATAGCTTACGCATGCAAAAACAGCCAAATAACCCTCGTCGTTGACATACAAACGTACAACGACCAAATCACATCAAGAAATTCATAAATCCAAGTTTCAAATATCGAAAAATATTGTCAAAACCAATTCAAAATGCTCCCAGATTTTGGCACAGATATTCTAGGACAAAACTAACAATACAGTAGCTAAGTTATAAGGAGAAAGAGCTACAGGCCAAACCCCAACATCAGAGCCCAACATTTGGCCGGCGAGAAAGCAAAAATACCCGATGTCGCCAGTTTTCTGGTGGAGTCTGGGTCTCATTCTTCTGTAGTGGTCTTCTAGTGATCTAACTAGGTCAATGTAGTTGTTTGTTTTTCTTATAAATATCCCAAGTTACTCCAGATTCCATCTGAGTATCACAATTCAAAGAAAATAATATCGGGAAAATTCTAACTTCATGTATTGGGTTCTAGTCTCGGGTCTAGGCCAGTAAAACATCACTAAGGTCAAGTAAACACTTACTACACCTCAATTGCACCTTCACAAGTCATACTATCTCCTAACCATCATCTAGGAATTTTCAAAGATCACTAAACTACATCGGTTTAACTCTAAACTACAATAGGGGTAAGGAAACTCAAAAAATTAACTAAAAGTGTAGGGGTATATTTCTTGTGGCAACTCAAGAAAATTCTTGGGTTACCCAAAGTGCTCAAAACCTTGACTTGATTCATCCATGATACTTGTAGTGAGGTTGGGATCATTTTTAATTAAGGGAGTGTGAGGTTTTAAGTGAGTTTTGGGGTGGTTTGAGGGTGGTAGAGGAGGTAGAGAGAGGAGAAGAAGAAGATGAAGGAGGAGATAAAGAAGAAAGAAATGAAGAGGTGAAAAAGCCATGGTGGATGATAACCCCTCATCTCTCTTCTCTCTCATGCCCATACCCCACATACCTCCCAAGTCAACTCTCTTTTCTTTTATTTTTCCTTCTCACAAATAACACAAATGCAAATGAACAAATATGCAACAAAATACAACATGTCATAGTGCACTAGCTTGTAGTAAAATCCACTGCCAGCGTATTGTCGAGTTTTTAGAGTCTCACACAGAGAGTTTCCCAGATTAGGCGAAATGATATAGTCTACGTATTTTGATATGTACTTAGGTTTAATTAAAAAATGTGTTTTTGTATACGTACTTTTAACCGGACATTTTGTTAATACTAGCCGGTTTGAAAGAGCCAGATTATCATATTTGGATGAAATATGAGCTAGTATTATATATCTCTTTTAGTATCTCTCTTTTCGGTATTCATATTTTGACAGAATACGGTATTTATATGAATACGGGTATTTGTATAAATGCGTGTATTTGTGCATTGATACAAATACGGGTATTCGTATTTTATACGAATACGAGTATATTTATTTTGATACAAATACAGGTGTATATATTTGTAGCATATACTTGTATTAGTATATGTATGTGTGTGTGTGCGCGCGCGCGCGCGTGTGTACAATGAGGCGGCCTCTCTTCTCTTCTCATCTCTTCTTGTTAATATGAGAAGGGTCAATAAAAAATTACTCAAGAAAGGAATAACCTCAGGATCAAAATATGCACTAATACAAACACAAAACAGAGATTGGCTGAGCCTGCTGCGAAGAGTTGATCCCAAACCATGAATTCCCCTACAACCGCGACGGGTATGGAGAAGACTCGAACAACCTAAACCACAGGTCAAGGTGCCCGGACCTCGATAGATTCAAACCATGATGAAGATCCAAGAAAAGGAGGTGGAAGTGGGCAATCATTCTCGAGAGGGTGCGACACTGCTTTGCTAGATCACGGCCCACAATCAGGCATAGTACGTAGCTCATTAGACCGAAGCTCCACCTTTCGGGGTTGTTTCGGACATCAAACGTGTTTGAAGAAATAAGGAGGAAGCCGACAAGGGTCAATTCCCTATTGATTAACGCCACATAGTGAGGGATCATCGATCTCTTCTAACATTAAGAAAGACGAAATGGAGACGAACATGGCTTTCACCACCCCTGTGAGCTTCCACGAAGATGAAAATTAGCCCAACTACCTGTCTGATAATTCTGAGGGTGAGGAGACTAACTCTATGATACCCTTGGTCGATCAGGCTTCGACGTCTGAGGTGATGCCATTTAAAAGGACATGAAGATAGATGGCGAAGCACTTCAAACCATTTTGCATCATAGCATTTCTGGATGGGAAGCCGGCAGATAAAATCCCAGTCTCCAATGGAGCTATGGTGAATCTCTTCCCATTATGATGCTGAAAAAACCGAACAAGGCTGGGGCTGATTTAATAACGACAGATATGATCATCACTGGCTTTAGCAGGTAATCTTCCAAGGCGAAGTGTAACGACCATGTCGTTTTAAAAGAAAATAAATAATAAAATAATAATATAATAATATATTTTGCTTAAATTCTTTTCATCATCTTATTTTTGAGAATATTTAAGTAAAATTTTTGTTTTTAAAATAAGGAAATTTATTTTGATAAAAGAAAACTTTAAATTAAAGAAAATGGACGATTTATATTTTTGAATGATAAAGGGAGTTTTTAGAAATTTATTTGGTATTTTCTGAATTAAAATGGATTTTCTAAAATTATATTAATGGAAAAATAAATTAAAAATCGATTTTTAAATAATTTTTGTGCTGACGTCAGCATGGGGTCTCCAGCTACCGTTTAACCGCTGCGCGACACCTGTCGGGATGCATGACGGATGCAGCGTGTAGCCGCAGGGAGTTTTTGAGAGGCAAAATTGTAATTTTGATTTAATTCTTACTCTATAAATACACCCGTACCCATCTTAATCATTTAACCATTCAAATGAAATGATAAATTCTTGAAACAATTACCAAAAATTCCAGAGCCAAAGTTTTACAACATATCATAAAATTTCGAGCATTTGAGTTTACCGTTTGAGAAAAAAATATTCGGCAAGTCATCAGTTGTTATACCGGCTTGTATTTCTGTAAGTTTACCTTAACCCGGCTATCTCCGATGCTATTTTGACGCATCCTTGAAACCAAGATTACCATGTTACTGCTATTATTAACATACCATGATAGTTAGAAGTCACGGTTTATATCGGATATAATTAGAATCGGTTTAGATTATATCGGTATCGGAGAAAATGCTTTTCGGCTAAAATTATTTTTTATAGTCTTGATGCTAATCAAGTAATTTTCTTGTTACCAATTACTCACGATTTATCATCAAGATAAGTTAAGAATTAATTCTATATCATATTTATACATATATCTGAACTATTTCAGTTTTAACTGATATCGGATGAAACTTCGCCCGAAAAACCTAGTTAGAATAGAAAGTATATATTGTGATATATTGATTCTATCCATGGTACTGGTTATTATAATCATATCATGCTATATCATACCATGGCACATACTTCATGTTAGATCTTTAAATATTCAACCGGAATAACGAGATTTGCACGCTTAATCTTGAATAATATACTAGATCAAATCCATGCTTATTATATTGATTGCATGTGCTCTTTAATATGCATGCATCATATATTGCTATGTATTGCTTGAACACTAGAGTCGTAAATATCGGCAAGGCATATGCTATTGCATGGCTTGAAGCTAAGTAGGACGTTGATATACGTAATATATCTATTGATCCACGTTATTACCTCTAGACTTTCCATATGATGTTCCGATATTATGAACGGAATGTTCTTGATGATACACCCCTAGGTCATGCATTTGCATTGCATTGCATCATTGGAGCTCTGATCAAGCTCATACCATGAATTGAAGACGGTTACAAAATGTTGTATATAGTGCAACGTACACCAGGGAACAAAGTGCCACCAAGACCAACGTGTAGTCATGACGATTATGTACACCTTTTAAATCCATGTCGAGACCATCTCTTAAATCCGTAGGGAAAGGATACCTCTTGAATCTGTATACGTGCGAGTACTCACTGAGACGTTTATGGGTGCATGCATAACCCGACATGACATGAAGTGATTGTTTACCGTGACCGACATGACAAATTAAGTATCCATAATATGAAATGATTGACAATCTTTCTGCTCGCATGATACACACACACTTTATGGGTTTTTTTTACTTGTAAGCCCCCCAAAACATAGCAAATTCCTTTCTAACCCCCATAAGCTTGTATTTACTTTTTACTTCCCTCCAAAACTAATAACATACATCATTTTTAAAAACCCCTGCGATTTCCGTCAGCAAAACCTCCGTTAATTTTAATTTTAATTTTTCTTCATAAATTTTAGTTTTACCATTTACCTAAAGACAACAGCTAAGAACGCAGAAACATTCAACTTCTTCATAATTAGAGAAGAATGTTGAAGATGCTCCTGATTTCATGGCCGATTTTGAGAAAAGTACAACAGAAGCCTAAACCTTAATTTCAATTTTGAAAAGAAATTGCGTATTTCCAACTAATAAGAAAGATTGTGATATTTTAAAGAAAAACCTGATATCATGTCGTTAAAAGTTGATGGAAATCGTAAGAGGGGTAAAATAATGTATCTTATTAGTTTTGGGAAGTAAATACCAAGTTTTTGGGTATAAAGGAATTTGCTATGTTTTAGGACGGATACAAGTAAAAAAACATATACTTTATTACCGTTTATTCTGATAAACTTACCCAAGCACCAGCTCGCTGATGGATATTTCTGTCTGATTGAAATGACCGTCAGCAATGGCCTTTGTGGAGGATGAAGCGATGCCGGCAGAACAGGAACCATCGGTAGAGGATTTGCCGTACGCTCAAGTGCAAGTGAAGCTCAACCCAAGTTACCCTTAGATTAGTTTTCGGTCATTTTGTTTTATAGAACTCGTGATGTATTTAATCTTATCTGTTTGTGTGTGTATTGTATGTTTTGTTGCTGGTTTGCAAGACTTAATATATTTCTCGATGAAAATACTATTGTGTGATAGACACTTAGCATGTCTATATCGGGGAGGAGCGCTTCTCAGTATATATACATCGCGGGTCTCATCACATTCCGGTTAATATTGTATTTATTTTGAGAAGCGGGACGTGACACCAAGGGCTTATTGGTTGTTGAAGTAGAAGTGGAGCATCTTCATAGCTTGACAGCTTCCTACGTGGTAGAGACCGAATAAATCTACAATGCTTTGTTCGGTTGCAACTAGACTCGCTCTAATGAGTGTATTCCATCAACTCTCCACTGATTCATCGTCTACTGGAATGCATGATGAGGGGTTCGGCGTAATCAAGACAGATTACAGACCGTTCCCATCCACACTAAATTGGACGTCTCTAGTTTGTATCATAAAAACATCGAGCCAATCCGTTTTCTCGTAGACCAAGATGGCCGCTTGCAGGTGACTGCGGCCAGAGACCATGTTAATAGCGAAGGAGTGAAGCTTTACCGGTGTCTCACAGTCACTGCTCAGATTTTCCGCTATCAGCTAAGTCGTCATACTTCCATACATCCAAGAGATCTCCATGACTTCTTCTTGCCGCAATCACATAACCATACCATCATCGCTTCAAACCGTTAAAGAGAACTCCGAAAGCACATCCTTGTCACAATTACGCCACTAGACCATAGATTAGTTAAACTCATATGGTGACCAAGCCATTATCTTTATTTTGATACCCATCTTAATAATTTATGTTGGAAATCATTCTGGTGTTGAGAAAGTTATCAAATATACTTCTGTAATTCAGTTCATTCTTACTGGTATGTTTGGAAGATTTTCTTCATTCACTAGTAAAATAAGGGTTGCCCCTACGGATATTGAAATCCGTAGGGGCAGATTTAACTAGGCCCTACGGATTAATCCGTAAGGCTAAAAGGTTGCCCCTACGGGCCCAGACGTCCAAGAATAAAAATATTAATTCTTAATTTGGTGTTTGCCCCTACGGAGCCGCAAACCAAGGACCTACGGACAAATCCGTAGGGGCAACTAAATATCGATTTAATAAAGGCATAGATCGATCGCCTACGCTCACTTTCTTCCTCTCTCTCTCTCTCGATCGCGCGCGAAAAAAATCCCCAAATCGCCACGCCGTTCTCGTCATCGCCACCGCCGTTCTCGTCGTCGCCACCGCCGTTCAGGTGAGTAAATCTTCAGGTAAATTAAAGAATTTTTTGATTATTTTGGGCTTAGGGTTCATGGCTGGGTCTGGGGTTGCGCGCGCGAGTTGGGGTTCAGCACGGGTCGCGGTCGGGGTCGGGGTCGGGGTTGGGGTTAGGGTTGGGGTTGGGGCTGGGGCTGGGGCTGGGGCTGGGGTTTGCCTTAGGGTTGGTGTTGGGGTTTAGCTGGCCGCGTTGGGGTTAGGGTTAGGTTGGGGCGGGGCTGGGGCTGGGGTTAGATTGGGGTTAGGGTTAGGTGGATTGATGACAACAAAATACCATAATTTATAACTATATTACTCATCTAATGTGTATGGCATGTGAAAGCTAGATGAAGGTCGAGGCAAGCACAACAAATTTGTTGGATGGGACAATGTCAATAGGAGCTCAATGCTATTTGGAAAAATAATAATTCAAAGACATAGCGGAGTTTCCGATTGGTGGCATGGACTAGTTTGATGTATGTAGTTGGTTTGATTTATGAAAAAATGGGAAGACAACATGTATGTATGCATATAGATAACATCTGCCAATATGCCATATCCAAACCGCAATCTATTTTTGCCTATTGCCTAATATGAAAATATCGGCCCGCGTATATGACATAATCAAAGTTGTTAAATCTTGATACGGTTTGTGTTTCGTTTTTTTATTTATCAGTTCTATCAATGTTGCATATAACGCTTTATGATATCAGTATCCTACATTTATAGTTTTAATTGTTGATTGTTATAGATGAATACCATTGCAATAATAGTTTTTGGTTGATGAATGCTATTGCAATGTAGGATGATCAGTTCTATCAATCTTGATCTCAATGATTTAAAATCATGTTACACATACAACACGAATGCACAACAAACGCATAATTAGAGAGCGATTCGAGATATTCAGGTTAAAACCAATATATGATACTCGATGATAATATGAAACCTTCATATTCCCATCGATACTCATATATGAAATTAAAAGCGCCACTTAGTCCCCGTCTATCGATTAAAATACGTGCGATACTCGTCGTGACCTAGAACTATACGAAAGTTGTTAAATATCGGACAGTATAGCTCGATACTAACAACCGTCGTATAGTCTACGCGACGAGAAAATACAATCGTATGGTAACCCATTGATTTGTCCCGTGTGGACAAGTTAAGAATGTATAAAGAAAACGCCTTCATTCACTTGTGTTTTCATCCGTTTCGAGATATTTCGTCGGTACCTTTCCGCTGGTTCTCCGTGTACAAAGATAGATTAGATATTCATTTCAACGTTATTTCACAGCTTTGAAATGATTATCTATTCTATTACAGTGTACTCGGAGAACAGCGGGGAGGTGCTGCCGAAATTTACTCGAAACGGTTGAAAGCACAAGTGATGGGCGTTCGCTCTATACATTCTTAATGGGATAGAAGCCTACCCCCGACAGCCGGAACACACACATACAACAAGAATACACAACAAACGCATAATTAGAGAGCGATTCGAGATGTTCGGGTTAAAACCAATATATGATACTCGATGATAATATGAAACCTTCATATTCCCATCGATACTCATATATGAAACTAAAAGCGCCACTTAGTTCCCGTCTATCGGTTAACATACGTGCGATACTCGTCGTGACCTAGAACTATACGAAGGTTGTTAAATATCGGACAGTATAGCTCGATACTAACAACCGTCGTATAGTCTACGCGACGAGAAAATTCAATCGTATGGTAACCCATTGATTTGTCCCGTGTGGACAAGTTAAGAATGTATAAAGCAAACGCCTTCATTCACTTGTGTTTTCATCCGTTTCGAGACATTTCGTCGGTACCTTTCCGCTGGTTCTCCGTGTACAAAGATAGATTAGATGTTCATTTCAACGTTGTTTCACAGCTTTGAAATGATTATCTATTCTATTACAGTGTACTTGAAGAACAGCGGGGAGGTGCTGCCGAAATTTACTCGAAACGGTTGAAAGCACAAGTGATGGGCGTTCGCTCTATACATTCTTACTGGGATAGAAACCTACCCCCGACAGCCGGAACACACACATACAACAAGAATACACAACAAACGCATAATTAGAGAGCGATTCGAGATGTTCGGGTTAAAACCAATATATGATAATATGAAACCTTCATATTCCCATCGATACTCATATATGAAACTAAAAGCGCCACTTAGTCCCCATCTATCGGTTAACATACGTACGATACTCGTCGTGACCTAGAACTATACGAAGGTTGTTAAATATCGGACAGTATAGCTCGATACTAACAACCGTCGTATAGTCTACGCGACGAGAAAATTCAATCATATGGTAACCCATAGATTTGTCCCGTGTGGACAAGTTAAGAATGTATAAAGCAAACGCCTTCATTCACTTGTGTTTTCATCCGTTTCGAGATATTTCGTCGGTACCTTTCCGCTGGTTCTCCGTGTACAAAGATAGATTAGATGTTCATTTCAACGTTGTTTCACAGCTTTGAAATGCTTATCTATTCTATTACAGTGTACTCGGAGAACGGCGGGGAGGTGCTGCCGAAATTTACTCGAAACGGTTGAAAGCACAAGTGATGGGTGTTCGCTCTATACATTCTTAATGGGATAGAAGCCTACCCCCGACAGCCGGAACACACACATACAAACGCATAATTAGAGAGCGATTCGAGATGTTCGGGTTAAAACCAATATATGATAATATGAAACCTTCATATTCCCATCGATACTCATATATGAAACTAAAAGCGCCACTTAGTCCCCGTTTATCGGTTAACATACGTGCGATAATTTATTCTTTTCAACGACAAACGCACACACAAAGCATATACACGGATTTTCTTCTTTGTCAGTAACTATCCCGTTCTTATATTTCTCAATATAGTCAGCATAACCTACAATTTATATGTTATTCAGTCTAACATGGCCCATGAGTACGTCAGAGTTAAGGACTGGATGTATGTGGATTGGAAACAACGTATGCAACCTAAGTTTGTCGCAGGAGTTGCTGCTTTCCTTGAATTTGCACGCGCACATAATAAGATCATAATAGAGAAGATTCTCTGTCCGTGCGATAGATGTGGCAATAAGTACTGGCAGAAGGTAGAATTGGCAGAGCTTCATATTGTAAAACATGGGTTTACTAGACTTTATTCAACTTGGAAATATCACGGGGAAGGAGAAGAATGCTGTACTGCGGTAGAAGAAGAAGGAGAACACGATAATGCGGCAGGAGAAGAAGAAGAATTCGGTAATACGACAGGAGACGGAAATTTATTTCCATCAGAAGAAATGGAGGATATGGTAGAGGCTGTCCTAGGTGAATCTATTCGTACCGAAGATGACATTCCTTCCGGTCAAGGACCGCGTGCGGATAAATATGAAAATTTCATGAATGATGCTAGGAAACCAATTTATGAGAATGCGAAGTATTCCACCCTCTCATTGTTCGTCCAACTTTTCCAGATTAAGTGCCTAAATGGATGGAGCAACAAGTCATTCACAATACTTCTTTCGTTCTTGAAAGATTCTATGCCTCCGGGAAATAATGTGCCCGAAAGCTGGTACGAAGCCCAGAAGATGATGACTGATTTGGGTCTAAAGTGTGAGAAGATTCAAGCATGTCCTAAAAATTGCGTGTTGTACCGGAAAGAGAATTCAGATTTGAAAGAGTGTCCAACATGCGGAGAGGCCAGGTATAAACCGAAAGATTCTGATAAGAAGCCTGATATACCTGTGAAGATAGCACGATACTTTCCCATAACATAGAGGCTACAGAGGCTATTCAGGTGCAAGAAAACAGCCGAGGCAATGATTTGGCATCACCGTGCTCCTCCAAGCGAAAATGGAAAAATGAGCCATCCAAGAGATTCACCGGCATGGAAGGATTTCGATAGGAGGCACGCAATATTCAATAGCGATTCTCGCAATGTCCGGCTCGGACTGGCTACCAATGGCTTCTGCCCATTCAACTATATGGCTGGAAGTCACAGTATATGGCCCGTTGTAATGATAATTTATAATCTGTCGCCTTGGTTGGCTATGGACCAATCATACTTTATGATGCCTCTTCTTATCGACGGACCAAACTCACCGGGGAACAATATCGACGTCTATCTCCGACCTCTGATCGAGGAGCTGAAAACTTTGTTCATTGATGGTGTAGAGACATATGATTCAAACACAAATACAACCTTCATACTGCGTGCGGCTTTAATGTGGACAATTAATGACTTTCCTGCGTATGGAATGCTATCAGGTTGGTCCGTACATGGTCACAAAGCATGTCCTCATTGCCATGAACACACAACATCAAAATTTTTGAATTTTAGCAGGAAGGTTTGTTATTGCGGTCATCGACGTTTTCTGCCTCCAGACCACCCCTATAGGTTAGACACGGTTCACTTTGATGGTCATCAGGAGCTTCTTGGACCTCCATCCCCATTGTCCGGAGAGGACGTGACTGCTAAATGGGATGGTTACAATAACGTGACCTTCGGGATGGATCCGACGAAACAGGTCAAACCACAATATTGGAACAAGTTAAGCATTTTCTTCAAGCTTCCGTACTGGTCTACAAATTCAGTGCGTCATTGTCTGGATGTCATGCATATAGAGAAGGGAGTATCAGAGCACATACTTAACTTGCTTCTGTGTAAAGTCGGGAAATCGAAAGACAACATGAATGCTCGAATGGATCTACAAGAGTGGGGAATAAGAAGTGAACTGCATCCTAAACCGGTAGCGGGTAAACCGGGCAAGTTTGTACTTCTCAATGCCGCTTATCATATGTCACAACCGGAGAAGAAAAGATTCCTGCAGGTGTTGCATGATTTGAAAGTCCCCACAGGTTTCTCAGGATCATTCAGCAAGAAAATAAAAATTGTGAAGGGCAAGATCGATGGGCTGAAAAGTCATGATCACCATGTTATCGTGGAGCACCTTCTTCCATTAGCCCTCAGGACTTCTCTCCCTGACTCGGTTGGTCTAGTAATCAACGACCTATGTTGTTTTTTCAGGGAGTTGTGTGCTAAAACACTGGAGGTTGCGACGCTGGATAAACTAGAAAATTCTATTGCGTTGATACTTTGCAAGTTTGAGCGTATTTTTCCACCGTCATTCTTCGATATCATAATACACTTGACGGTTCATCTTGCAACTGAGGCGAAGTTAGCCGGACCGGTACAATATCGATGGATGTATCCCGTCGAGAGGTACGTGTAATTTTTCGTTTCGCGCAATTTATAAATTTATTGTTGTCCTGTATGCCCGTATTTATTTATTCAACATATTCTCATTAGCTACCTTTACACTCTTAAGAAGTATATACGCAATAAAAATCGACCAGAGGGTTCTATTATGCAAGGTTATCTTCTTGATGAAGCAACCACATCTGGGACAGAGGCCACCCCCGCTCCTCCAGGTATGTTTATATATCATATAGTGTATGTATATTGATTTAGAATGCTATATCATAAATACACACATTCCTTTTGCTCTTACTTAGAAATTTTTATTATTGTCTAGCTGTAGGTGGTGACACCACCGCACCTGCGGGTATGTTTATATATCCTATAGTGCATGCATATTGATTTAGAACGTTATATTATTGATCTACACATTCTTTTTGCAATTACTTATATAATCTATTTTTAATTGTCTAATTATAGGTGGTGCGTCCACATCTTCCGCAGGGGCCACTCCTGCCGCTTCCATACCCTCCGCATCGTCTGCAGGTTAGTATGAATAAATTTAAAATATTTATTCATTTTACATATGCTCTATAGAATAAATATGAACTTCATGGAAATTTAGCGTCGATGTTTATTTTCTAGTTGGAGGGGTTGCGTTCGCATCCGGGACCCCGATTGTTCCTCACCGGAGGAACTATCGTCTCGCTCGTGCTGCTGCCCGGGCCCAGGCTCGTGCGATAGTCACCGGAGGTATATATCACACTTGAATTTTCGTTTAACCTTGATTTCTTAATACAACTTTGTCTTATTATTGATTGTCTTGATATTTCGTGCAGACGCAGGGCCTCCCCATCCCCAGAGGGGGACTCGAGGCCTGAATCAGTCCCATAGGCTGAGGCCTGACAGAGCTAGGGGGAGGCAGCATTCCCCCTTTTTTTTACCCTTGACTATCGCTATAGCGGTCCTCATGCCGAGAGGTTCGGCCGGTATTTGGGGGACGAGAGCCGGCTCGTGAATAACTATCCACTTCACGTTGAGTGGGGCGAGCAGCACCAGAACTCATTCGCCCTCTTCTTTGATCAGGCTCGGGTATGTATTAATATATATTTTCATTTGATCTATCCAATATATTTATTATTAACACTTGCAATCTAATAACAATGTTTTTTTGTATTTTCAGTTGGATTACGATTTTCAGCCTGTAGCCGACCCTGATCACCCGGGGAGGGTGCTCGACCTTCATGCTCTGTACAATGGCCTGATGAAGAACATGCAGGCCAAGGTCCGATACAACAGGAATGAGCTGAAGGCCGACTGCTACTCCCTATGGATGGCGACCCACGAGGCAGAGAGAGCGGCCCTCCTATCTACTCCGGCGTTTGCGAGAGTCGACGTAGAGACATGGCATCTATTTTGCGCTTATTTCGACTCCCAACGCAAACAGGTATGTATTTTAAATGTAATTCATTATTTATGATATAATTTATTTCTTTGTGTTTCTTAATTAGAAAACTAAATGTTAATGCGTTGTGCAGAAACAGGCCGCTCAGAATACAGAGAACAGGAAGTCGGCGAAGAGGGGTCGCCCCACTTACACAGGTGGCTCGAGGAACATTACTCGAGCCATGGAGTTATCGGTAAATTACAATAGACCGACCTTTGTGATATTCTGCAATATTAAGAGTTATTTTCTAATATTTCTAATATTAAGAGTTACTTTCTAATATTGCAGACATCTCGGACCGTGGCGTCAGGTGGTACACCGAGCGTGCTGTCCGCATATCTTGCCGTCCACGGCACCTCGACAGATCCCGCCATGGGCGAGCTTCGATATCCCGACGTCGCTACCCAGGAGTACTGCGTAAGTGTTAATATTTTTTCTACCCAAATTTGAAATTTTAGTTTTGGAAGGTTCAAGTTTAAATCTTATACTTATACTTTACTGCTTAATGTGGGTGTAGGAGCGGGTGCTTGAGCAGGCCCAGGCCTCGGGGATCGATTTTACCGGACAGAGCGATCCGAGGCTGCTGACCCCAGTTCTGGACGCCGCACACGGAGGGCACCACGGAGGTTGGGAGAGAGGCCGGGGACTGGGCCCTAGCAGGGCCCATATGAGGTTGGACTCCACCCCGGCGGTTACTTCCTCCGTCTCCAGTGACCGACGTGTCCATCAGGAACTGGAGAGCTTGAGGGCCACCGTTCAGGAGTTGAAGGAGATGCTGGTATGTATACTGCTTTATAGTAAAATATCATGTCATATTATATAGATATCAACATATCCATAATTAGTACGTAGCTTGAGCTTATTTGGTTTTAGACTTAAGTTTGATTAATCATACATACAGATATAATTAAAATAAACAACAAACTAGATATCCAAACGGGGTTTCGAAATAACTTAATAATGATACGAATTCGAATAATACACAGTTCTTACACGCTTATTACACACGTTAAGTCCAGACGCGACAGGGTACATCGGCCGAGCCTCCACATGCATCTCCTTCGGCTGCAGCTCCGCAAGCCACTACATCGGCTGCGGTTCCGCAGACAGCTCCTGTAGCTCCACTGCCCACTCAGACTCCCGTAGCCGCGGCTCCGCAAGCGACTACCTCGACGGCGGCTGCGCAGACTACATCGCCAGCTCCACATGCCGCTCAGACTCCCGCTCGCGACGAATTGCAGAGTTTTTTGACCGAGGAGCAGGCGCGCGTTATTCTATCGTTATTCAGAAGTGGAGCTGGACCGAACTAGGGTAGCTTTTTGGTTCTTAATTTTTGAAACATGTATTTATTTATATCATACACATTGTACTACATTTTGAAACGATATTGATATTGGTTTGTATTTATATCATATTCAGTTTTTGGGTTTCTTTTGTATATTATATATATGCGTGAGATGTGATTATGAATATTGCAATATATGATTTGATTGATGTATATATTATTGTGCACAGGGCGGGAAAAAATCAAGTAGCCCATTTTTTAAAAAAAAATACAGACAATATGTACCTACGGATTAATCCGTAGGTATATATGTTGCCCCTACGGATAAATCCGTAGGGGCACAATAGCAGCAGTAACTGATATTTCCCTCCTGATCTCAGTGCCAGGAGGTTAGGAGTGCCCCTACGGACATATCCGTAGGGGACACTGCCGCTCCCCTACGGAGTTATCCGTAGGGACAAAATATCAGGAATCCTGATATTTTATCCCTACGGAAAAGTACCTACGCATATATCTGTAGGGGTAGTACATGGATCTACGGTTATATCCGTAGGTACATGTAATATATTAAAAAAAACCGTAAATAATATAAAATCTTATACCCTACGGATTAATCCGTAGGGGCAACAGGACCTACACATAAATCCGTAGGGGCAAGAATTTGCCCGTAGGGGCAAGTTCAGGGCCTCAACTTGCACCTGCGGCCTTTGCACCTACGGGGTATTTTTTCGTCCCTACGCATATATCCGTAGGGGCAGTGGGTTGCCCCTACGGATTTATCCGTAGGGACAACGCTTATTTGTAGTAATGATTGTAGAGCTATAGTTACCAACCTCATTCATAAAACAAAAAAGGTAAAAAGATATGATAGATGGGTATCCAGAAGGGTAAAAAGCAAGAGGAAGAAGAAAGGAATTCAAATAAAAACGAACAAATATTCTAACAATTATTCTTTTACAAGGTTTATTCATTTAGTAAGAAGTTTCATCTTTTAAGATTCCATTATATGACGATATGTATTAATCTAGTCTATCAAGTGATAAATGCCTCTCCTAAATAGTATTTTGAGTGAAAAGGTGGGTAATGCCTCTCCAAAATAGTCACATAAATAGAATATCATGTTTTCCATTACCAAACTTTTGTCTTCCATGGCACAAAATTAAAGTTACTCTATCTATTCATACTTTACATCACAAGGGTCTTGATGCTCCACTAATCAATTCAATATCACAATAATCCTTGTTTATTATGATTGAGACTTTGCTATAAATACTAAAACTACTAGTCTTATGTATGTTGGCATAATATTCAAGTAATAGTTTACACATGCCTGCTAAACACAAGTATTAAGATAACAGTTATAATGTTTTCATAAGAGACATGCTCTTAATTTTAGCATATATGCTAGAAGTGACCTCGACTAGCTAATTTCCCTGGTTATCTTTCAATTATTTCTATAAGCTCCATATAAAAATCAGATTTCAAACGTAATCTCCCTTTAGAATAAAGTATCACTATGCATGAAGGTTATATTAGTTCTATCATAAGCCTTGTTAATGAGCATCTAATTAACAATTAAGTCTCTTTCACATGCTAAATGGGTGTGGCTAACTTAGCATAATGACATCAAGGAATGAAGTGAGTCGGATAACGATGGTTCGATATTATTATTGTATATATCAATCCTCGACTACAATTAAAAAGTATTACCTGGTTATAGCACGATGTTAATGATGAAAATATGACACTATTGTGATAAATGGTTGTTACTATATATAGTTATCATGGCAATAGAGAAAGTCATCTGTCATCGACATGATGTAATAAACAATTGAGCCGCCTCCTCCTTTTCTGCACAAAAAAAGAAAAGAGGTATATAGAGATACAGAGACATTTAAAAGATTGTTTCTACTTTACAGGTTGCTATAGCTTATTTTTGTTGCAGAATGAAAAGAACGGATTAAATAACCTTTTTAACTGGAAAAATAGTTAAGATAAATCTATGTTGTACAATGATTTCTACATTTGATTCTACATGTTTGAGTCCTTATATATCGTCTTTCTTCGAGGAATTATGAAAAGATTTTAATGGACCAAACCTATTTGTCTTGATAGCAGAAGAGAGACTAATTACTTAATTAATACTTAAGTATCATAAACTTATGTATAACGCATCATACGTAGTTGATACCATGCATGCATCAAGTCAAATACGTGATTAGGTTATTCCAAGTGCTGCTTTCAGTTATGTCTTATCTCACATCAAACTCATGTATATAAGATGTTTAATAATAGGGAAGTCAAATTTAGTTAGTAAATTATTCAAAGTTTTGCCACTTGACGACAATGATTGTTAAAAGATGAAGCTAGCAGTCATCAAACTAGCATTAGGTCATGCCCTTTCTCTGTATATATATTATTTATTTATCAATTTGGTGTTATCAACAAGCACCAAATCCTTATTATGCAAGTCAACTATGAACCTAGCACATATATTTTTATTTAGATATATATTGAGTATTATTATTGCATGAATGTTTAATGGCATAATGAGAAACCTATTTATCACAATTAGGTTCTCTCTCTTCCATGTCTCCATAGTACTTTTGTGGCCATTTGGTTCGATAGGTCAAGATTTTTTTCCCTGATTAATAGGTCGTTACATGATGCATGCGAGATTTGAATTCCAGACCTCCCGTTCAACCGTAAGAAAGATTTACCACTTGAGTATAAAGGCACTCGTCTATAGATAAAAATAAAGTTGTAGCAACAATTTTGTTGGAAATTTATGAAAAAGAATAAATTTATTTTTTATTATTAATAATTATGATGACCTTTGCACTAAGGTAATATAATTGCCATAAATGTTTCCATACCTAATATTACAAATTAATAAGTTTCTATATGATGTATTTTAATTGTTAGAGGTAATTGTTCTTAATTGAGATTTGTTGCCAATAACAAATGATCTTCTCTAGACCATTTATATGTGTGATTGCAAAGTACAAAACATAATAAGGAACAAAATAAATCCTTACAATATCTTCTCAATTTCTCGTTCTCTTGACTATATAAAATTGTATTTTCATTATATTATTTTCGGGTGTTGGCTAACAACTTGAGATCTCTCTCTCTCGACGGCCGTGACACGTCGAGGTCACGGGTAGAAAAAGGTCTGTACCGCTAGAGTGCACATCTGACTAGGGTGGCCGTCCGAGCCTGACGATATGTCATTTAGGACAGTGCGTTTATACGCCTACCCCAGGCCGGTAATATCTTTTTGTTTATGATGATGCTCAATATCGGTGGTCCCCCAGATCATGACACGTGGCAGGTGACGTGTCCCAGAGCATGCAAGAAGGGAGCCTACAGTGGCCGAACAGGCCGCTCCTATGCCCGTCCTACAAACAAACGCTGGCTCGCCATTCGAGCCCCTAGCACAATTGGCCTCCTCGGCCTCACAGCTCGTCCTCGGGCTACCGCAGAACCAAGATACCTCGGCTCTCCCGCTCGTCCGCGAGCTCTCCCGCCGAGGTCATCTTCCTCGGTTTTATCGACCGGCCAACGACACCGCTAACAGGCGCAACCGCCATCCCGCGAATCTCACCATGCGCGAGATATCCGCCGGCCACATCCCACATTCCACGCCATCACGATCCCCATTAACGTGCCTGTCTCGCCATTAATGGGAGATCCCGCTCATCACGCGGGTGTGACGTCGGGAGCGTAACGGCCAGCGTGATTCTCGCACCTTCCTTGCCTGCTGCCAGCGCTATATAAACCCCTTCTTCAGACGATTCAAGTAAGAAATTTTTACTCCACTAAGTCGTTACTCTGCTCGGATCTCCTCTCTAACTTGATCGTCGGAGGGTCCTCGGTGGTACAACCACCCCGGTACTTCCTTGCAGGTAGCTCGGCGACAACCAACCTCAAACCCAGTGAGATCCACACGTTTCAGGAGCCAGCCTCCAGATCCAATCTCAGCCGCCTATCGCCGCCATCATCAGATCAACGGGAGACAACATCTTGGCGCGATCCCTGTCGCGTCAGCTGGCGCCGTCTGTGGGAAACTAGATTCCACAAAAACAAAAGTTCGTCTTCCAATCTCAACCAAATGACGAGCGGTCATCACGGCGATCCTAGCACTAGCCGCCGCCTCCCCCTCAACGGAGGCACGGACGAAACTCCTCCGCCGAATGCCATCAGCGTCCTTGTCGGCCGAATAGACCGACCCACGTCCTTCGTCGAGGCGCTTGTCCGTGTCCAAGCGACAGGGCAAGACCCTCAGGTCGCAGCACCCGCGCCTCGGGACCGGGACCCCTACAGGGTGAGGGAAGACTCCGTCCGCACTAGCGCTGCCAACCATCGCCTTGCTACCTCCCATAGCCGCAGATCCCCCGGGCCGACATATGCAATAACTCAGTGGGCGCCCCTTCGTTTGGCTCCGAGGTCTTACTCCAGAGAGTTTCACCCTAATTCTCGTCGCATCCCTGTCCCTCCTGAGGCGGTGGCGGTCAGCTCGCCTGTTCGCAGGCATAACCAGCACCCCCTCCCTCGACGGGATCGCGCACGCGAGATTCTCTATGGAAGATCAAAAACAACCCCACCGGGGGGCGTAAGGAACCTCACCGAAGGGAACCGAGGCTCGTCCAAAATTATGGTCATGACAGCAGGGGGTACGTCGAGTGCCTACGAGAGTCAGCGCCCCACGCCAGCCGCGGAGGCCGACAGCCGGCCGAGGAAGAAGGCCAAAGAGACCGAGCAGATCACTTTCGACGATGGGGACTTTCACGGCATATCCCTACCCCACAACGACCCCCTGGTGATTACGGCTCGAGTCTATCAATACGAGGTGCACAGGATCCTGGTCGACTCGGGAAGCTCGGCGGACATTCACTTCTACGACCGTTTTCTGTGCATGAGGCTTACCGCAGCAGACCTGAGGCCGACCTCCCACGTCCTTTCAGGATTCACCAACCACTCCATCCCGGCGGAAGTAGTAATCACTCTACAGTTCAACGTCGGGGAGGCCGGCCATACGTGGACAGTGCCGGTGGAATTCATCATAGCGAGAATTCCATCGGCCTATAACATCCTCCTCGGCCGTCCCATGCTGAACTCCCTCCGGGCCCAGATATCGACCTACCACCTGGCGATGAAGTTCCTTCTCGACCAGGGCGGGATAGGTCGAGTCTATGGAGAACAGCGAATTGCAAAGGTTTGCTTCACCGCCACATCTTCATCGGAGAGGCCGGTCAACGATGTCGAAGGTGAGGGTGACATCAGGGGTTCTCTGGACACTCGAGACGAGGAAAAAGAGGTCCGAGGGACCCCGGTGGAGCCTCTGACAGAGGTCCCCCTTGTAGAAGGGAACGACAAAAAACTCGTTCAGATCGGGTCGCTTCTGACAGGACCTCAGCGAGACGACCTTGTTCATTTCCTCAAAAACAACTCCGACGTGTTTGCCTGGGCACCTGCTGACATGCCTGGGATCGACCCAAAGTTATATCTCACAAGCTCGGGGTAGATCCTACGGACCGACCCGTCAGACAGAAAAAGCGAAGCTTTACCCCGGTCAAACAGAAGGCTATTGAGGATGAAATAGATCGGCTCCTCGCCGCCAACTTCATTCGGAATGTGCCCTATTCAGAGTGGCTAGCGAACGTCGTCCTGGTCAAGAAGTCAAGTGGGAAGTGGTGCATGTGCCTCGACTTTATCGACCTCAACAAGGCCTGCCCCAAAGACAACTATCCCCTACCTCGGATAGATCAGCTCGTCGACAGCTCGGCAGGCCACGAGCTATTGAGCTTCATGGATGCCTTCTCCGGCTACAATCAGATCCGCATGAATCCGGCAGACGAAGATCTTACCGCATTCACAACAGACCGAGGGGTATACTGCTACAAGGTTATGCCCTTAGGACTCAAGAACGTCGGGGCCACGTACCAACGGTTGGTCAACCGCATGTTCAAGCCACAGATTGGAAGGAACATGGAAGTTTACGTCGACGATATGCTCGTCAAATCAGTTTCGTCGACCGACCACTCCAAGGACCTGGGAAAAGCCTTCGAGGTACTCCGCAAGTTCAAGATGAAACTGAACCCCACCAAGTGTGCATTCGGGGTCACCGGGAGAAAATTCCTCGGTTTCATGGTCACCCACCGTGGGATCGAGGCTAACCCGGAAAAAATCGACGCTACCCTCAACATGACCGCACCCATGACCAACGTCGAAATCATGCGACTAACAGGGCGGGTAGCCACTCTGAGCCGTTTCATGTTGAGGTCTGGGGAAAAGTGCCTCCCATTCTTTAAAGCTCTAAGGAAAATCCTGAGGTTCGAGTGGTCCGAAGGGTGCCAGACCGCCTTCGACCAACTAAAAATACACCTTGCGACGCCACCCCTGCTAACTCGACCAGTTGAATGGGATGAGCTCTTACTATATCTTGCGGTATCCGATCAAGCAGCGGGCTCAGTGCTCGTACGAGAGGTCGACGGAGCGCAGAAACCGGTGTACTACGTGAGCCACGTCTTTAAAGACGCAGAGACGAGATACTGTTAGTTATGTATATGCCCTAGAGGCCATTGTTGTACATATGATGTATATTATAATGGATGCTTGGATATATATATAGAGATGACTTTCTTGCTCGTCATGATAGTATGCTATTTGGTTTCACTTTATCTTAACATGTTGACTTGTATTGGTTTACTGTTTTTCTCTCACATGTTGATAAAGCCCTTAGGATCTATACTCGACTACTGGGACTATGATGAGATCATACTAGTGGGGCCATGGTAGTCGATGAGTACATCCTATAACTGTTCCTAGTCGAGGGTATATCGAGACAGGGTATCGATACACCAGAGTAGACTAGCGTATACGCATCTTGACCCATATGATGGGCGATGGATGATCCCATATCCATCGGTGTTTGACATCAGAGATGGTGTACGGGTGCTCAGTAGAGATTGGGTACACTGGACGGACTCGCCGAGAACTCCCAGATGGTGATATACCACACGTCAGATGGCAGTTCTCCGGTGATACTGGTACAGGGTAGTCTGTAGACCCGAGATCGTCATAGAGTCTTGTGTGATTCCCACTGTGCTTTGATTTCCACCTTACCATGTCCAAGAGGGCGTGCAAAGCGGTGGCTTTTGGGTACAGTCTTGAATCACATGGAGGTAATGAGCGATAGGAGGGGATTCGTCTCTCCCGGTATAGGGAGTTGATGTTGTGCTGTGTTCGATTGGCTATAACTGGAAGTCCCTGGCCAGGGCTGATATAGAGATTTACTGGTAAGTGTTACTAGTAGTTTCTCGACCCGTTATGAGCCACACATCGACACGACTTATCGGTTACTGGGGTCTGACGTTTGCCACCCCTAGACTTGATATGCGACATATCAGACGAACAGACCAGACTGTATGGGAGTGTTACTAATTGGATTCACAGAAGAACGCACAGGTTAGCTTGTTGATCTTCTGATCGCTCAATACCTGGGTGGCTGTTACGTTTAGCTGACCGCTTGCAGCTTGTGGGTGTTTGATATGATCATCACCTACTACCGGCGTATTGACGATTCTTTAGAGTCCTACACAGAGGTTTCTTGGCTCAGGCGAAACGGAGTAGAGGCACATATGTGATATGTGCAGGACCGAGGATAATGCGATATGAGATACCGTATTATATTCTCGCGATATTTAGATATGAACCGGGAGATCGGATCAAGTGTTGATTCGATAAATCGGTACATGATATATTAGTCGGTTATATTCGATATAGCCGGATCATCGAATTAAGTGTTGATTTGATGATTTAATGTATAATAATATATATGATATATTGTATTACATTATCTAATATTGGCTTGCTTTATTATTTAATTTTCTCACTGGATGATACATTGATATATATGCGATATATGTTAATTGTATTATTTTCTTTTGTTGCAAATATATAATATATATTATTGTGACATGATATGATTTATTATTAAACATGTTTAAGGATGATTAAATGGGATTAGGGTTTGATTAGGGTTAGCTTCTTCTTGCACCTTCTAGAAGCTTTGTTTTTGTCATGCTTAAGATATTATGGTTGATATTTTTACATGACTCATAACTTAACCTAACCAAACCCTAACTCTAGTTTATTTTCTACAAACTATTAGCCACTCATCCTTGACCATGGTTGATACATCAATCATATACTTTTATTTCTATTCATCACAAAAGGAATTATCATTTTCTATGATCATCTTCTTCTCTCTTGATTTTGAGCTCACTAGAAATTCATTTTGTGATGATAAATTATGAGAAAATGATTTAAAAAGAAAGCATAAATACTACTCTCTCATCCTCATCTCATCTAGCCCATGAGATTAGTGTGTTCATCTCTTTAGAGTGAGAAAGCTTGAGTTATTGATACTTCGACGTAGATCATCGGAGATTTGGAACACTTCAAGCTAGCATGGATCGTTCGAGTCGTGGAGCCTCTCTTGAGTCCGGGAGATCATGGATCGCGGCGAAGGGACTTCTACTCGGAGCTTGTGAAGCGAAGGAGCGGACTACAAAGGTTGTAATCCCTCACACTTAGATAAAAAGATGTTATCTTGCATGCTTAACCCTAATTATCTAACAAAGATCCTGTCTTTGGGTTGTTCGGCATATGTAAATTTTTATTCGTGCATGTTTGATGCGTTATGAACCTTCATAAGTGTGCCTAGGAACCCTACAGATACCCAGCCATAGAGAAGATCGTCTTGGCACTCGTTGTGGCCTCAAGAAAGCTACGACACTACTTCTAGGCGCACACTATTCTCGTCCTCACCGAGCGCCCACTGGGGGCTATCCTATCCTCGCCCGAATCCTCAGGCCGCTTAGAGAAATGGAGGTGGGAGCTGTTACAATTTGACATAAAATACCGCCCGAGGCAGGCCATCAAAGCACAAGCCCTAGCCGATTTTATCGTCGAGTGCACCATCCCCAGTAAGGAACCGGAGTCCGTACCTCCCCTCGTGGCCCAACGACCGATCGGGAGGAGGCCCGACTCGGTCCCTAAGTGGGTCATTTACGTCGACGGGTCCTCAACCGAGGAAGGCTGTGGCGCCGACCTCATCATTCGGGGCCCGAACGAGGCAGAAATGGAATACTCTCTAAAGCTCGGATTCAAGGCCTCAAAAAACGCGGCAGAGTACGAAGCCCTGCTGACCGGACTTCGCATGGCCTCCAGGCTGGGGCTGAAGACAATTCGAATCCGCAGTGACTCAGCCCTAGTTGTTAGCCAAGTGACCGGCCACTTCAAGGCTCGGGAACCACTAATGGTAAAGTATCTGGCTGAGGTAAGAAAACTTCAGAAGAACTTCGACAAAGTCCAGATAGAGCAACCCCGGCAGCTCAATGCCCAAGCCGACGCCCTGAGCAAGCTGGCTTCGTCCTACTCGGCCAATAACAAGCGGTCTATCCTCTTTGAAACCTTGCCACGGCCCAGCATTGAAGACGGGGCGACAATACTTCATGTGTATACAGCGCAGGAAGATGACCGGGACTGGAGGAGACCCTCGTGGAATTCCTAATGGATGGTACACTCCCAGAAGATCGGGGAGCAGCCCGCCATCTCTGGGCCAAGGCTCGTCACTTCGTCTGGAGCAATGGGAACCTTTACAAGAAGTCCTTCACCCAGCCCCTGCTTTTGTGCGTCGACCCCCACGAAGCCGACTACGTCCTCCATTAAATCCATGAAGGGGTCAGCGGCGCGCACCAAGGGGACCGAACCTTAATCCAGAAGGCATAGCTCCAGGGGTACTACTGGCCCACTATTCACGGAGACGCCCAGAAGCTCGTCAGGAGATGCAAAAGTTGCCAGCTCCATGAAAGTATACCTCGCTTTCCGGCCACTGAGCTGACCACTTTGACCTCCCCATGGCTGTTCGCCCAGTAGGGATTGGACATGATAGGCCAGTTCCCGACCGGTACGGGAGGACACAAGTTGTTAGTGTATATGCCCTATTGTATCATACTAGTTTGTATATTACTTAATGGAAGCTTGGGATATTCACATGTATATAACAATCTTGCTAAACATGGTAGTATGCTACTTGGTTTTTCTATCTTAATATGTGAGTATAGGTATTGATAGAGCTCTTAGGATCTTGCTTGACTACCAGCGTTGTGATGGCAGTCACACTAGTAGGGGCTGGGTATTCAACAAGCACATCCTTATTCAGGTCCCTAGTCGTTGGATTATCGAAACAGGGCATCGATACTCCAGAGTAGACTAGTGTGTACGCTTCTCATCCCAGTTGGGGAGATGGTCTGTCCCACAGCCGTCAGTACGTCGTACTGGAGATAGTATGCAGGTGCTCGTTAGGTTACGGGTACACCGGACAGGACTCACAGGGAACTGTTGGTTGGTTTTATACCAGTCGTCAGTGAATAGTTCCCAGGTGACATGAGTACAGCATAGTCCGCAGACTAGACATTGCTACTTCGCCTCGAGTGTGTCCCACTGTTCTTAGATTGCTACCCTACCACGGCTCAAAGGATTCGTGCAAACAGGTAGCAGTTGGGTGCAGTCCCGAGCACTTGGAGGCAGTGGCGGTTAGACAGGATTCGTCTCTCCCGGTATTGGGGGTTGATATCACGCTGTGTCAGAGAGCCATTACGCAAAGTCTCTGGCCAGGGCAAGCGAGATTTGCTGGTAGGTTCCAGTAGTTTCTCAGGGTGTAATGGGCTTCGCTCCGACACGACTTATACCGCTATTAGGGGACTGACGCTTGCCGCCCCCCCAAGCCCGATATGCGATAGTCTTAGACGAACGGACCGGACTGTATGGAGATTGTCACATCAGACTCAGTAGGAGTTTGGATGGGTTTCCTCATCGTCCTTCTTATCGACATCTACCTGGGGACCGTTACGTACAGCTAGTGCCGCTTGCGGTCTGTGGTTAAACCCACTGCCAGCATAGTAGTCGAGTCTCTAGAGTCCCACACAGAGAGTTTTCCTACTCCAGGCGAAACGATATAGATGTCGTATGGTTTTACGACAAGGGTTCGGATGCATACATGTGTTTACGCACGTACGACATCCGGACAGTTTTTACTAGTCGGCTTTGGTTTAAGCCAATTACTAGTATCCGGTTATTGGATTTATACAGTCTAAAGTTTTTCCGTGTTTTCACGGATAGAAGGGGCGTTCTCGTAATTGCGCGAGAAGCTTCTAGAAGATGGTGACTAAGGAGGTTAAGGTGGCATATACATTGAATGAGATTAGTGAGTCATATGAGTGATTCATCCATGTCATTAATGCATCATAAATACTTAATGACTCATGGAGATGAATCACCATTAGATATTTGTGAAGCATGATTATTCATCATTTTATTTTCTTTTATTGATAAATCTTAATGCTTCATATATATTATGATAACTCATTTTCTCATATCAATTATTCTTCTCACCTTCTCTCTCCTCAAGCTTCCTCTCTTCAAACCCTAATCCTCCCCTCTAATGTGTTGAGTATAAGGATTAGTTAGACTACTTAATCCATAACCCTCACTCTATATCATCTAGGTACTTTGATTAGCACTTAAAGAAACCTAGTTGCCTCAAGTTTAGAGGCAAAGCTTGGTGTAAAGCTCTCGTGGTGGATCGTCTACTACTTGGAGAAGGCCGAGGAGGAAGTGGAGTTCGTAAACACGAAGGACATGGTTCTTTAGGTATAATCACTTCACATAGTAGTTTAGAACTTCTATGATAGTTGTTAGTTATCGTTTAGCTTCGATTCATGCGGTTAGTCGATGTTTAAGCAAAGAACAAGATCGTTTTTCATATTTCCGCCTCCCTGCAAGTCGTGGGGTGTTGCACATCGACTTACAGTGGTATCAGAGCCTCGCTAAACAATAAATAACTCACTTGCAAAATTGTATGAATTTCGAATGGAAAAAACAAACCGGAAAACCCCGATATCATGAGTTTTCTGTCGATTTTTAAATGAGGTCCAAAAATTTTTCAGGGACCTTCAGAAAGCCTTAAATGATAGTATAAGAACACCCAAGAAATTTGGGCTCATGAATCGGCCAAAGAGCCGCGGAACCGCGGCCGATCCCCCCGATCCGCCGCGATTCCGCCGCTCTTTGGACGATTCATCAGCCCAATTTTCCTGTGTGGGTCCTCTGTGATATTTGGTATTTTCTGGAATTTTTTAATTTTTGCTCAGGTTTCAGATTTACAGAGAAGTATTGGAGCAAAATTAAATGTGTTTAATCGATCGAAATTATACGGTATTTGCTTGTTGGATTATATCTGTGTTTGTATAATGTGTTCGTAAACCTCCCCCAACTGCTAGTATGTCGGTTGGCAGGGGGTTGCACATTTCTGTAATGGATTTTATCTGTTTGTGTATATGAACTGTGTTGGACTGTTGTGATGTATAGCCGGGGTAATGTGATGGGTTATTATTCAATTCATTTGATGTAAATGTAATTTGTTGTAATATTATTTTGCGGGGCACATCCAGGTTGCGGTTGTAGCCACCGTTGTATTATTTCATTTTACTGTTTTTGCTCCTAGGACAGACCCAAGGTGGGGTGCACAAACTGCCGGGCGGGTAGTTTGACGTACCCCTAGGGGTCCTGGGTGGGGTAATGGCTATTCATCACAACTGTGTAATCCGTCTTTTGTTGCAGGCTCAAAACAAACACGGATTGCTTGCAAATCCAATAAAGTTCATCTGTGATCTGGAATGAATATTATTGCGTCTGACGAATGTACAATATCTATATATGATAGCTATTTAGACGTCACTTATGTTTTACACCCGCGCTAGCCCAGCCCCCGCTCTGTCGTTAGTTAAGTAACCTAACGGGTGATGACGGGACCCCATGGAGAATGCGGATGGCATAAGAGGACGTTGTATTTTCGTTGTTTTCTGCAATGATAGGTTAATGATGGGACGCATTATTTATAATGCAAAGAAAATAAACCAAAAAGTTTAATCGTTGGAACAAATTTAAAAGAAACCACTCGGTTATTTTAAAAGAGCAGAATTTTTTAATTCCGGAGCTTTAACCACTCCTTTTAAAAAGCTATCAGGTTCCTTCGATTATATCAAGTTCACTACGTTCACGGTTTCGCTAAAACCAGTCGTAGCTGTCACGACCCGCAGGGTACGGAACGTGACTGGCACTTAAGTTTACGAAACGTCTAAAGACGTCCGTAAAATAAGTAAGCCAAAGCCCAGAAAACAAAACCAATTAAGCAAAAGAGTGAAGAAAACCCAATCAATTGAAAGCGAGTTATCAAATAAGTCATGTAAAACCCTTTTTAAAAACAATACCAATTTTTCCCGAAAATTTCGGCAGAGTCTCCTTTGTAAATACTGACCCCCAAAAATGGGTACAACAAAATATATACATGAATCCAACAAAATAGGGCATCCCCAAGCGGGAGCTAGCTCTTCGCCATAAGGCGGTCACAAATCCCACGCAATGTAAATGACAGCAAGCATAATAATCATAATAAAGCATAAGGAAGCATGAAAAAGTAGCATGTCGGCTCAAGTGAGCTCGACCCCCAAAATACAGCATAAAATCCACAAACCTCACAGTCTCATCTCTAGGTCAATATACAATAATCTGGTAGAAACAGTAGATGGAGTACACTAGATGCAAATAATATACAAGGTGGTACAAAAATATTAACATAACCCACCTATGAGCAAATCTCGAGTCCAGGCAAAAGAGGCAAAAGAAGCAAGCGCACCCGCCGCTACTGAACTGACGGAGCGGACCTGCAACAGGCTATGGCACAACGGGGGTGAGTTGCCAACTCGTGAGTAATAAAGAACATCTACAAAGGCTATCATATGCATGCACACAAGCATCCTAGCATCTATAATACTGGTAAGGCAGGACATAATGGCAAGTATGTATGCAATATGGATATACTAGCAGGTATTATACAGCATCAGTGTACGAATTTGTATGCAACATGAGTATCTGAGGTCTCAATAGTATATATATATATAAATATTTTTATCTCTTTTTGTTTTTGAAACTCTTTTAGAATGCCAGCATAATATCAAAGAATCGACGAGAACCGGTGTCCAGCAACGACACCTAAAAGCTGTCTCAAACCTCATAAATGTATCTCTGGCCTCAGCCGTCCGGCTGACCCATCTCAAATATCAATATCTCATCATCTAGTGGCCACGGTCGGTATCCTCTGTATACCCGCCGTCCCAAACATTCACCGGTAGGTAATCCGTCCCCTGCCAGGCTCAACGTCATCACCACATTCCTCTTGCCCCGGGGTACCTTACCGGGCCCACCATGTACCCGTGCCGGTTCCTCCACTCCTCGACACGGATTTCCAAATCCACAGCAAACTCATGGTGGACGACACTTACATCACTAGAAAACCGCAATTTTACATATTTTAAAAAAATATAATAAGTTTAGAAATTTTGCGGCTTTCCCCCGAAATCCAGCAATATCATAAAATCTCCAGAAATCCACATAAGTGCATATATCAATGATAATGAATGCGTATGATATCAATAATCAAGTTGCGATGTGTGATTAATATATTAAGCATGAACAATTAATATGATGAAGTACATGCACATGAATTAGCAATACTACGGTTTCATTTTTAAGGAATTAAAGGCAATAGTACCAGTTTAAGTATCAATTAGTAAAAGGTTTCAATTTAAAAGTTATCTAGTGTGGTGGCATGGCAATTACCAGGGTGTGTGTGTAAACATGAATAGTGCTCGTGCTGCATATAAAAACCTGGTAATGGTGCATGTGTCCTACAATTGAGTTTGCGTATATGGGTATAACATATTGATCTAATTGCAGCAATTATCATGCCAGTAATATTATTCTAATGTCACAAGTGGTTATCCAATTTACTATTTTCCAGTTTACTAAATCTATCGGGCGACTTGCGCCATCCAAACGATCGTCCCCCGTAGATGTTAAATCTACTCACCGGGATCCCTGGCTAGCTGTGTCCAATCACCGCCTTTCCCTTTCGCGCCGCGTCTGACGTTTCCGCGACCGAACCTGGAATTTACATCATTACCAATTATAAGGTTACATATCAAGAACGACGCAAACCCCAACGAAACTACTAAAGTTCGCTAACTAGGTACAACGTGCACAAAGTGCGCGGAACACACACGAAAATCGCAAAAACTGCCAAAAACGCCGATTTGGGTCACCCGGCAAAACTAAAACCCGACTACCCAAAAACCGCCCTCACGCATCCTAAAAGTCGTAGGACAAGCCATTACAATCATCAAGATATCAAAAATAGTCCATCTCATAATTTATATAAAAATCTAGTAAGCATATACATTCCAAAAATCGGTGCAAAAATCGCCGATTTGCGACAAAACGACTACAATAAAGCATACTCACCCAAGCACACTACAAGCAATCCACACCCACTAATTACAACACATTAATCATGCTCCAAAACCTATATTCCACAACCAAACCCTTTCTTGATTTTTATAAATAGCAATTGCAAATCAAAAACCATACTTGAAAAACTTAATTAACACTAATTTCAATCCCAATTAGCAAGTTCACCTCTTAGATTAAGGTTAGCAAAACACTAGATAGCAAATTAGGTTTAAATCAATTAAATAATGCTTTCTAAAACTTAATCAACTCACTAATCAAGTTTCAAATATCAATTCCATACAAAAACCTTCTCTTGAAAATTTAAAAACAATAATTTACAACTAAAATCAACTTCTAAAATTACCTAAATTAGCATAATTAAAGACTACATAACAAGGTAACCATATAGATTAGTTCACTAACAACTAGATTAACTAATAAACAACTTAATTAATTATCATGGCTTCAAAACCCTAATTTAAACAAACTACTCTTTTAAACTAGATTAGAAATAAGCTAACTTTTAACACTAACCATACAATTAAAGGAATTTTTAGCAAAAGAAAGCAACTTGATGAGAATTATACCTCTTGATCTATGGATCAAGCAAGAAAATTTGCTCCAATTGATGGCCTCAACACCAAGGTCCAAGCAAGAATGGCTAAGGATAATGATAGCATAAGGATTTTTGTTTGGATTTTTGAATTAAATCATGGATTTTGATGTATTTCTTGAAGAAATTGAAGAAAAATGAAAAGAAAAGAGAGGAAGAAGAGGGTGTGCAGGAATTTCGGCCAGAATGAGGTATGGGGGAGGGTGTGGGCAAGTGGGGAAAGTCATGGTCAAGTCCACAAAAGTCAATGTATCATACATTATCCATTTTAATTAAAATAATACCATAAACTATCAAATTAACTCAAGAAAGAAACCAAGAAGAGAGAGGCCAGAAATTTCTGGTCTCACACAAGGTGGGGCTGTCCTAGGGCTGAGGAAAAAGAGAGAGGGGTTTTACAAAAGAAATTTTATTCAAAAAGGCCCCCTACAACTCAAAAATTGCAAGTTTTAGCTCAAAATTCAATAAATTCGTTTCAAATCACAAAAAATTGTTAAAAATCAAAATAAATTACTAAAAATTCATGTTATCACTAGATTATAATTATCATAATTTTAGAGATTAAAATTAGCCCGAAAAAATTTGTATTTATCGCTTATTTAATGTATTTTCTTACCGGCTTAAAATAATATTAAAAAATTGAAAAATAGGGAAATTTTTTTAAATGACCAAAATTTCATAAATAACTCATTAGCTACTAAAAACAAGAAATTACCTATCCTTTTTAGGTATAATTAGCCCTAAACTGCAAAATATCGAGAAAGACGGTTTTCGGAAAAATACCGAATTTTCACCGAATTTCAAGAAAACACCAAAACAACTTTTCAAGACGCTACAATCTTCCCTCCTTAAAGAAATTCGGTCCCCGAATTTAAAAATATAGCTATGCGTACCTTCGAAGAGATGAGGATATTTCTTCCTCATCTCGCCCTCGGTCTCCCAGGTAACCTCCTCGCTGCTCGGGCTGCGCCAAAGGACCTTGACGGTTGGTATAATCTTCGACCTCAACTTCTTCACCTGCCGATCCAGGATGGCCACCGGCTGCTCTGCAAAAGAAAGGTCGCGCTCTAGCTGGACTGTCGGGTGCTGAATCGCATGCGAAGGGTCGTGAAGGTACTTGCGGAGCATCGAAACATGAAAAACGGGGTGAACATCGAGAAAGCTGGGTGGAAGAGCCAAACGATATGCAACAGCGCCGACACGCTCGAGGATCTCGAAGGGACCTATGAATCTAGGACTAAGCTTCCCCTTTTGCCCAAAACGCATCACGCCCTTCATCGGAGAGACTTTCAGAAAAACATGGTCGCCAACTGCGAACACTAATCTGCGACGGCGTCTGTCTGCATAAGATTTCTGCCTGCTCTGAGCCGCTCTCATCCGGTCTCGGATCAACTGGATCTTCGATGTCGTCTCCTCAACAAGCTGCGGCCCCAAAATGCTGCTCTCGCTGAGCTCTGTCCAACTAACGGGCGATCTGTATCTTCTCCCATACAATGCCTCGAAAGGTGCCATCTGAATAGTATCCTGGAAGCTATTGTTGTAGGAGAACTCCACTAGAGGTAAATGACGATCCCAGCTACCACCAAAGTCTAAAACGCACGCTCTGAGCATGTCCTCGAGAGTCTGAATGGTCCGCTCTGACTGTCCGTCGGTCTGCGGATGAAATGCTGTGCTGAAGCTCAAACGAGTGCCCAAAGCCTCCTGAAGTCTCTGCCAAAGTCGGCTGGTGAACTGAGTGCCTCGATCTGACACGATACAAGTCGGTACGCCATGTAGTCGCACGATCTCGTCAATATAGAGCTGAGCATACTGAGCGAAGCTGAAAGTCGTCTTCACTGGAAGGAAGTGGGCCGCTTTCGTCAATCTATCCACGATCACCCAGATGGAGTCGTACCCTCGACTGGTCCTGGGTAGACCCACAACGAAATCCATCGAAATCTGTTCCCATTTCCACTCTGGAATGGGTAACGGCTGTAGCTCTCCTGCGGGCCTCTGGTGCTCGGCCTTGACTTGCTGACAAGTCAGGCATCTCGAAACGAGCTCCGCAATGTCCCTCTTCATCCCGTCCCACCAGTAGGTCTCTCTCATATCATGGTACATCTTGGTGGAACCGGGGTGGACACTATACACTGATCAGTGTGCCTCCTCGAGAATGTCGCGCCGTAATCCATCAGTATCTGGTACGCACAGTCTAGATCCATATCATAAAATCCCCTGATCGTCAACCATGAACTCGGAAAATCTGCCCTGTCCCATCTGTGCCATGATCTCTGAGCAACGGTCGTCACTACGCTGTGCCTCATATATACGGTCAAGCAACTGTGGGCGTGCACGAACATGCGCGAGCTGTCCCCCTGTCTGAGTGAACTCGAACTCAACTCGGCTGTCGCATAACATCTGCCAATCTGCTGACGACTGCCTCTGCACTGCGCGCAAAAGGATAGACTACCCCCGGGCCTCCTACTCAACGCATCTGCCACCACATTCGCCTTGCCTGGGTGATATAAGATCTCGCAGTCGTAGTCTTTCACCAACTCCATCCAACGACGCTGTCTGAGGTTCAGGTCTCGCTGCTGAAATATGTACTTTAAGCTCTTGTGATCGGTGAATATCTGACACGACTCGCCGTATAGGTAATGTCGCCAAATCTTCAGTGCAAAGACCACTGCAGCCATCTCCAAATCATGAGTGGGGTAGTTCTGTTCATGCTTCTTCAACTGCCGAGAAGCATAAGCGATCACCCGGCCATGCTGCATCAAAACGCATCCTAATCCCATTCGCGAAGCATCACAGTAGACAACAAATCCGCCTGATCCCGAAGGCAAAGATAATATCGGCGCCGTAGTCAAACGAGTCCGTAGCTGCTGAAAACTGCGCTCGCACTCCTCTGTCCAGACGAAAGGAACTCCCTTCCGGGTCAAACTGGTCAACGGTGCAGCTATACGGGAGAAGTCCTGAACAAAACGCCTGTAGTAGCCCGCCAGGCCTAGAAAACTACGGATCTCAGTAACCGATGTAGGTCGGGGCCACTGCTGAACAGCCTCAATCTTCTTCGGGTCCACACAAATGCCGTCTCTCGTAACCACGTGACCCAAGAATCCGACGCTGTCCAGCCAGAAAGCACACTTGGAGAACTTCGCGAACAGCTGGTGCTCCCTCAGAGTCTGTAACGTAATCCACAAGTGCTGCTCGTGCTCCTCTCTGCTCCGGGAGTACACCAAGATATCGTCGATAAACACGATGATGAACAAGTCAAGATACGGCCTGAATGTACGGTTCATCAAATCCATAAATGCTGCTGGGGCATTGGTGAGTCCGAACGACATCACCAAAAACTCGTAGTGGCCATAGCGTGTACGGAAAGCTGTCCTCGGTATATCCTCCTGTCGAACTCGCAGCTGATGGTATCCTGATCGCAAGTCGATCCTCGAAAAATACCCCGCACCCTGAAGCTGGTCGAACAAATCATCAATGCGCGGCAACGGATATCTGTTCCGAACGGTAACCTTGTTCAGCTGGCGGTAGTCGATACATAAGCGCAAACTTCCATCCTTCTTCTTGATAAACAGGACCGGAGCACCCCACGGAGAAACACTCGGTCGAATAAGCCCCTTGTCCAACAAATCCTGCAACTGATCCTTCAGCTCTCGAAGCTCTGCCGGGGCCATCCGATAAGGCGGTATAGAAATAGGCCCCGAACCGGGAATCAAATCAATGCAGAACTCAACATCGAGCTCAGGCGGTAGCCCAGGTAGCTCATCAGGGAAAACATCAGGGAACTCACAAACTACCGGGACCCGGTCCAACGGAATCTCTGAAGCTCGAGTATCACAAACAAACGCTAAGAATCCCTGACATCCCTTCCGCAAGAGCTGACCAGCGCGAAGAGACGAAATTAAGCTGGGAAGGGCGACACTACGGTCTCCCTGAATAACAAGGACTGGCTCTCCCGGAAAGCTAAATCTGACTGCCTTCTCACGGCAGTCCACCGAAGCATAACAAGTGGCTAGCCAATCCATGCCCAGAAGCACATCAAAGTCCAACATATCGAGGAGTATCAAATCAACTGATGAATCCCTCTCCCCGATACGAACGGAACACAAACGAAATACAAACCGAGCGACAAACGACTCGCCTACCGGAGTAACAACAACAAGCGGCTGATCCAACGACGACGACTCACGGCCCAACATCGGTGCAAAGTGTGTAGAGACGTACGAATGTGTGGAACCTGGGTCGAATAATACCCGCGCGTCGAAAGAACAAACTGGCAAAGTACCTGTCACAACGGCATTGGATGCCTGCGCATCCTGCGGTGTCAAAGCAAATACTCGGGCCTGTCCTCCACCGATAGCGGGCTGACCTCGACCTCGGCCTCTGCCTCCTCGTCCTCTCTGAACAGGACCGCCACGTCCTCGGCCTCTCGGTGCACCTAACTGGCGTGGAGCATCGCCTGGGGTAGAAAGTAGGGCTCTCTGAGGAGGGGGTGGTGATGGTGGTAGGGTCACATGCGGAACTGTCGCTGCTCCCTGTCGTCTCACCGGACAGTCTCTGATACGATGATGCAGGCTACCACACCAAAAACATCCTAACCATGGCTGCTGACCATATGGGTGAAGGCGATATAACTGGCCCCTAAAAATCCACCACAGCCTCTGCGAACCCTCCTAGGTGCTAACATATCAGTGCGAATCCGACTCGGTCTTGAAACGACTGCAGGGGGAGTAATATCCGATCTCTGTGCTCGATTGACCTCTACTAACGATTCCACCATCTGTCGTAACTCCTGCATGCCTCCCATCATCTGTCGCAGCTCCTCCATACCAGACTCAAGCCTATCCATGCGACCTGGGGAATGCGGATCAGTCTGTCTCTGCGGCGTAGGCATACCACCCTGCTCAGTCCTAGTCTCGGACGAGCCAGCTCGAATCTCGTCTCTGACGGCAGCCCTCTGTGCCCTCGTAGCCTTCGGCGGCATAGTGGCTGGTACAGGAAAAGGATAATAAGGACAGTGCAATAGGATCATAGGATACACGGAGTTGAAGAAGGAATTTTTCAAGCAAGTATATCCTAAAGTCACTTAGGCGGAGTACCGTATCGTAAGTATGCCGCGGACATACACACGCTACGTCACCCTGCTTAAGTCACTTACTCCATCTACCAAGGGTCATCCTACACTCGCAAAGGTAAAACCTATCGCTCTGATACCAACTTTGTCACGACCCGCAGGGTACGGAACGTGACTGGCACTTAAGTTTACGAAACGTCTAAAGACGTCCGTAAAATAAGTAAGCCAAAGCCCAGAAAACAAAACCAATTAAGCAAAAGAGTGAAGAAAACCCAATCAATTGAAAGCGAGTTATCAAATAAGTCATGTAAAACCCTTTTTAAAAACAATACCAATTTTTCCCGAAAATTTCGGCAGAGTCTCCTTTGTAAATACTGACCCCCAAAAATGGGTACAACAAAATATATACATGAATCCAACAAAATAGGGCATCCCCAAGCGGGAGCTAGCTCTTCGCCATAAGGCGGTCACAAATCCCACGCAATGTAAATGACAGCAAGCATAATAATCATAATAAAGCATAAGGAAGCATGAAAAAGTAGCATGTCGGCTCAAGTGAGCTCGACCCCCAAAATATAGCATAAAATCCACAAACCTCACAGTCTCATCTCTAGGTCAATATACAATAATCTGGTAGAAACAGTAGATGGAGTACACTAGATGCAAATAATATACAAGGTGGTACAAAAATATTAACATAACCTACCTATGAGCAAATCTCGAGTCCAGGCAAAAGAGGCAAAAGAAGCAAGCGCACCCGCCGCTACTGAACTGACGGAGCGGACCTGCAACAGGCTATGGCACAACGGGGGTGAGTTGCCAACTCGTGAGTAATAAAGAACATCTACAAAGGCTATCATATGCATGCACACAAGCATCCTAGCATCTATAATACTGGTAAGGCAGGACATAATGGCAAGTATGTATGCAATATGGATATACTAGCAGGTATTATACAGCATCAGTGTACGAATTTGTATGCAACATGAGTATCTGAGGTCTCAATAGTATATATATATATAAATATTTTTATCTCTTTTTGTTTTTGAAACTCTTTTAGAATGCCAGCATAATATCAAAGAATCGACGAGAACCGGTGTCCAGCAACGACACCTAAAAGCTGTCTCAAACCTCATAAATGTATCTCTGGCCTCAGCCGTCCGGCTGACCCATCTCAAATATCAATATCTCATCATCTAGTGGCCACGGTCGGTATCCTCTGGATATCCGCCGTCCCAAACAGTCACCGGTAGGTAATCCGTCCCCTGCCAGGCTCAACGTCATCACCACATTCCTCTTGCCCCGGGGTACCTTACCGGGCCCACCATGTACCCGTGCCGGTTCCTCCACTCCTCGACACGGATTTCCAAATCCACAGCAAACTCATGGTGGACGACACTTACATCACTAGAAAACCGCAATTTTACATATTTTAAAAAAATATAATAAGTTTAGAAATTTTGCGGCTTTCCCCCGAAATCCAGCAATATCATAAAATCTCCAGAAATCCACATAAGTGCATATATCAATGATAATGAATGCGTATGATATCAATAATCAAGTTGCGATGTGTGATTAATATATTAAGCATGAACAATTAATATGATGAAGTACATGCACATGAATTAGCAATACTACGGTTTCATTTTTAAGGAATTAAAGGCAATAGTACCAGTTTAAGTATCAATTAGTAAAAGGTTTCAATTTAAAAGTTATCTAGTGTGGTGGCATGGCAATTACCAGGGTGTGTGTGTAAACATGAATAGTGCTCGTGCTGCATATAAAAACCTGGTAATGGTGCATGTGTCATACAATTGAGTTTGCGTATATGGGTATAACATATTGATCTAATTGCAGCAATTATCATGCCAGTAATATTATTCTAATGTCACAAGTGGTTATCCAATTTACTATTTTCCAGTTTACTAAATCTATCGGGCGACTTGCGCCATCCAAACGATCGTCCCCCGTAGATGTTAAATCTACTCACCGGGATCCCTGGCTAGCTGTGTCCAATCACCGCCTTTCCCTTTCGCGCCGCGTCTGACGTTTCCGCGACCGAACCTGGAATTTACATCATTACCAATTATAAGGTTACATATCAAGAACGACGCAAACCCCAACGAAACTACTAAAGTTCGCTAACTAGGTACAACGTGCACAAAGTGCGCGGAACACACGCGAAAATCGCAAAAACTGCCAAAAACGCCGATTTGGGTCACCCGGCAAAACTAAAACCCGACTACCCAAAAACCGCCCTCACGCATCCTAAAAGTCGTAGGACAAGACATTACAATCATCAAGATATCAAAAATAGTCCATCTCATAATTTATATAAAAATCTAGTAAGCATATACATTCCAAAAATCGGTGCAAAAATCGCCGATTTGCGACAAAACGACTACAATAAAGTATACTCAACCAAGCACACTACAAGCAATCCACACCCACTAATTACAACACATTAATCATGCTCCAAAACCTATATTCCACAACCAAACCCTTTCTTGATTTTTATAAATAGCAATTGCAAATCAAAAACCATACTTGAAAAACTTAATTAACACTAATTTCAACCCCAATTAGCAAGTTCACCTCTTAGATTAAGGTTAGCAAAATACTAGATAGCAAATTAGGTTTAAATCAATTAAATAATGCTTTCTAAAACTTAATCAACTCACTAATCAAGTTTCAAATATCAATTCCATACAAAAACCTTCTCTTGAAAATTTAAAAACAACAATTTACAACTAAAATCAACTTCTAAAATTACCTAAATTAGCATAATTAAAGACTACATAACAAGGTAACCATATAGATTAGTTCACTAACAACTAGATTAACTAATAAACAACTTAATTAATTATCATGGCTTCAAAACCCTAATTTAAACAAACTACTCTTTTAAACTAGATTAGAAATAAGCTAACTTTTAACACTAACCATACAATTAAAGGAATTTTTAGCAAAAGAAAGCAACTTGATGAGAATTATACCTCTTGATCTATGGATCAAGCAAGAAAATTTGCTCCAATTGATGGCCTCAACACCAAGGTCCAAGCAAGAATGGCTAAGGATAATGATAGCATAAGGATTTTTGTTTGGATTTTTGAATTAAATCATGGATTTTGATGTATTTCTTGAAGAAATTGAAGAAAAATGAAAAGAAAAGAGAGGAAGAAGAGGGTGTGCAGGAATTTCGGCCAGAATGAGGTATGGGGGAGGGTGTGGGCAAGTGGGGAAAGTCATGGTCAAGTCCACAAAAGTCAATGTATCATACATTATCCATTTTAATTAAAATAATACCATAAACTATCAAATTAACTCAAGAAAGAAACCAAGAAGAGAGAGGCCAGAAATTTCTGGTCTCACACAAGGTGGGGCTGTCCTAGGGCTGAGGAAAAAGAGAGAGGGGTTTTACAAAAGAAATTTTATTCAAAAAGGCCCCCTACAACTCAAAAATTGCAAGTTTTAGCTCAAAATTCAATAAATTCGTTTCAAATCACAAAAAATTGTTAAAAATCAAAATAAATTACTAAAAATTCATGTTATCACTAGATTATAATTATCATAATTTTAGAGATTAAAATTAGCCCGAAAAAATTTGTATTTATCGCTTATTTAATGTATTTTCTTACCGGCTTAAAATAATATTAAAAAATTGAAAAATAGGGAAATTTTTTTAAATGACCAAAATTTCATAAATAACTCATTAGCTACTAAAAACAAGAAATTACCTATCCTTTTTAGGTATAATTAGCCCTAAACTGCAAAATATCGAGAAAGACGGTTTTCGGAAAAATACCGAATTTTCACCGAATTTCAAGAAAACACCAAAACGACTTTTCAAGACGCTACAGTAGCCCTCCGTCATTTCTTATGGATGGTCAGTAGTATTCAAGCTATGTTTGTTGGCTTTCGTCAAGGCATAGTATTTGGTAGCTGCTCGGGTATTCATTTGTTGCATAGATAGATGAGTTGGTTTGGGACAGTCGTATAACCTTGTTGGCTTTCGTCAAGGGTATATACGGATGGGTTCAAATTAACAAGATAATGATGGGCAGAACTTGACATGTGTTTTATGATTTGTTGGCTTTCGTCAAGGTCATAAGAACATGGGGCAAAAATCTATATCGGGAATTTCTAAAGAAACTGAAATTTGCAAAGAGATGCATACCATTTGGAGTTTGATGAATGTTGGTAGGATTCCTTCAACATTATCATACGATGATATTTGGATCCCGGTCCTACTGTGAGTATATGCTACTTATCAGCAGATTCGTCACTTAACGTTCAATGCTATAAATCAAGTAGGTGTCAAGAAAGGTGTCAGCGGGGTTACGCCCCCAGAGAAAAGAGGTTATTTAATTAAGGAACTTCGCGAAAGCGTTGGAAAACCTCCCTCGATGTACCGACACTAGCCTGGCTGAACGGTTAAGCAAGTATTGTACAGTGAGAATAGTCCTGGATAATTCTTCTTTTATGGTTTGAGGAAGGATTCGAGAAACAGTGGGAGCCATCCAGTTTAGATAAATTAAAAACCAATCTAAACTTGCAAGAGCATCATGCTAAAGTGTTTTTCTTCTCTCTCTCTCATTGCAGCGACCTTGTGACCATGACTAGGTTACATCTAGATAACATGTTGACTGAATCTAACTTATATGACTGGCAAAGGTCTGTCCAGATGACCATTGCCTATGACAAGCTGGACCACCATATTACTACTCAAGATCCCGCCGTCCCAGGTCCAGTTTCCACCGTCACAGATATGGATATCCGTCAGACAAAGGAAAAGGATAAAGTGAAAGCCAAGTGCCTCGTGTTGGCTTCAGTTGATGGTATATACCAGAAGCAGCACGAGAAGATGGACTCTGTTTCCATCTTTCTCCATAACAAAGATTTATATGGAGAGCAATCTCATATCACAAGATATGAGGCCTCGAACGAATTAATTCAAGCGAGGTCGGCTGACGGGTCATCTATAAGGGACGACGTCCTTATGATGACTAGCTATATTGATGAGCTCAAGGACCTGGAGACCACGTTGGGAAATAGGTCATATACTGACTTATTTCCACAGTCCCTACCCTCTACTTACACCCTAAAAGAAACCAGGAAGACACAAGCTCTGCTTAATAGGGAACCTTCTTCTTCTTCCAAGGTGAAAGCAAAAGGTGAAAAGAAGAAGACCTCTACAAAGCCGATATACGGTGTCAGTAAAGTAGGAGGAAAGGGAAGAGAAAAAGTTTCGGGACTTGGTATAGGTAAGGAGGGATATTCCTATTGTTATGGGAATGGGCATTGGCAGAAGGAGTGCAGGGCTTTGGAAGCCAGTAGCCAGGATACGAAGCATGTTGTGGTTTCAGCCTCAAGTGTGTTTGTAATTGAGAACTGTTTGTCAATTAACTCTACTTCCTGGGTACTAGATACCGGAGCAGGATCTCATATCTGTAATTCATTACATGCTTTGAGAAACCGTAAAATTATAAGGATAGGTGATTTGTCTCTCAGAGTTGCAAACGGAATGATCGTGGACGCTGAATCCATGGGAGAATATCGCCTAGGTTTGACAAGTGGGCAGATATTGATTCTACGTAACTATCTGTATGTACCTAGTTTGACTTGTAATATCATATCAGTGTCCTCACTTTCAAGAGAGGGATATGACTTTACATTCGTAAGCGATGTAGTTCACATCCACCTAAATCAAGTTCTGATTGGGTCCGGTACATTAGATGACGGTATATACGTATTGAATCAAGCTCAGGTTTTCAATGTCCAGAACACACTTAAAAGAAAGTCTCCAGAAATGAATCAGGCTTTCTTATGGCATTGTAGACTAGGTCACATCAATGAAACACGGTTAACGAAGTTACATAGAGAAGGATATTTGAATCCGTTCGAATATCAATCTTATGCCACTTGTGAATCTTGTCTCATGGGAAAGATGACAAAGACTCCGTTTACTGGATACGGAGTAAGAGCGAGCGAGCTCTTAGGACTCGTACACAGTGACGTGTGCGGTCCAATGTCTACACATGCGCGAGGTGGTTATTCCTACTTCATTACTTTTACGGATGATTTCTCTAGGTATGGACATATCTTCTTGATGAAGCATAAATCCGAGGCCTTTGAGAAATTCCAAGAATACAAGAATGAAGTGGAAAACCAAACAGGAAAAAGTATTAAGACACTGAGATCTGATCGAGGTGGTGAATACTTAAGTGCCAAGTTCCTAGGTTACTTAAAAGAGAAAGGAATTCTCTCTCAGCTTACTCCTCCATACACACCACAACACAACGGTGTATCGGAAAGGAGGAATCGAACCCTATTAGATATATTTCGTTCCATGATGAGTAAGGCTGAGTTACCGTGATCATTCTGAGGTTATGCGCTAGAATCAGTGGCATATCTTTTGAACAAGGTTCCAACCAAGACTGTGCCTACCACGCCATATCAGATGTGGAGTGGGAAGAAACCCTATCTTCAGTACCTGAAGACATGGGGATGTCCAGCTTTTGTAAAAAAGCAGCATCCGGACAAGCTCGAGGCACGCTCTTTTATGGGATATCCAAAGAACTCCATGGGATATTGCTTCTACTACGCAGAGGAACAAAAGGTTTTTGTTTCTCGTCATGCCCGCTTCTTAGAAACTGAATTTTTAGAAAATCAGAAGAGTGGGAGCGCAGTAGAATTGGAAGAAATTCCAGAACCACAAGCTGTTACTGAAATTTTGGTAGAACAAGAAGTTTCAGAAGAAAGGGACATACCCGCGCCTATCCGCAGAAGTAGTAGGCAATCTCATCCGCCCGAGAGATACTACGGTTTTCTCATAGACGGGGATCGAAAAGATTGCGTCATTGATAATGACGACCCTACTAGTTTCCAGCAAGCCATTCAGAGCGGCGACTCGGTAAAATGGCTGGATGCAATGCGAACCGAAATGGAGTCCATGTACACTAACAAAGTATGGACTTTGGACACTACTCCAGATGGGGTAAAACCCGTAGGATGCAAGTGGATCTTCAGAAAGAAGATTGGTGTAGATGGACAGGTTGAAACCTATAAGGCTAGACTTGTTGCAAAGGGTTTCCGTCAAAGACCTGGTTTGGACTATGACGAAACCTTTTCTCCAGTAGTTATGCTGAAATCCATTGGGTCCTTCTTGCTATTGCTGCCTTCCACGATTATGAGATCTGGCAGATGGACGTAAAGACGGCCTTTCTAAATGGAAATTTAGAAGAGAGCGTCTATATGGATCAGCCAGAGGGATTCATTCAGAGTGGGAGCAGCGGTAAAGTATGCAAGCTGCTTAAGTCCATTTATAGACTAAAGCAGGCATCGCGGAGTTGGAACATCTGTTTTGATGATACTGTCAAAGAATTAGACTTTATCAAAAATCTAGATGAACCATGCATATACAGTAAGATTGTAGGGAGAGTTGTTGTATTCCTCGTCTTGTACGTGGATAGCATTCTCCTAATAGGAAATGATATTCCTATGCTACAGTCAGTCAAAAGATTCTTGTCACAGAAATTCTCCATGAAGGACCTGGGTAATGCCGCCTACATTCTGGGATCCAGATCTATCGTGATAGATCAAAGAGGATGTTGGGAATTTCACAGTCCAGGTACATAGATACCATATTGAAAAGATTCAGTATGGAAGATTCTAAGCGCGGTAACCTACCGGCTTGTCACGGAATCACCCTCTCCAAAGAGATATCTCCCAAGACTGATTTGGAAAGGGAACGCATATTGATTATACCCTACGCTTCTGCGGTAGGCTCTATAATGTATGCGATGTTATGTACCAGACCATACGTAGCATACGCATTGAGCGTTGTAAGCTGGTATCAGGCAAACCCAGGGGAGAATCACTAGATAGCAGTAAAGAACATTCTCAAGTACCTGAGGAGGACTAAGGAGATGTTCTTGGTTTACGGTGGAAAGGACCTCAAGATGGAGGCCTATGCTGATTCCGGCTTCCAGAGTGACAAGGATGACTCCAAGTCCATGTCGGGTTATGTATTTACCCTCAATGGAGGGGCGGTCTGTTGGAAGAGTTCCAAGCAGGACACTGTTGCTGACTCAACGATGGAAGCGGAGTACATAGCTGCTTGCGATGCCGCAAAAGAAGCTATCTGGATGAAGAAGTTCCTCACAGAACTTCAGGTGGTTCCTCCCAGTGTTGGTCCAAAACCTCTGTATTGCGACAACAACGGCGCTATAGCTTTAGCGAAGGAACCCAGGTCCTATCAGAAGTCCAGACACATCTTAAGGCGGTATCACCTGATCAGGAAGATCGTAGATCGCCGGGAGATCGAGGTAAAGAGAGTAAATACAGAGGATAACATTGCTGATCCATTCACGAAGGCCTTACCTCAGATTCAGTTCGAGAGGCTACTCGAGATCATTGGTCTTAGATATGCCAGTACATGGCCCTAGTGCAAGTGGGAGATTGTTAGTGTATATGTCCTAGGGGCCATTATTGTATCATACTAGTTTGTATATTATTTAATGGAAGCTTGGGATATTCACATGTATATAACAATCTTGCTAAACATGGTAGTATGCTACTTGGTTTTTCTATCTTAATATGTGAGTATACGTATTGATAGAGCTCTTAAGATCTTGCTTGACTACCAGCGTTGTGATGGCAGTCACACTAGTGGGGGCTGGGTAGTCTACAAGCACATCCTTATTCAGGTCCCTAGTCGTTGTGTAACGTTTTGAAAATCGTTTCGGTGAAATTTCGAAAAATCGGTAAAATAAGGGGGTTTCTGTAAAAAGTCAAAATACAAATATCTTATTATAAAAATTAAATATACATATTCTAGCTATGTAATTGCTAGTATTTGGTGTTTATTGAGCCACTGGTGAAATTTCAAATTTTCTGAAAAAAAAATTATTTTATTATTATTTTAAGCCGTCACTAATACATTTAATTAAGGAAAATTACAAATTGGAATGAGTTGAAACAAATTTTGTGCATCATAAAACATTAAATAAAATTTTATCATATGGTTTTTGAAACGAAATCATTTGCCAAAACGGTTTAGAAAATATCGAAGAAAAAGGCTTTTTTTTAGTGTAAATGGATGTTTGGGGTATTGTACTTGTCATTTTCCATCACCCCACACCCATACCCACACTCACACACCCCCATTTACTTCTCCCCTTGGCTGAATTCAGCAGCCCCCACCTTTTTCCCCACTTGAATTTCAATGAAAAGAAATGAAAGAAAAGAAAAGAAAATGGATAAATGAGTTTGGACTTTTGACTTTTGTGTTGACTTGAACTTTCCTTACTTGTTATTCCTCACCTCACTCTCTCTCTCCTCCACCTCAAAAAAAATCTGGCTGAGCTCCCCTTGTTCAGCCCCAAAAAAAAATTCCCATCCCTTTCCATCAAAATTCATCAAATTTCAATCAAAATTCAAGTTAAAACTCAAATCCAACTCCTACCCATTTTCCCTTAGCCCACCTAGCATGGATTTTGGTGCAAAAATTTCAATTTGGAGGTCAAATTATATGTTTGATCCATGGTTCTTGAGGTATAAAATTTTGACTCTTTTGTTAATTGTTTGTTATTACTTTAATTCATCTAAATTAGATGTCAATTATGGTTGTTATTGCAAGGTTTAACCTTCATAAGAAGGGTTTCTAAAATTCTAGTTAGGGTTTTTACCTCACCATTTGGGGTCACAACATGTAGTTTGGCTTATTAGGGTATGTAAAATTTAGGCCGGTTGTTAGATTTTGCAAACTAGTTGTTAATTGGTTAAGTGTTACTTTTAAATGGTATTAATGGTACAATTTTGTAAACTAGATTTTTATAAATCACATATATTGGTGAGATAAATTATGATGAGGGTTTCTTCCATTAAATTATGGTTTTAATGAGGAGATTAACATGTTATTGGAATGCTAAAACCAAACCTTGTAGCTAGATGCAAATTTTTATTTCAAAATTTTGCTAATTAAGCAAGTGTAAACTAGAATTTCGGGTTATTGAAAGACAGTGAGATTAAAAATCTAATTAGGATTTGTATGACTTATTTATAATGTTTAGTGGATATTGTGGCTGCTAGATTCGTTGAAACATCATGTTTTGTACAAAAACGGTAAATCTTGCTTGCTAGGTTTTTTTTTGGAAAAACGGCTTTTAAAGTGAGTTTGGGGTTTTTGTGAATTTTAACCTATTTTATATTAAAATTAGTGTTCGTGAATGTGCAAATGAGTGTATTTGGGTTTTTCTCGATGGTCTGGCGTTTGTACGCCGATATCGAGGGTTTTTGGGTTGATTTGTGGAAGCAACCATAGGTTTTGACCTATGTGGGATTCGTGTGTCGTTTTGGTCATGAGTCGGATTTTAATGCGATGCGGTGTGTTATGATATGTAGGTACCCCCATGTGGACTTCGAGACGACAAGCAAGCGCGTGGCGACGTCGGCACCGGCGAGCGAGAACAAGGTGAGTAGATTTATATCTACGGGGAGAAGTCGGGTGGATGGCGTATAGCACCCCCGCGGTCCGTGGTGGTGTATACGGATGCGTATACACACCAACAATTATTATATGTTATTTGGGATTAATAACGATATTTAGGATGGATATTGGTGTGTTGGATTATTTTAGTGTTGCGAACCCTAGGGTAGTGTTGCACTACACATACATACTTGCATACATTCCTATTTATTTGTGCTCATGGGATTCTTTATAGTTATGTGTTCACATGGGTATGGGACTATGTGTTCACATAGGGATTTGAGGATGATATTTGGGATTGAGCTGAGTCGATGAGTTTTGTTTTGTGGTCGTGATATCGGTGATATGGCAGTATTCGCACTTGAGGTGCGTCCTGGTGTTATAGCGGATCTTGGGGCGGCGATACGGGTGAATAGTGTTATAAATAAAATGGTCGTCATGTGATCGTGATATGAGGCATGATATGCTAGGATATTGATATTAGGCCGTATAGGGCGATGTATACCCCTTGATGATGATATGTGCTGACGATATCGGTTTGTACGAGATTGTCGATCAGTAGTCAGATCATGAGTATATTGAGGATATTAGTATTGTACTAGACATAGGTCAGTACCCTAGACTTTGATCTTGGATAAAGAGGACACCAGAGGAATAGTGTGAGGAATATGATATTGACCCGTACCCAGATTTGGGGATGCCGTACGACGGATTTACGTACGAGCTATATCTTGATGATTGATCCGCACTCTTGACTTGGGATGTCTGATTATAGATATGGTATCGGATATGATATTATTGAGGCGGGATCACCGACTAATATATATACAGGTATGTATATGTATCAACTCAGATGTTAGGCGGTTTCCTTACCGGTAGTCCAGCTTGTTAGCTTAGCCCTTTAGTTTAGTTTAGTTGTTAGATTAGATTCGATTCTTACCTATTTCAAAAACTAACGAATCGTGGGTATTTTAAAAGACAGCCCAAGGGATCCTACGGATATTTCAAAAGACGTATCTTTTCATAAAAACACTGTAGCCCCTATTTTCAAAACCCCATGATTCGTGTTATTTCAAAAGGCACCATTTGTTAGGACTTATATTAGATTAATGCAGGTTAGTTACAGTTGAATCTAGTATTCAGCTCCCGCTTACTATTGTGGTTCGCTTCGCATCGCATACTTATGTTATAATTTCTTATTGAAATGTTGATATCATATTGTTAGGACACCAGCACCATTACCGATGATGCGTATGTACCACGTACACTTACTTACCGGCTCACACACATCTTCATCGGTAATTGCCATATCAAGTACACCTTAAAAAATATTATTGCTTGACTTAGCTTGTTAGTTAGTAATTTTGACATAATATTAGTGTACTTGCCTCATATGTTAGTTTAGACATTGTAGTTATTACCTGCTACTTCATGCATACTGTTATTCATTGTTATGCCGCATTCATGGATTCTCATGCATATATTCACTATTTTACGTGTTATTGAGGTTTTGGATTAGGATTTCCATGAGATTATCTGGATTTGGAGGAAAACCGCAAAAACATAAATAAACCTTTTCTCTCTTTTAAAATAAAAAAGTGCGGTTTTCCCATGATGTATGAGTCGTCCACCATGAGTTTGCTGATGGATTTCGAGACCCGATTCGAGGAGACGGATGAACCATTTCGGGTACATGGTAGACCCGGTAAGGTACCCCGGGGCAAGAAGCGCGTGATGATGACGATGTGAGCCTGGCAGGGGAGCACTACCTACCGGTGATTTTACCCGACACGTCAGATATCCGGAGGATACCGTCGTGGTCTTGAGATGGATGGTAGGGGCCGGTCTGGACTGACGGCGCCCTAGATATTGTGATTGAGACATTGAGATTTCAAGATATTGAGGTACAGAGACTGTGATACAGAGATATCGAGATATTGGGATTACGTTTTGTGCCGATGCTAGGCACTGTTTTATGCTGATTTCATTATGATACCTCATTTTAAAAATACAAAGGAAATCTCACTAAATTATGAAAACAGTTCTTCATTTACATGTATTCTGTTTCCATGCATTCATACCTCATTCATATGATATATTGCTACCTGAGGCATTGACACGGGCACATGAAATTACACTCGGGTTAGATATTTACCCTAGCCTTGTTATAGGTTGCATGTTATATATATAATTGAGGATATATTATGATCATTGACCTAGGTTGCGTTATTTATGCGATTTATTTTCTTAGATGTTTTTCTATTCACGAGTTGGCAACTCACCCCCGTTGTGCCCCAATTTCTTGCAGGATTGCCGTACAGGTTTCATTACGGCTTTGCGGGCATAGTTTCCTTCGGGTGATTTGCTAGTAGGTGGGTTTACTTGTATCGTACCCCCATTATATATCTTGTATATCATTATTCTGTTGTATCTAGAAGTTCCATCAACCAAACATGTATTTTTTTGAGATAGAGACCAGAGATGCTATTCTTTCGACCTTAGAGTCGCGCGTTTTATTTCTGTAGATTTCTTGTGCTTTTGAGTTTCCTTTTGAGTTTTGATCCTCGCCGTTGGCGTTGTATATTATTTTGCTTATGTGGTTGTGACCGTCGATTGACGAAGAGCTAGCTCCCGCTTGGGGATGCCTTTTTATTTGTTGGAGATAGTGCCCTCAGAGTCAATTATTGGATCACAGGCACGTGATTGCAATGATTGAGGGAGGACCTATCCCGGTACGACAGTCTTACTCGAGATGATAGTTCGCTATCTGGTTTATCTTTATCATCGTGTACTGCTTTAGGTGACCTGACAGGTCACTATTGCACGTTGATAGAGCCCCTAGGATTCTTGCTTGACGGCCAGCAGTATGAGGGCGATCATATAAGTGAGAGCTGGAGTCTATGAGCACATCCTTAAAAGGTCCCTAGTCGTGGGAGTTTCGAGACAGGGCATCGATTCTCCAGAGTAGACTAGTGTATACAGTCGAGACCCCGACGAGGGGCGGTGGCCGGTCTCATAAGCCATTGGTGTCAGTTGGATCACCTAAGATGTATACAGGTGCTCATTGGGTTATAAGTACACCGGACAGGACTCGCCGGGAACATGCTAGTTGGTCTTATACCTGACGTCAGATAGCAGTTCCCAGGTGACATGTGTACAGGTTAGTTCATCGACCTGGGGATCGTCATTTGTCTCGTGTGAGTTCCCACTGTGCTTTGATTACTACCCTACCACGGCTCAAAGGAGTCGTGCAAACAGGTTTTAGTTGGGTACAGTCCCGAGCCACATGGAGGCAGTGAGCGGATCTTCAGGGGTTCGTCTCTCCCGGTATTGGGGGTGAGGTCGCGCTGTGTCTAGGAGAGCCATTACACGAAGTCCTTGGCCAAGGCAGGAGATTTACTGGTAGGTATTCCAGTAGTATCTCAGGGTGTTCTGGGCTACACTCCGACACGACTTGTACCGCTTTTGGGGGTCTGACTTTTACCCACCCTCTAGGCCCGACATGCGATGCTCATAGACGAACGGACCGGACTGTACGGATATTGTCACTGACAGGCTCAGTAGGGTGTCAGGATGAGTTCGCTCATCGACGTCCCTTTTGGTCAATAGCTGGTGGCCCGTCACGTATTGGCTTATACCTCTGACGTGCTAGTGGTTAAATCCACAGCCATAGTATTGACGAGTCTTTAGAGTCCACCACACTTCCAGTTACTCAAGTTTTCGGGCGAAACGCTGTAGAGGCCGTATGGAGATATGGCAGGGTCCGATCAGATACGTGCGGTATTGCACGGATTAGGATCGGACGGTTTGTACTAGAGGCCGTATAGGTATATGGCAGGGTTCGATCAGATTCGTGCGGTATTGCACGGATCAGGATCGGACGAACATTACTAGCCGGCTTTGGTTTAAGCCGGATCCTAGTTTAGTACAGTGTAGATTTTGTCTCTTTGCATTTGTATCCGGACGGAATACAGATGCGGGTGTGTATGCACAGTATCGGGGTTTTCCTGTAATTTATTACGGGACCAGTTTTCTGGAGTTGCCAGTTTGCATTCCGTTCCGGCCGGTTTTCCTTTGTTCTTTCTCGGCCGGACTTTTCCGATGGAGGAGGTTATTTGCAATTGTGCAAATAACATTTGTGGAGGGGGTTTTCTTGCACTTGTATTCATTATGATAAGCATTTTTGTTTTTCATCCATAATGGTGCTTTAATGTGATTTGAGTGGGTATGGGTTTTAAGTATGGTTGTTGTTTCTTTGCTTTATGGATGTGGTCACCTCTTTCTTCTCCTACACTCACCTCGCTTCATGATATGTATTTGTTCCCTCCACCCTTCTCACTTGGTAATGGCCGGCCACTATTTTTGGAGAGGGGAGGAAAAATGAGAGTGTTTCATTTTGATGAGGAAATTTCATGATCTCATTTTTGCCTTGTACACAAAACCTCCTCACCTCTCCAAAGTTCTTCTTGATTCCTCCATCAAAGGCAACTCCAATACCCCAAAGAGACATTGACTCTACACATTCTACAGTACATCTTGGGCATGTCGACTTGCCGGCTTCATGCCCGAGTTGCCTCGGTATAGAGGCGGGAGCCCGTAAAAGAAACAGGCGATGTGGTGCCCATCCGGCGAGGAGGCGACGACCGGAGTTTCCGCAAGAGATCGGGACGATGACGAGAAGACCGGAGGACTCGGATCACTCGGTATATCTCTTCCCTATCTTGTTAGTTAGCTAGGACAAGTTTAATGGCCCATTCCGGGGTTTAGTGCGCGGTGGTGCCGGTTTGCAAAGTTCGCAAAATTAAAGTTTATCACCGTTTCCGCATTTGGCCGTCGGATTGACGACCGGGACGCCGCCGTGCACTTACATTGGTATCAGAGCCTCGCCATTAACTTCGTCTAGCTTCGTTTGATGTGTTTTGCATTTCCGATCGACCAAAATTCCAAAATCTACAATTTAGTTCACATCAGTTTTCTGTTGAAATTTTTTGGTCTCGAAAATTTTTTCAGGTTGTAAAATATTGATATACTGGATATTATAAGACTACTGGAAAAATTCGACACAGTCAGTCGACGATCGAAGCGCGGAACCGCGGCCAAACCCCCCCTTGGGCCGCGGTTCCGCCGCACTTTGGTGTCGTCACTGTGTCAATTTTTCCCAGTGGGCTTCTGGGCTTATTTTATGGGTTTTGGAATATTAAGATTGGGCCCAGAATTTCTGTGAGTTCTACAGTATTGCTTGGGGGCCCACTTGTTAATTTTTGATCGATCGGATATTTTAAACACATTATTTCACAGTATCTACATTATATCTGCGACCGTGAATGTCACTCGATCGGTAAATCCGGTCTAACTGCTATAGCCCGGTTAGACGGATTTGCGAACGTGACTTTCACGTTGATGTTCTGTGTTTTTGCTGTGATGTTGCGGATCAGTCGTGGGGGATAGCCTGGATGCAATGCTAGTACAGTGTTGTTATATTATGTACATTTGATATTGCGGGGCGAGCGTCCGACATGTGGACTGCCGTCACTGCCTGTTTGTATTATTCTTTTGGGGCATGACCTGGTTGCGGTCGATGTACCCGTTGTATGTATATTTTACTTTCTGTACTAGGGTTACCCCGCGGAGGGGTGCACGGATAGCCGGGTTCTAGAAGGCAACAAGCCCGCATCTCATAGCATTGGGACGGAAGGGGCTTCACTCCAGGATTGGCGGGCTATTCGCCGCACTCGTAGGGGGTACAGGTTGACCCAGGAGGGGTGCCCAAATTACCGGATTCCGTGAAGTGCTGGGTGGTCCATTCACGGCGATGAAGGGGGCTGCCTCGCTTCAGGTTTTGGCGGGTGACTTGCCGCGCCCGTAGGGGTCTAGGATTTCATTGCACAGGCTATCCACACGACCAGGAGAACGTCGGGTTTCAGTAGTGGCTCTGTGAAACCCGGGGATCCCAGATATCTGTATTGTTCTATGATGCTGTACATTTCTGTGATGTTGCTTTTTTATCACGCCTTGAGCGAAATACTATATATTGGTATATATATTAGTAGATGTTGTATATGTTTTTCATCCGCGCTAGTCCAGTCCCCGCTCTGCCGTTAGTTAGCTAACCTAACGGGTGATGACGGGACCCAGTGGCGAATGCGGATGGCATATACGTACGTCAGTATATTTTCGTTCTTTGTGGTGTGATCAATTGATGGGACTGCGTTGATTCGGATCAATGCAAGTTAAACAAACCTAATCTGATGTTGTTGGAACACTTTTCAAAAAGCTGTTATTGCAAGGACGTTCACTTTTGTTTTGCATCGTGGTATTCATTTGGAATATCCTGCTCCTCAGTCGACGAGGCAAGGGCCGAGATCCCTTCACCGGGAGTGACCCCTTGGACAGAAGTTTTGCGTCAGGGCATTAACTTCACTATAGCCGATTACTTTTGCTTTGCACAGTGATATTCGTTTATGAATATCCAGCACCCCATTCTACGGGGAAAGAGCCGAGATCCCTTCACCGGGAGTGACCTCTTTAGTAAAGGTTTTCGTCACTATATTTTCTATAAAGCTATCCGTTCCTTCAACGATATCAAGTTCATTGCGTTAAAGGTTTTCGCCAGAAACCATTCGTAGCCCTCCATCATTTCAGTTAAATATTCGGTAGTATTCAAGCTATGTATTTTGACCTCACGCCAAGGCATAGTGTTTGGTAGTTGCCGGGTATTTATCTGTTGCATAGATAGATGCGTTGGTTTGGGACAGTCGTACTACTATTTTGGCCTACGTCAAGGGTATGTACGGGTGGGTTCAAATTAACCTGGACAATGATGGGTAGAACTTGACATGTGACTTATGATATTTTGACCTCACGCCAAGGTCATAAGAGCATGGGGCAGAAATCACATCGGGAGTTTCAAAAGAACTGAAACTTTCCAGATATGCGCATACCTTCTGGAGTGTGACAACGTGAGCGGATTCCGTGACGTTATCATGCGATGATAGTTGGATCCCGATTCCCACTAATGAGTTAGTTTACTCTTCGGGTGACCCCGACTAATTCTTCTTTCAGGTTTGGAGGAGAATTTGAGGTACAGTGGGAGGTTTCCAGAATAGATAAATTAGTAACCATTCTGATCTTGGTTAGAGTGCACGCTGAGTGTTTCTTTTCTCTCTCTCTCTGGCAGCGACCATTGACCCGACCCTAGACTTTGACTCAGTGACCAAGTTGACCGAACCTTCTTAACACTGGCTTTTGGATTGTCAGAGTTGCAGACCTCATTGCCACTCCTACTTTTACCCTTTTCTCCAGGACACCCCGTATTACTGCGAACGTCCACTTCCATTGGACAAAGCCATCGTATGGTTAGATACGAACTCGAAGGAATTCGAGGATGGTTTCCGGTTCTGGAGAAAACGGATAGGATTATTCAGTTGTCTTTTCCCTTTTACCTTCTCTCAAGTTACGAGTACTCCTTAGTTTAGGAGACAGTACACCTATTACGCAAATTGGATAGTCTTCTTCCAAACCATAGGCTGGTGCCGACCGGTAGGGAATGAAGAAAACCAATTAGCCTAAATGGTGTGCAGAAGGTATTAAGATTAAGACAAAGCAAGGGATTAGTAAGAGGGCAAAGTAAAATGCGACTGATATTCATGACCAAACCAAGTATTTCTTCGCCAATCCTAAATCACCTTTGTATTTCTCCAGGACACTCCGTATCACTACGAAGATCCACAGTTTATTGGATACTCCATCGTATGGTTATATACGAACTCGAAAGGAACTTGTTCCAGTTCGGGGATGGATTCTGGTCCAGGAGAAATATGAATAAGGTTTATTCGGTTGTCTTTTATCTTCACCTTCTCTCGCATTGCGAGTGCTCCTAGGATTAGGACAGTACACCCATTATGCTTATTGGATAGTCTTCTTCCAAACCATAGGCTGGTGCCGAACGGTAGGGAAGGAAGAAAACCATTTGGCCTAAGGGGTGTGCAGAAGGTAACGACTAAAGACATATAAAGGGATTTGGAGAGGTGGCAAAGAATTATACGGTTATAGTTGTGAATCTGGATAATGGTAGAGGCATTACTAGGAATACCCAGATACCCCATCGAAACATTTCAATGTTTCAGTTCAACTGTGTACTGTTAAAGGAAAACTGATTTCCCGATTGGACACTTGCTCCAGGGTATGTATTTACCAGGTTTGATTCTCACATCTGTATGGTTTTACAGATGATGAGTGGGAGTAAGTTATTGGGAATTGGGTGATCATCCTCATTATATCGGGATTCGTTGTAATCGGTGATATTTGAGGAAATCACCTGGGCTGTTTGCCGGTCGGCAAATATTTGGTTTTTAATATCCGCTTTGATGCACCAATTTCAAATTGATATATCTGTACGTCTATTTTCATAGAGTGAGATATACCTTTTGATATTATGTCGATGACATTTACCTATATCAGTGGATGGTTAGGTAAGGAGCATTAAACAGCGGTGTAATTCTTCTTAACCATAGGTACAGTTTTCAACCTACGACACACAGTGAAAGAGTTGTTAGACTCAGCGGACTTATACAGAGTATTGTATGTTGTCCAGTGTCCATTAGGACAGAGGGGTTGGTCCTCATACTATATTCTGTTTACTTTTAACTTCTCTAGTTCTTAGACATGTGTTTCGTAGAAACACAGGGTCTAAGTTTTGAGGAGTTATAGGTATTTGAATAGAGTAGAGAACCAGGTGTAGCAAGTATCGGGATTCTTCAAAGTGATCGAAGATGTAGATACTTGCGTATGGTATTCAGTAATGATAAAGAGAAATTGCTTCTCTTTCAGGTTACTCATAATTGGAAGTGTTCCTAAGTTGAGTAATGCTGATCGGCCCCCTTCCATTTAGTTGACATGCACTGGGGACAGTTGCATGATTTGAATCTGGTTCAATTAAATCAGTGCCTCTGGTTCTATATTGGATATAGAACAGTTCATATCTTAACGTTGTTAAGGTACGGGGAGTTGTCCGGCTTATGATTAAAACCAGACTCTGGACAGCTCAAGGCACGTTTCTGTAATGGCTGTTTGTGGGTTGACCCAGGCTATGACGAGGGTTGACTTTCTACCATCTGGAAGATCAATAGTGATATTGTTCTTAACTCGCCACATTTTAAAAGAAATGGTTATTTTTCAGAAAACAGTAGTGGGAGTATGGTAGAACTGGAAGCGATTCCAGAACCGCAAACGATTACTGAAGATTTGATAAGGAACCTAAAGATTCAATCTGATTTGACATTCCATTGGCCACTCCGCAGATAAGGTGGGTAACTTCAGGCACCCGAGAGGTACTCCGGTAGCCTCAAGGACGGTGACAGGGAAGTTCTTGTTTACCCACACTTGCCATTGCTGTTGTTCCAGGCTGCGAGACCCGGTGGGAGGATGAGTATAGCGTCGTTCTAAACTAGCTTTAGAAGTGCACGTCTATATGACTCTGCCAGAGGGTTGTCGTAGTCAGTAGGAGCAGCGGAAGCATTGGTGGACATCAGGCTTATGTCTATAGACTAAAGCAGATATAGGGGAGATAGATCATCTATTTCTGACGTGACAGTCATAAGTTTGACTTCATCAGAATAGGGGATAGATCTGTTGAGAAGGTAGTAGGGTGTGATGTCATGGTATTTGGATGACAAACACAAAGTAGGAAAGGAAACTCCTATACTACGGTCGGTTTTACTTCGGTCGTCACACAGTGGTTTCTCCACATGGGACTTGGACATTATATCAGACATACTGGTTACTAGATCTATGGTTTTAGATCTAGATTTGGGTGGTTTCCCAATCAGGGTACTTTGACAGCATTCTAAGAGTATTTAGAATGGACGACTCCTGGCATGGTGGTGTACCTGCAGGTGATGGAGTCACCCTCTCTAAAGGTGTCTTATAGACTAAAGTAGAGAGGGATGTGCATGATTGGCAGATCACTTGCTTAGGCAATTGAGTCAATCATGAGATGTCAAGTACCACACCAGATGTTGTTCTTGCAGTAGGTGCAATAAGTTGATATTGATCCAATCCTGGAGAAACAGTCGGAAGCAGCTTTAGAACACAAGTGGATGTTCTAGGGATATGATAACGACAGCCTCATTTGGGAGACAGTTATCATTCCAGGCTTCCAAGGTGACATCGACGACAAGGAGGTTGTCAGAGTTTTAGTTTTCCTTCTGATGAGGGACAGTATTTTGGACAGGTGATCCAAGGCAATACTGAGGGAAGCATGGCCCAGGATACTGATTAAGTTCAGTTGACGATACAGTCTAAGAAGTTTGGATTTGGAGTTCATTTATGAGCTCGGTCCCATCAGACATCCAGACACTCCAAGACAGGTATTGCTCATTTCGGGAGATGGTTTTCTCCGCGAACTTGAGATATAGAGAGACATAGAAAGAAACATCAGAGCGGATCCACTCGCTGAGGCTATTCCTCGAACGCAATAGTCTCGCAAACGAGCTTTGTGAGACTGACTAGTAGAGGAGTTGGGTGTTCGGTATCACACGGGCTGTGAGTATGCGACATCGCAATAATTAGCCTTGAGTGCAAGTGGGAGATTGTTGGAGATAGTGCCCTCAGAGTCAATTATTGGATCACAGGCACGTGATTGCAATGATTGAGGGAGGACCTATCCCCGTACGACAGTCTTACTCGAGATGATAGTTCGCTATCTGGTTTATCTTTATCATCGTGTACTGCTTTAGGTGACCTGACAGGTCACTATTGCACGTTGATAGAGCCCCTAGGATTCTTGCTTGACGGCCAGCAGTATGAGGGCGATCATATAAGTGAGAGCTGGAGTCTATGAGCACATCCTTAAAAGGTCCCTAGTCGTGGGAGTTTCGAGACAGGGCATCGATTCTCCAGAGTAGACTAGTGTATACAGTCGAGACCCCGACGAGGGGCGGTGGCCGGTCTCACAAGCCACTGGTGTCAGTTGGATCACCTAAGATATATACAGGTGCTCATTGGGTTATGAGTACACCGGACAGGACTCGCCGGGAACATGCTAGTTGGTCTTATACCTGACGTCAGATAGCAGTTCCCAGGTGACATGTGTACAGGTTAGTTCATCGACCTGGGGATCGTCATTTGTCTCGTGTGAGTTCCCACTGTGCTTTGATTACTACCCTACCACGGCTCAAAGGAGTCGTGCAAACAGGTTTTAGTTGGGTACAGTCCCGAGCCACATGGAGGCAGTGAGCGGATCTTCAGGGGTTCGTCTCTCCCGGTATTGGGGGTGAGGTCGCGCTGTGTCTAGGAGAGCCATTACACGAAGTCGTTGGCCAAGGCAGGAGATTTACTGGTAGGTATTCCAGTAGTATCTCAGGGTGTTCTGGGCTACACTCCGACACGACTTGTACTGCTTTTGGGGGTCTGACTTTTACCCACCCCCTAGGCCCGACATGCGATGCTCATAGACGAACGGACCGGACTGTACGGATATTGTCACTGACAGGCTCAGTAGGGTGTCAGGATGAGTTCGCTCATCGACGTCCCTTTTGGTCAATAGCTGGTGGCCCGTCATGTATTGGCTTATACCTCTGACGTGCTAGTGGTTAAATCCACAGCCATAGTATTGATGAGTCTTTAGAGTCCACCACACTTCCAGTTACTCAAGTTTTCGGGCGAAACGCTGTAGAGGCCGTATGGAGATATGGCAGGGTCCGATCAGATACGTGCGGTATTGCACGGATCAGGATCGGACGGTTTGTACTAGAGGCCGTATAGGTATATGGCAGGGTTCGATCAGATTCGTGCGGTATTGCACGGATCAGGATCGGACGAACATTACTAGCCGGCTTTGGTTTAAGCCGGATCCTAGTTTAGTACAGTGTAGATTTTGTCTCTTTGCATTTGTATCCGGACGGAATACAGATGCGGGTGTGTATGCACAGTATCGGGGTTTTCCTGTAATTTATTACGGGACCAGTTTTCTGGAGTTGCCAGTTTGCATTCCGTTCCGGCCGGTTTTCCTTTGTTCTTTCCCGGCCGGACTTTTCCGATGGAGGAGGTTATTTGCAATTGTGCAAATAACATTTATGGAGGGGGTTTTCTTGCACTTGTATTCATTATGATAAGCATTTTTGTTTTTCATCCATAATGGTGCTTTAATGTGATTTGAGTGGGTATGGGTTTTAAGTATGGTTGTTGTTTCTTTGCTTTATGGATGTGGTCACCTCTTTCTTCTCCTACACTCACCTCCCTTCATGATATGTATTTGTTCCCTCCACCCTTCTCACTTGGTAATGGCCGGCCACAATTTTTGGAGAGGGGAGGAAAAATGAGAGTGTTTCATTTTGATGAGGAAATTTCATGATCTCATTTTTGCCTTGTACACAAAACCTCCTCACCTCTCCAAAGTTCTTCTTGATTCCTCCATCAAAGGCAACTCCAATACCCCAAAGAGACATTGACTCTACACATTCTACAGTACATCTTGGGCATGTCGACTTGCCGGCTTCATGCCCGAGTTGCCTCGGTATAGAGGCGGGAGCCTGTAAAAGAAACAGGCGATGTGGTGCCCATCTGGCGAGGAGGCGACGACCGGAGTTTCCGCAAGAGATCGGGACGATGACGAGAAGACCGGAGGACTCGGATCACTCGGTATATCTCTTCCCTATCTTGTTAGTTAGCTAGGACAAGTTTAATGGCCCGATCCGGGGTTTAGTGCGCGGTGGTGCCGGTTTGCAAAGTTCGCAAAATTAAAGTTTATCACCGTTTCCACATTTGGCCGTCGGATTGACGACCGGGGCGCCGCCGTGCACTTACATTATTGATTTCGTATACTATTCATGTTGTATCCCGTTTGGGGGCCAGTATTTACAAAGGAGACTCTGCCGAAATTTTCAGGAAATATTTGATGTTTTTAAAAACGCATAATTCGGCTTATGCTATTAAAACTACTTGATTTAAATTGGTTTTCCTTCACTCTACTACTTTTCTTGGTTTGGATTTCTGGGTTTTCGGTTTACTTAGATTACGTACGCCTCGAGGCGTTTCGTAGTTTAAGTGCCGGTCATGTTCCGTACTTTCGGGACGTGACAAAGTTGGTATCAGAGCGTTAGGTTTTACCTTCGGAACGTAGGATGACCCTTGGTTGATGGAATAGGTGACTAAAGTAGAGTGACGTACCATGGGTATGTTCCGCGGCATACTTACGACACGCCACTCCACTTAAGGAGCCTTAGGATGTACATTTCTTTGCTCAGTATTATATTCATTCCGATCTAGCCTAATTAGTACCAGTTATGGTTTTGCTGCCACGATTACGGGCAGGAAGAGCTACGGCTAGAGTTGCGGTCAGCACGAGCTCGTTACGAACGAGGACTAACCAGAACATAATTCCGGCGACACACGATTGTAGAGATGTGTCTTTTGATTGTGATTTCGCGCCCCGAGCGTTGGATGGATCGCTGTATGAGATTACTTGGACATGCCGATCAGCACTAGAGGATTGAGCCAATGATAGAGGCCAGCCAGATTTAGATGACCGTTGGTGTGTTGCTTACTCCTGATGATTGAGGCACCGTTCAACGTGCAGACGGGCGAGCCAGTTATTGCTGCGAGCGACGAGATATTGCCCCAGATGCTGGAGTTAGTGCATAATGAGTTGTACTAAGAGATGATAGAAGGTCGCTAGTCGTCGAGGATGAATGACTAGGACATGTGGATCGTTCGCCTACCCCGATGCGAGGTCATCAGATAGATTGATTCCAGCTAGAGACGACTTCACGCGGAGACGTTGGGAGTCGACAGAGACGATCGAATGTCAGAAACCTATCATTCTAAGTTTAAAGTAGTCGGAAAGACATGCAGGCAATTCTATGGTCCCTCTAGAAGAATGAAACCCTAACTCGACTTAATGACCGTGTGAAAGCCTTTCAACCTTCGGGTTTGCGGCAGTTCTACGGCGCCATTAGTGAGGCTTGGGTTTGCCCTTCTACGGCTGGACCACCGATGCTGTGGTATGTACTCGATACTATTAAACTGTGCCTAAGATGTTGAGCTCTTGGGGAATTATGAGGTTTTGATGACTCGATCGGATGGCTCGACTTAATTCGGATGCTAGGTGGTGAGATGCATTTCTTGGGAGACTCCAGGTACGAGGATAGCCGTTGGAGCTCAGTCCATGCAGCCGCAATGAGACGAGTCCGAAGCAGTCGACATTAGAGAAAAGTGGAGTAAGAGGTTCGTACAAGATCTGGATATGATGACGTTCCACTTCGCCGACATCAGAGATGCGATGCACATGCCGAGGCATTGTACTTGGATATACCTTCCAGAAGCAGTCGTGATGAGTATGCAGCCGTTCCGGAGCAAGAAGCAGATATAGTAAAGGGCGATGACTTCCGGGCAGTTAGGCAGAGACGAGACTTGGATGAGACCTTGAGCAGGAATCCTTCCAGGCCACTGATGATTGATATTTGCACCCAGGATCAGATGTGTCACGTGCATTTAGAGAGCCAGAGGCCGACGCCAGTGATATGCTGTCTTGACAGGGCCGATGAGCCGATGGATCGTGAGATTGGTAATCCACGGAGAAGACTTGGACCCAGGAGTGGTCATGTTACGCACACCAGCAGGCCAGAGTTCATGATCATCGACGAGACGTCCCACTAGTGACCGCGACAGTTGGCCCGAGATTCTTAGAGGATGCACTTGAGCGGTACTATTCCGCCATTATTGATTTCGATGTTTTGGGTGATTTATTCTTATGATTTGATTTTGATGATTGAGGATTTACGATCTTTGCACAGTGTTGCCCTTGATATAGTTTTCGTGCTTTGGTTTCACATGTTTGTGATTTTACGGTTTTAGACATTTGAGTTGATTTTGTGCGTATGCACGCACACGATTTGGTTTTTGCACTCGGTATAGTTCATATATGCTTGCAGTGCAGTGTTACGTATGTTGTGCATTTAGATGACCTGGACTTCGATTTCGATGGTGATGTTCAATATTTGTTTTGTGCACCTTGTGCACCTGATTGGATTTTGCGTATATTCGGCACTTGATATTGGATTTCATGATTTCGTGCACGATGGATGCACCTGATTTGGATTTTCGCGCATGTTGGGCGCATGTTTTGAAGTGTGATTTTGGTGCACACCAGATGCACTAAATCGAGATTTTTCGTGCATGTCATATGCACCTGATTTTGCTGTCAGGCACACATGTTGCCTACGACAGATGTTTCGTGCACACCCGATGCACTTAGATGTTGTTTCTGTGCATATGTATGGCACATATTTGGATTTTGATTTCCGTGCGCACCAGACGCACGTAGTATTCATACTCGTATTTCGGGATTGATTTTTCTTATAGAGCAGTACGTTTTATGATATTTGTTATGTGTCTTCGTACTGGCAGGACTAGTCAGAGGACAGTACCTGAATATATTTGGTATTCATTTCCTTCAGTTATTTACATATATCGATTTGATATTTACGTGTATAGTTTCGAGTTATATCATATTGGTTTTGTATTGGATTTGACATTTGTGTCTTCCCCATGACTCCGATGATTGCGGGATGCTTGACGGAGTTCTGATTTGAGTTATATGCTCATTTTTCATGCACATGCGTTGCGCTACGATTTGCTTTATGTATTTATGATTTCGGAGCCCCGGCGATTTGATGGTTTTGGCTGAAATATTTTAGTATTTGGGGGAAGTTTTAATTTAAATTCGGGGACCGAATTTCTTTAAGGGGGGAAGATTGTAACGTTTGGAAAATCGTTTCGGTGAAATTTCGAAAAATCGGTAAAATAAGGGGGTTTTCTGTAAAAAATCAAAATACAAATATCTTATTATAAAAATTAAATATACATATTCTAGCTATGTAATTGCTAGTATTTGGTGTTTATTGAGCCACAGGTGAAATTTCAAATTTTCTGAAAAAAAATATTATTTTATTATTATTTTAAGCCGTCACTAATACATTTAATTAAGGAAAATTACAAATTGGAATGAGTTGAAACAAATTTTGTGCATCATAAAACATTAAATAAAATTTTATCATGTGGTTTTTGAAATGAAATCGTTTGCCAAAACGGTTTAGAAAATATCGAAGAAAAATGCTTTTTTTTTAGTGTAAATGGATGTTTGGGGTATTGTACTTGTCATTTTCCATCACCCCACACCCATATCCACACTCACACACCCCCATTTACTTCTCCCATTGGCTGAATTCAGCAGCCCCCACCCTTTTCCCCACTTGAATTTCAAAGAAAAGAAATGAAAGAAAAGAAAATGGATAAATGAGTTTGGACTTTTGACTTTTGTGTTGACTTGGACTTTCCTTACTTGTTATTCCTCACCTCACTCTCTCTCTCTTCCACCTTAAAAAAAATCTGGCCGAGTTCCCCTTGTTCAGCCCCAAAAAAAAATTCCCATCTCTTTCCATCAAAATTCATCAAATTTCAATCAAAATTCAAGTTAAAACTCAAATCCAACTCCTATCCATTTTCCCTTAGCCCACCTAGCATGGATTTTGGTGCAAAAATTTCAATTTGGAGGTCAAGTTATATGTTTGATCCATGGTTCTTGAGGTATAAAATTTTGACTCTTTTGTTAATTGTTTGTTATTACTTTAATTCATCTAAATTAAATGTCAATTATGGTTGTTATTGCAAGGTTTAACCTTCATAAGAAGGGTTTCTAAAATTCTAGTTAGGGTTTTTACCTCACCATTTGGGGTCACAACATGTAGTTTGGCTTATTAGGGTATGTAAAATTTAGGCTGGTTGTTAGATTTTGCAAACTAGTTGTTAATTGGTTAAGTGTTACTTTTAAATGGTATTAATGGTACAATTTTGTAAACTAGATTTTTATAAATCATATATATTGGTGAGATAAATTATGATGAGGGTTTCTACCATTAAATTATGGTTTTAATGAGGAGATTAACATGTTATTGGAATGCTAATACCAAACCTTATAGCTAGATGCAAATTGTTATTTCAAAATTTTGCTAATTAAGCAAGTGTAAACTAGAATTTCGGGTTAATGAAAGACAGTGAGATTAAAAATCTAATTAGGATTTGTATGACTTATTTATAATGTTTAATGGATATTGTGGCTGCTAGATTCGTTGAAACATCATGTTTTGTACAAAAACGGTAAACCTTGCTTGCTAGGTTTTTTTTTGGAAAAACGGCTTTTAAAGTGAGTTTGGGGTTTTTGTGAATTTTAACCTATTTTATATTAAAATTAGTGTTCGTGAATGTGCAAATGAGTGTATTTGGGTTTTTCTCGATGGTCTGGCGTTTGTATGCCGATGTCGAGGGTTTTTGGGTTGATTTGTGGAAGCAACCATAGGTTTTGACCTATGTGGGATTCGTGTGTCGTTTTGGTCATGAGTCGGATTTTAATGCGATGCGGTGCGTTATGATATGTAGGTACCCCCATGTGGACTTCGAGACGACAAGCAAGCGCGTGGCGACGTCGGCACCGGCGAGCGAGAACCAGGTGAGTAGATTTATATCTACGGGGAGAAGTCGGGTGGATGGCGTATAGCACCCCCGCGGTCCGTGGTGGTGTATATGGATGCGTATACACACCAACAATTATTATATATTATTTGGGATTAATAACGATATTTAGGATGGATATTGGTGTGTTGGATTATTTTAGTGTTGCGAACCCTAGGGTAGTGTTGCACTACACATACATACTTGCATACATTCCTATTTATTTGTGCTCATGGGATTCTTTATAGTTATGTGTTCACATGGGTATGGGACTATGTGTTCACATAGGGATTTAAGGATGATACTTGGGATTGAGCTGAGTCGATGAGTTTTGTTTTGTGGTCGTGATATCGGTGATATGGCAGGATTCGCACTTGAGGTGCGTCCTGGTGTTATAGCGGATCTTGGGGTGGCGATACGGGTGAATAGTGTTATAAATAAAATGGTCGTCATGTGATCGTGATATGAGGCATGATATGCTAGGATATTGATATTAGGCCGTATAGGGCGATGTATACCCCTTGATGATGATATGTGCTGACGATATCGGTTTGTACGAGATTGTCGATCAGTAGTCAGATCATGAGTATATTGAGGATATTAGTATTGTACTAGACATAGGTCAGTACCCTAGACATTGATCTTGGATAAAGAGGATACCAGAGGAATAGTGTGAGGAATATGATATTGACCCGTACCCAGATTTGGGGATGCCGTACGACGGATTTACGTACGAGCTATATCTTGATGATTGATCCGCACTCTTGACTTGGGATGTCTGATTATAGATATGGTATCGGATATGATATTATTGAGGCGGGATCACCGACTAATATATATACAGGTATGTATATGTATCGACTCAGATGTTAGGCGGTTTCCTTACCGATAGTCCAGCTTGTTAGCTTAGCCCTTTAGTTTAGTTTAGTTGTTAGATTAGATTCGATTCTTACCTATTTCAAAAACTAACGAATCGTGGGTATTTTAAAAGACAGCCTAAGGGATCCTACAGATATTTCAAAAGACGTATCTTTTCATAAAAACACCGTAGCCCCTATTTTCAAAACCCTATGATTCGTGTTATTTCAAAAGGCACCATTTGTAGGACTTATATTAGATTAATGCAGGTTAGTTACAGTTGAATCTAGTATTCAGCTCCCGCTTACTATTGTGGTTCGCTTCGCATCGCATACTTATGTTATAATTTCTTATTGCAATGTTGATATCATATTGTTAGGACACCAACACTATTACCGATGATGCGTATGTACCACGTACACTTACTTGCCGGCTCACACACATCTTCATCGGTAATTGCCATGTCACGTACACCTTAGAAAATATTATTGCTTGACTTAGCTTGTTAGTTAGTAATTTTGACATGATATTAGTGTACTTTCCTCATATGTTGTTTAGACATTGTAGTTATTACCTGCTACTTCATGCATACTGTTATTCATTGTTATGCCGCATTCATGGATTCTTATGCATATATTCACTATTTTACATGTTATTGAGGTTTTGAATTCGGATTTCCATGAGATTTTCTGGATTTGGAGGAAAACCGCAAAAACATAAATAAACCTTTTCTCTCTTTTAAAATAAAAAAGTGCGGTTTTCCCATGATATATGAGTCATCCACCATGAGTTTGCTGATGGATTTCGAGACCCGATTCGAGGAGACGGATGAACCGTTTCGGGTACATGGTGGACCCGGTAAGGTACCCCGGGGCAAGAAGCGCGTGATGATGACGATGTGAGCCTGGCAGGGGAGCACTACCTACCGGTGATTTTACCCGACGTGTCGGATATCCGGAGGATACCGTCGTGGTCTTGAGATGGATGGTAGGGGACGGTCTGGACTGACGGCGCCCTAGATATTGTGATTGAGACATTGAGATTTCGAGATATGGAGGTACAGAGACTGTGATACAGAGATATCGAGATATTGGGATTACGTTTTGTGTCGATGCTAGGCACTGTTTTATGCTGATTTCATTATGATACCTCATTTTAAAAATACAAAGGAAATCTCACTAAATTATGAAAACAGTTCTTCATTTACATGTATTCTGTTTCCATGCATTCATACCTCATTCATATGATATATTGCTACCTGAGGCACTGACACGGGCACATGAGATTACACTCGGGTTAGATATTTACCCTAGCCTTGTTATAGGTTGCATGTTATATATATAATTGAGGATGTATTATGATCATTGACCTAGGTTGCGTTATTTATGCGATTTCTTTTCGTAGATGTTTTTCTATTCACGAGTTGGCAACTCACCCCCGTTGTGCCCCAGTTTCTTGCAGGATTGCCGTACAGGTTTCATTACGGCTTTGCGGGCATAGTTTCCTTCGGGTGATTTGCTAGTAGGTGGGTTTACTTGTATCGTACCCCCATTATATATCTTGTATATCATTATTCTGTTGTATCTAGAAGTTTCATCAACCAAACATGTATTTTTTTTAGATAGAGACCAGAGATGCTATTCTTTTGATCTTAGAGTCGCGCGTTTTATTTCTGTAGATTTCTTGTGCTTTTGAGTTTCCTTTTGAGTTTTGATCCTCGTCGTTGGCGTTGTATATTATTTTGCTTATGTGGTTGTGACCGTCGATTGACGAAGAGTTAGCTCCCGCTTGGGGATGCCTTTTTATTGATTTCGTATACTATTCATGTTGTATCCCGTTTGGGGGCCAGTATTTACAAAGGAGACTCTGCCGAAATTTTCAGGAAATATTTGATGTTTTTAAAAACGCATAATTCGGCTTATGCTATTAAAACTACTTGATTTAAATTGGTTTTCCTTCACTCTACTACTTTTCTTGGTTTGGATTTCTGGGTTTTCGGTTTACTTAGATTACGTACGCCTCGAGACGTTTCGTAGTTTAAGTGCCCAAGAGAGAAAAGGTTTATTTATGTTTTTGCGGTTTTCCTCCAAATCCAAGAAATCTCATGAAATCTGAATCCAAGTCATCAATAGCATGTAAACAGTGAATATAGGCATGAGAATCCATGAATGCGACACAACAGTGAAAAATAACATGCATGAAGTAGTTGGCAATAACTACAATGTCTAACTAGCATATAAGGCAAGTACACTAATATCATGTCTAAACTATTAGCTAACAACTTATGTCAAATGAAATAGTATTTTCTAAAGTGTTCGTGACATGGCAATTACCGATGAAGATGTGTGTGAGCCGGCAAGCAAGTGTACGTGGTACATACGCATCATCGGTAATGGTGCTGGTGTCCTAACAGTATGATATCAACAATGCAATAAGAAATTATAATATAAGTATGCGATGCGAAGCGAACCACAATAATGAGCGGGAGCTGAATACTAGACGCAACTATAACTAATCTGCATTAATCTAATATAAGTCCTACAAATGGTGCCTTTTGAAATAACACGAATCATAGGGTTTTGAAAATAGGGGCTACGGTGTTTTTATGAAAAGATACGTCTTTTGAAATATCCGTAGGATCCCTTGGGCTGTCTTTTAAAATACCCACGATTCGTTAGTTTTTGAAATAGGTAAGAATCGAATCTAATCTAACAACTAAACTAAACTAAAGGGCTAAGCTAACAAGCTGGACTACAGGTAAGGAAACCGCCTAACATCTGAGTCGATACATATACATACCTGTATATATATTAGTCGGTGATCCCGCCTCAATAATATCATATCCGATACCATATCTATAATCAGACATCCCAAGTCAAGAGTGCGGATCAATCATCAAAATATAGCTCGTACGTAAATCCGTCGTACGGCATCCCTAAATCTGGGTACGGGTTAATATCATATTCATCACACTATTCATCTGGTATCCTCTTTATCCAAGATCATAGTCCAGGATACTGACCTATGTCTAGTACAATACTAATATCATCAATATAGTCATGATCTGACTACTGATCGACAGTCTCGTACAAACCAATATCATCAGCACATATCATCATCAAGGGGTATACATCGCCCAATACGGCCTAGTATCAATATCCTAGCATATCATATCTCATATCACGATCACATGTCGACCATTTTATTTATAGCACTATTCACCCGTATCGTCGTTCAAAGTCCCGCTATAACATCAGGACGTATCTCAAATACGAATCCTGCCATATCACCGATATCACAACCTCAACAAAAATCTCTTCGACTCATCTCAAACCCAAGTATCATCCTCAAATCCGTATTTGAACACATAGTCCTATACCCATGTGAACACATAACTATATATTCCCGAATAAGCACAAATGAAAGAAGAAAGTATGCAAGTATGGGTGGTTGTGTGCATGTGTGGTGCGACCACTACTCTAGGGTTTCGCGACACTAAATCATCCAAGAACACCAAATATCCATATTATCATTAATATACTCAAACAAAATATAATCAATATATATATATATATATCTGTGTGTATACGTATTCGTATACATCACCACGAACTGCGGGGGTGCTATACGCCATCCACCCGACTTCTCCCCGTAGATATAAATCTACTCACCTGGTCCTCGCTCGCCGGTGCCGACGTCGCCACGCGCTTGCTTGTCGTCTCGAAGTCCACATGGGTACCTACATATCATAACGCACCGTATCGCATTAAAATCCGACTCATGACCAAAACGACACACGAATCCCACATAAGTCAAAATCTATGGTTGCTTTCACAAATCAACCCAAAAACCCTCGACGTCGGTGTACAAACGCCAGACCATCGAGAAAAATCCAAATACACTCATTTGCACATTCACGAACACTAATTTTAATATAAAATAGGTTAAAACTCACAAAAATCCCAATTTCACTTAAAAAGTCATTTTTCCGAAAATCTAGCAAGCACAATTCGCCGTTTTTGTACAAAACATGATGTTTTAACAATTCTAGTGACCAAGATGATAACTTAATATCTTAATTATGCCATAGAAACCATTACGTAAATTTTAAACCCACAATTTAATTCGATTTCAAAAACCTAGTTCGCAATATTAACCAATTTTAACAATTTTATAGCAAAAATGCACAAACTACAATCTAGCTTGGATTTTCATGAACTAAAGGCATTAAACCACTCAATATAATATTAATAATGCTATGAAACCATAATTATATTTTAATCTAATACATTCAATAATTTTCCAAAAATCTAGTAAGTAAAATAGCTTAAATATTACAATTTCAACTTAACAATTTACAACTAACAATTTGATTATGTTTCACATTCCACAAAAAGAAGAATTCCACTTTCAACCATAATCATACAACAAAACCCTAAGTATAATCCAAAACCATCCACTTGAATTTCTAAACTTGAATTCAAAACCCCTTTATTTATATTTTTTTTAAACACCTACACAAGTTTGCTTTAAACATACAACTAACAATTAACAAATATGGAAGAATTTTTTATATCTCATGATCAAGAGATCAACATGAAGATCATGGCCTCCAAAATGCCAAATTTCCTCCAAGATCCATGCTAGCTTGGGCAAAGAAATAATGGGTAGAGATTGGATTTTGTTTTTGTGGGATTTTTGACTTGGATTTTTGGTGGAATTTTGTGGGTTTTGCAATGAAATGGAGAAGAATTAAGAGGGGGCTGTTTGTGTGCAGGTTTCGGCCAGAATTTGGTGGGGATTGGGTGAGGGAGGAGAGAGAGTGAGGTGGGGAAAGATAAATCTAGTCAAAGTCCACTCAATTTCTATCATTTTCTATTCTTTTCTTTTCTTTTCTTTCTTTTCTTTTCTTTGAAATTCAAGTGGGGAAAATTGATGGGGCTGCTGAATTCAGCCAAGGAAAGAATTAAATGGGGGTGTGTGAGTGTGGGTATGCGTGTGTGGTGATGGAAAATGACAAATACAATACCCCAAACATCCATTTACACTAAAAAAAGACTTTTTCTTCAATAATTTCTAAACCGTTTTGGCAAACGATTTCGTTTCAAAAACCACATGATAAAATTTTATTTAAAGTTTTATGATGCACAAAATTTGTTTCAACTCATTCCAATTTGTAATTTTCCCTAATTAAATGTATTAGTGACGGCTTAAAATAATATTAAAATAATTAATTTCAGAAAATTTTTCAGAAAATTTGAAATGTCACCAGTGGCTCAATAAACACCAAATACTAGTAATTACATAGCTAGAATATGTATATTTAATTTTATAATAAAAATATTTGCATTTTGACTTTTTACAGAAAACCCCCTTATTTTACCGTTTTTTCGAAATTTCACCGAAACGATTTTCAAAACGTTACAGAAAGAGTGGGTAAGGGTCAACTTGAGTCATGAGCCATCCCTCGTCATTTCATCCTCTCATTTCTCTCTCCTCTCCTCCCTTTGTTGTTGCTGCTGCTGCACCCCCCTCTTCATTCATCTTCAACCCTCCAATACACCATGAAAATCAACTCAAAACCCAAACCCCATTTCACAAAAAGGATGCACAAGCTCACTAGCTACCCCATGGACCAAGAAAGAGAAGATTTTGAGGACTTTGAGCAACTCAAGAAAATTCTTGAGTTGCCAAAGGAGGTAATTTCTGCACCATTAGTGTAGTGTTTTAATTCTTTATGCACCCATGCATGTTTCATGTCGATATCGAGTGGTTTTGAGGACTTAAGAAATCTCTAGTTAGGGTTAAGGGGAATTGAGAGTGGTGATGGGTAATTAAGCTCAGTAGAGGCCACACAAACCCCCTAGTGCTAGAATCCAAGCCTAAAACAGAGACTAGAACACCGGAATACGGATTTAGAAAAGCTGATATCGGGAAATTGTGGAATCTGTAAGGGTTAAATGGAATCTGCTATCACCCCGAGACTCTGAAAATTATTTTGCAAACACAGAGAGATGTGCAGGCACCCAGGAAGCTAACCCCAAAACCCCAGACCCTATCTCCCAATGCAGGCCGCAGATTTAATCTAATTGGCCGCAAATTGCGGCCCGGGTCCCACCATTTTGGCTCGTGTTGGTTCTGAAGCTTTATTTCTTATACACTAGAACCTTGTGTTGGATATAGTGCTCTCAGAGTCAATTATTGGATCACAGGCACATGATTGCAATGATTGAGGGAGGACCTATGCCGGTAGGACAGTCTTACTCAAGATGATAGTTTGCTATCTGGTTTATCTTTATCATCGTGTACATACTTTAGGTGACATTACAGGTCACTATTGCACGTTGATAGAGCCCATAGGATTCTTTATTGACGGCCAACAGTATGATGGCGATCATATAAGTGGGAGCTGGGGTCTATAAGCACATCCTTAAAGTGGTCTGTAGTCGTGGGAGTTTCGAGACTGGGCATCGATACTCCATTAGTAGACTAGTGTATACAGTCGAGACCCCGACGAGGGGCGGTGGCCGGTCTCACAAGCCATTGGTGTCAGTTGGTTCACCTAAGATGTATACAGGTGCTCATTGGGTTATGAGTATACCGGACAGAACTCGCCGGGAACATGCTAGTTGGTATTATACCTGACGTCAGATAACAGTTCCCTGGTGACATGTATACAGGTTAGTTCATCGACCTGAGATCGTCATTTGTCTCGTGTGAGTTCCCACTGTGCTTTGATTACTAACCTACCATGGCTCAAAGGAGTCTTGCAAACAGGTTTTAGTTGGGTACAGTCCCGAGCCACATGGTGGCAGTGAGCGGATCGACAGGGATTTCGTCTCTCCCAGTATTGGGGTTGAGATCGCGCTGTGTCTAGGAGAGCCATTACACGAATTCCTTGGCCAAGGCAGGAGATTTACTGGTAGGTATTCCAGTAGTATCTCAGGGTGTTCTGGGCTACACTCTGACATGACTTGTACCGCTTTTGGGGGTCTGACTTTTTCCAACCCCCTAGGCCCGACATACGATGCTCATAGACGAATGGACCGGACTGTACATATATTGTCACTGACAGGCTCAGTAAGGTGTCAGGATGAGTTCGCTCATCGACCCTCCTTTTAGTCAATACCTGGTAGCCCGTTACGTACAGCTAGTACCACTGACGTGCTCGTGGTTAAATCCACAGCCAAAGTATTGACGAGTCATTAGTGTCCCCCACAGACAGTTTCTTAAGTTTCGGGAGAAACGTTGTAGAGGCCGTATGATATATGGCAGGGTTCGATCATATACGTGCAGTAGTGCATGGATCATGATCGGGCGGATCATACTAGTGGGCTTTGGTTTAAGCCGGATCCTAGTATTAGATTTGTTGGATTACTTTAGTCTCATCGCATTTGCATTCAGTCGGAATGCGGATGCAGGTATGTATATACAGGTGGGGGTATCCTTGTGATCCGTCACGAGTTTACTTTAGATGATGCGGTTCTTTTTATTGTCATAAACATTTGGGTTAATGTTTATTTTGGTGGAAAATGTGAGTGGATTTCATGATGAGGTGCATTTAATATGACATAGACATGCTTAGTGACTCATGGTCTCTTTTCTTGTGCTAATGTCACATTAGGATTGATTTATGTGTTGAAATGATAAGAGGAAAGAGAGTGGACAGCCATATGGTTTGGTTTTGCTCTTGTGTTTATCACTTCTTGCTCTCACATTATCATCTCAACACATAAGAAAAAGAAAGGATTTTCTTCTTCTTCTTCTTCTTCTTCCTCTTGCTTCTTGAGCTCACCATTTCCATCAATGGCATCATCTTTAACCTCCATCCATATACTCTCATGCGTTGAGAATCAATGGATGCAAGAGACAAAGTGATCACACACATTCTCTACTTCATCTTGGACACGTCGGCTAGCGAACTTCGTGTCCGAGTTACTTCGGATGAAGCGGGAGCCCGTAAAATGACTCGAAGATGTGGTGCCCTTTCCGACGAGGAGATCGGATATGCCACGAGGAGCTAGGGATGGTGGTTAAAGACCGAAGGACACGGATCGATCGGTATAGCTTTTCTAACCTTTCTCTAGTTGCTAGTTATAGGTTAATGGTTCGATCCGGGAGGATAGTAGCACCAGTTTCAAGTTTATGAAAAAGTTTTGTTTCCGCATTTTGGCCTCGGACAGACGGCCGGGGCGCTACCGAAGACTTACATGGTATCAGAGACACGCCATTAACCTTTACTAGCTTGTTCTAACGTATTTAAAATATCGATCGAACGAAATTTCCGAAACTGCAATTCCCTTCATGAACTTTCTGTCGAATTTTTTTTTGTCGTCGAAAAATTATTTTGAGTATTGCAGAAAATCAGGAAGGCTTTTTTAAGAAATCTGAGAAAATTTGGTACACTGATTTCACTGTAGCACCGCGGAACCGTGTCCGTACCCACGTTTTGGCCGCGGTTCCGCCGTAGTACTGTAGCTTCACTTCACTAAATTTTCTACAGTGCTCTCTGACTTGGAATTGGGGTTTCTTGCATTTTTAGTTTTGGCCCAGATTATGTTGAGTGCTGGATTTGTGCTTGGGGTCCACTTCGGGAAATTTTGTCGATCGAAAATTTTAAATATGTTAGTTCACAGTGCTTACTTTATATCTGTGACCGTGAATGTTATTCGAGCGGTAAATCTTGTCTAATTGCTATAGCTCTTTTAGACGGATTTGCGAACGTGACATTCACGTTGATATTTTGTGTTGTGCTGTGATGTTGCGGATTTGTCGTGGTAGAAAGCCTGGATGCAATGGTAGTACAGTTTGGTTATATTTGTATATTTGATATTGCGGGGCGAGCGTCCGACATGTGGACTGCCGTCACTGCCTGTTTGTATATTATTCTTTTAGGGCACGACTGGGCTGAGGTCGATGTACCCATTGTATATATATTTTACTTTCTGTACTAGGATTACCCCGCGGAGGGGTGCACGGGTAGCCGGGTTCTAGAGGGCAACGGGCCCGCATCTGATGGCTTTGAGACGGAGGGCGATTCATTCTAGAATTGGCGGGCTATTCGCCGCACTCGTAGGGGGTACAGGTTGACCCAAGGAGGGGTGCTCAAGTTACCAGATTTTGTGAAGTGCTGGATGGTCCATTCACTTTGCTGTTGGGGGCTGCCTCGCTTCAGGTTTTGGCGGATAACTTGCCACACCCGTAGGGGTCTAGGATCTCATTGCACAGGCTATCCACACGACCAGGGGAACGTCGGGTTTCAGTAGCAGCTCTATGAAACCCGGGGATCCCAGATTATCTGTATTGTTCTGTGATGCTTATTACATTTCTGTGATGTTGTATTTTTATCACGCCTGGAGCGATTATTATATATTGATATATATATACTAGTAGATGTTGTATATGTTTTACACCCGCGTTAGTCCAGTCCCCGCTCTGTCGTTAGTAACCTAACGGGTGATGACGGGACCCAGTGGCGAATGCGGATGGCATATACGTACATCATATTTTCGTTCTTTATTGATGTGATTAATTGATGGGACTGCATTGATTCGGATCAATGAAAGCTAAACAAACCTGTTTGATGTTTTCGGAACATTTTTCAAAAAGCCGTTATTACAGGGACGTTTTCTTTTGTTTTGCACAGTGGTATTCAGTTGGAATATCCTGCACCTCAGTCGATGACGCAAAGGCCGAGATCCCTTCACCAGGAGTGACCCCTTGCACAGAAGTTTGCATCAGGGCAATAACTTCACTATAATCGATTACTTTTGTTTTGCATCGTGGTATTCAGTTGGAATATCCTGCACCTCATTCTACGGGGAAAGAGCCGAGATCCCTTCACCGGGAGTGACCTCTTTAGCAAAGGTTTTCGCCACTATATTTTTATAAAAAGCTATCCGGTTCCTTCAACGATATCAAGTTCATTACGTTAAAGGTTTTTCGCCAAAAACCATTCGTAGCCCTTCGTCATTTCAGACGGGTAGCACTTAGTATTCATGCTATGTTTGTTGGCCAAAGTCAAGGCATAGTGTATGGTAGCTATTTGTTATCTTTCTGCTGCATAGATAGATGCGTTGGTTTGGGACAGTCGTACTGCTTTGTTGGCCAAAGTCAAGGGTTGGTACGGGTGGGTTCAAATTAACTTGGATAATGACGGGTAGAACTTGACATGTGACTTATGATTTGTTGGCCAAAGTCAAGGTCATAAGAGCATGGGGTAAAAATCACATCGGGAGTTTCTAAAGAAACTGAAACTTGCCAGATATGCGCATACCTTCTGAAGTGTGATAACATGAGTGGATTCCATCACGTTATCATGCGATGATAGTTGGATCCCGATTCCCACTGATGAGTTGGTTTACTCCTCGGGTGATCCCGACTAATTCTTCTTTCAGGTTTGGAGGAGAATTTGAGTTTACAATGGGGGGTTTCCTAATTAGATAAATTGATAACCATTCTGATCTAGGTTAGAGTGCACGCAGAGTGTTTCTTTTCTCTCTCACTTTGGCAGCGACCATGACCCGACCCTTGACTATGACTCAGTGACCAAGTTAACCGAACTTCTTAAAACACTGGCTTTTGGATTGTCAGAGTTGCATACCTCATTGCCACTCCTACTTTTACCCTTTTCTCCAGAACACCCCGTATTACTACGAACATCTACTTCCATTGGATAAAACCATCGTATGGTTATATACGAACTCGAAGGAACTTGTTCCAGACTCGAGGATGGTTTCCGGTTCTGGAGAAAATGAATAGGACTATTCAGTTGTCTTTTCCTTTTACCTTCTCTCAGGTTGCGAGTGCTCCTTGGATTAGGACAGTATACCCATTATGCTAATTGGATAGTCTTCTTCCAAAAAATAGGCAGGTGCCGAACAGTGGGGAATGAAGAAAACCAATTGGCCTAACGATGGTGTACAGAAGGTAATAAGTTAAGACAAATAAAGGGATTAGAAAGAGGGCAAAGTAAACTGCGACTGCTATTCACGACCAAACCAAGTATTTCATAGCCACTCCTACTTCACCTTTGTATTGCTCCAGGACACTCCGTATCACTACGATGATCCACAGTTATTTGGATACTCCATCGTATGGTTATATACGAACTCGAAGGAACTTGTTCCAGTTCGGGGATGGATTCTGGTTAAGGAGAAATAGGAATAAGGTTTTATTCAGTTGTCTTTTATCTTTACCTTCTCTCGGGTTGCGAGTGCTCCTATGATTAGGACAGTACACCTATTACGCTTATTGGATAGTCTTCTTCCAAACCATAGGCTGGTGCCGAACGGTAAGGAAGGAAGAAAACCATTTAGCCTAAAAGGGTGTACAGAAGGTAATAACTAAAAACATATAAAGGGATTTGGAGAGATGGCAAAGAAATATACGGTTACAGTTGTTAATCTGATAATGGAATAGGCATTACTAGGAATACCCGGATACCCCTTCGAAACATTTACATGTTTCAGTTTCACTGTGTATTGTTAAAAGAAAACTGATTTCCCAATTAGTCCTTGCTCCAGGGTATGTATTTATCAGGTTTGATTCTCACATCTGTATGGTTTTACAGATGATGAGTGGGAGTAAGTTATTGGGAATTGGGTGATCATCCTCATTATATCGGGATTCGTTGTAATTGGTGATATTTGAGGAAATCGCCTGGGTTGTTTGCCGGACAACAAATATTTGGTTTTGAATATCCGTTGTTATGCACCAATTTCAAATTGATATATCTGTACGTTTATTTTTATAAAGTGAGATAAAACTTTTTGAAATTATGTCCATGACATTTACCTATATCAGTGGATGGTTAGGTAAGGAGCATTAAACAGCGGTGTAATTCTTCTTAACCATAAGTACAGTTTTCAACCTACGACACACGGGGAATGAGTTATTAGACTCAAGAGACTTATACAGAGTATTGTATGTTGTCCAGTGTCCATGAGGACAGAGGGGTTAGTACTCGTACTATATTCTGTTTACTTGTGACTTCTCTAGTTCTTAGACATGTGTTTCATAGAAATGTAAGGTTTAAGTTTTGAGAAGTTATAGGTATAAGAATAAAGTAGAGAACCAGGCGTTGCAAGTATCAGGATTCTTTAAGGTGATCGAAGATATAGATACTTGTGTATGGTATTCAGTTAATAGTAATGATTAAGAGAACTTGCTTCTCTTTCAGGTTACTCATAATTGAAAGCACTCCTAAGTTGAGTAATGTTGATCGGCCTCTCTCTATTTAGTTGACATGCACTGGAGACAGCAGCATGATTTGAATCTGGTTCCAATTAAATCAGTGCCTCTGTTTCTATATTGGATATAGAATAGTTCATATCTTAACAATGTTAAGGTACGGGGAGTTGTCCGGCTTATGCTTAAAACCAGACCCTGGATAACTCAAGGCACGTTTCTGTAATGGCTGTTTGTGGGTTGAGCTGGGCTATGACGAGGGTTAACTTTCTACCATCTGGAAGATCAATAGTGATATTGTTCTTGACTCGCTACAGTTTTGATAAAAATGGATTTTTTTTCGGAAAACAGTAGTGGGAGTATGGTAGAACTGGAAGTGATTCCAGAACCACAAACGATTACTAGAAATTTGATAAGAACCTAAAGATTCAATCTGGTTTGACATTCCATTGGCCACTCCGCAGATACGGTAGGTAACCTCACGCACCCGAGAGATACTCCGGTAGCCTCAAGGACGGTGATAGGGAGGTTCTTGTTTATCCAGACTTGCCATTGCTATTGTTCCAGACTGTGAGACCCGGCAGAAGGATGAGTATAGCGTCGTTCTAAACTAGCTTTAGAAGTGTACGTGTATATGACTCTGCCAGAGGGTTGTCGTAGTCAGTGGGAGCAGCGGAAGCATAGTGGACAAGTAGCTTATGTCTATTTATAGACTAAAGCAGATATAGCAGAGATAGATCATCTATTTCTGATGTGACAGTCATTGGTTTGACTTCATCAGAATAGGGGATGGATCTGTTAAGAAGGTAGTAGGGTGTAATGTCCTGGTATTTGGATGACATACACAGAATAGGAAGTGAAATTTCTATACTACAATCGGTTATACTTTGGTTGTCACACAGTAGTTTCTCCACAAAGGACATTACTAGATCTATGGTTTTAGATCGAGATTTGGGTAGTTTCCCAATCTGGGTACTTAGACAGCATTCAAGGTGTTTTAGAATGGACGACTCCTGACACGGTAGTGTACCTGCAGGTGATGGAGTCACCCTCTCTAAAGGTGTCTTACAGACTAAAGGGGAGAGGGATGTGCATGATTGGAAGATCACTTGCTTAGGCAATTGAGTCAATCATGAGATGTCAAGTACCACACCAGACGTTGTTTTTCCACTAGATGCAATAATATGATATTAATCCTATCCGGGAGAAACGTTCGGAAGCAGTTTTAGAACATAAGTGGATGTTCTAGGGATATGATAACAACAGCCTCTTTTAAGAGACGGTTATCATTCCAGGCTTCCAAGGCGACCTAGATGACAGAGTGACTGTCAGAGTTATAGTTTTCCCTCTGACGAGGGGCAGTATTTTGGACAGGTGGTCCAAGCGGATACCGAGGGAGGCATGGCGCAGGATACTGATTAAGTTCAGTTGACGATACAGTCTAAGAAGTTTGGATTTGGAGTTCATTTATGAACTAGGTCCCATCAGATATCCAAACATATTCTAAGACAGGTATTGCTCAATTCGGGAGATGACTTTCTCAGCGAACTTGAGATAAAGAGAGACATAGAAAGAAACATTAGGTCGGATCCACTCATTGAGGCTATTCCTCGAATGCAATAGTTTCGCAAATGGGCTTTGTGAAACTGATTAGTAGAGGAGTTGGGTGTTCGGTATCACATGGGCTATGAGTATGTGACATCGCAATAATTAGCCTTGAGTGCATGTGGGAGATTGTTGGATATAGTGCCCTCAAAGTCAATTATTGGATCACACGCATGTGATTACAATGATTGAGGGAGGACCTATGCCGGTAGGACAGTCTTACTCAAGATGATAGTATACTATCTGGTTTATCTTTATCATTATGTACATGCTTTAGGTGACATTACAGGTCACTATTGCACGTTGATAGAACCCATAGGATTCTTGCTTGACGGCCAGCAGTATGATGGCGATCATATACGTGGGAGCTGGGGTCTATAAGCACATCCTTAAAGTGGTCCGTAGTCGTGGGAGTTTCGAGACTGGGCATCGATACTCCATTAGTAGACTAGTGTATACAGTCGAGACCCCGATGAGGGGCGGTGGCCGGTCTCATAAGCCATTGGTGTTAGTTGGTTCACCTAAGATGTATACAGGTGCTCATTGGGTTATGAGTACACCGGACAGGACTCGATAGGAACATGCTAGTTGGTATTATACTTGACGTCAGATAGCAGTTCCCTGGTGACATGTGTACAGGTTAGTTCATCGACCTGAGATCATCATTTGTCTCGTGTGAGTTCCTACTGTGCTTTGATTACTACACTACCACGGCTTAAAGGAGTCGTGCAAACAGGTTTTAGTTGGGTATAGTCCCAAGCCACATGGAGGCAGCGAGCGGATCGGCAGGGGTTTCTTCTCTCTCGGTATTTGGGGTGAGATCGCGCTGGGTCTAGGAGAGCCATTACACGAAGGCCTTGGCCAAGGCAAGAGATTTAGTGGTAGGTATTCCAGTAGTATCTCATGGTATTCTGGGCTACACTCCGACACGACTTGTACCGCTTTTGGAGGTCTGACTTTTACCAACCCCCTAGGCCCGACATGCGATGCTCATAGACGAACGGACCGGACTGTATGGATATTGTCACTGACAGGCTCAGTAGGGTGTCAGGATGAGTTCGCTCATCGACCTCCCTTTTGTTCAATACCTGGTAGCCTGTTGTGTACAGGTAGCACCACTGACGTGCTAGTGGTTAAATCCATAGCCAAAGTATTGACGAGTCTTTAGAGTCCCCCACAGACAGTTTCTCAAGTTTTGGGCGAAACGTTGTAGAGGCCGTATAATATATGGCAGAGTTCGATCATATACGTGCAGTAGTGCACGGATCATGATCGGGCGGATCATACTAGTGGGCTTTGGTTTAAGCCGGATCCTAGTATTAGATTTGTTGGATTACTTTAATCTCATCGCATTTGCATTCAGTCGGAATGCGGATGCAGGTATGTATATACAGGTGGGGGTATCCTTGTGATCCGTCATGAGTTTACTTTGGATGATGCGGTTCCTTTTATTGTCATAAACATTTGGATTAATGTTTATTTTGGTGGAAAATGTGAGTGGATTTCATGATGGGGTGCATTTAATGTGACATAGACATGCTTAGTGACTCATGGTCTCTTTTCTTGTGCTAATGTCACATTAGGATTGATTTATGTGTTAAAATGATAAGAGGAAAGAGAGTGGACAGCCATATGGTTTGGTTTTGCTCTTGTGTTTATCACTTCTTGCTCTCACATTATCATCTCAACACATAAGAAAAAGAAAGGATCTTCTTCTTCTTCTTCTTCCTCTTACTTCTTGAGCTCACCATTTCCACCAATGGCATCATCTTTAACCTCCATCCATATACTCTCATGCGTTGAGAATCAATGGATGCAAGAGACAAAGTGATCACACACATTCTCTACTTCACCTTGGACACGTCGGCTAGCGAACTTCGTGTCCGAGTTACTTCGGACGAAGCGGGAGCCCGTAAAAAGACTCGAAGATGCGGTGCCTTTTCCGATGAGGAGATCGGAGATGCCGTGAGGAGCTAGGGATGGTGGCTAAAGACCGAAGGACACGGATCGATCGGTATAGCTTTTCTAACCTTTCTCTAGTTGCTAGTTATAGGTTAATGGTTCGATCCGGGATGATAATATACGATAGCGCCAGTTTCAAGTTTATGAAAAAGTTTTGTTTCCGTATTTTGGCCTCGGACAGACAGCCGGGGCGCTACTGTAGACTTACACCTTGGTACATGCAAAATTGTCTAATTTGACCTAGGGAGAAATCTGGGACCCTTTTCTATAGTTGCTGTTTTGATTCGTGTTTTCGTATTTCGTATTTTAAATTCTTGATTTGTATAATTGCATTTTACGTCGATTACTTGGCGTTTGTACGACGATATAGAGGATTGTTTGATGGTTTTGAAAGCGTACCCATAGGTTCTAACCTATAAGCTTTTAAGCGTATCGTTTTGGTTTTCGGGTGTCGTTTTGGTTTCGACTGGGTTTTAATGTGTTGTGATACGTGTGACATGTAGGTACCCTCACGATGATTCGAGACGATGAAGAAGATGAAAGCGACATCGACACCGACACACAGGATTCAAGGTGAGTAGATTATATCTACGGGGGAAGTCGGGTGGATGGCGTATAGCACCCCCGCAGTTCGATATTTAGTATAGTATATATATACTATATATGATAGCTTGTTGTGTGTCGTGGATATTTGAGTTGAGATTAGGTGTGCTATGGTTGGATTAGGGCGTAGAGCTAAACTAGTATAGTTCCTACTTGCGAACCCTAGAATAGGTTTACACCCACACGCACACACATGCTTATCTATTATACTTATACCTGGATGATGAGGATAGTGGATGATGTTTGGAGATGAGTCGATGATATTGGGCATGGTGCCATGAGATCGGTGATATGATGTAGTTCGTATTTGGGATACGACATGATATTTTATCGGGCCTTTAGGCGTGTTTTCATATACGAACATATATTTATATAGATGGTATCGATTTGTACTAGACTTAGATCAGTACCCCTGATCATGAGATATGATGGTAAGGATACAAGATAATTGATGTGATGAATGTGTTACTGACCCGTACCCAGCTTTCGGGATGTCGTACGATGATTTACCGTACGAGCTTTATTTGATGATAAGATCCGCACTCATGACTCGAGGATGTCATATGATATTGTATCGTACGCGGTACCTTTGAGGCGGGATCACCGACTATTATATTTTATATATATATATCGACTCAGATTTAGGTGGCTTCCATACCCCTCCTGATTGACTTGTTAGTTAGAGCTGTAGTTTTGCTAGTAGATGTAGGCTAGGTCGATGTCATACCTATTTCAAAATCCAGCAAATCGGGATTATTTTAAAGACAGGAAAATGGATTCTACGGATATTTTCAAAAGACGCATCTTTTCTTAAAAACACCGTAGCCCTTATTTTCCTAAAATCCCCGACTCGTCTTATTTCAAATGGCAAAAACAGTATGACATAGATACATCGATGTAGATTCTACACTGTGGTGTTATTATTCATTTGCCGCAGATTCTTACTGTTTGCATTGCATTGCATGTTAAATATGTTTATTGTTGTATCAAATCCATGCTGTTTGGACACCGGCACCATTATCGATGATGCATATGTTTCACGTACACCTGCTTACCGGCTCACACACTTCATCATCGATAATTGCTATGCCACTGCACTGTAGTACTGTTGCATTCAGGACCCTTGCATAGCATACTTGTGCACATACCTATTGTACATTCATATTCGTATACTTACATATTGTACACTCATACTTATGCACATACCTATTGTACATTCATATTCGTGTACTTACATATTGTACACTCATACTTGTGCACATACCTATTGTACATTTATACTCGTGTACTTACATATTGTACACTCATACTTGTGCACATACCTATTGTACATTCATACTCGTGTACTTACCTATTGTACACTCATACTTGTACACATACCTATTGTACATTCATACTCGTGTACTTACATATTGTACACTCATACTTGTGCACATACCTATTGTACATTCATACTCGTGTACTTACATATTGTACAGTCATACTTGTGCACATACCTATTGTACATTCATACTCGTGTACTTACATATTGTACACCCATACTTGTACATATACTCATTTGCACATACATAGATGATTTCTCGCTTGATTTGGAGAATTGGGAACCGCAAGATACTCTTTAAAACCGATTCATTTTAAAGGAGCGGTTTCCCCCAATATGTGCATATTACTATTCCATGTTGCATGATATACTGATATTCTTACATTTCTTTTATATGTCGCATACATCATGCTTTCTGATTATACGCATTGAGATATGTTGTTTCCATGATATTTCTGGATTTGGAAACCGTGGGTATTTTAAAAGAGAGTTTGTATTGTTTTAAAAACCCGGTTACCCTTGATATGATATTTCAGTGCGTCCACCATGTGTTTTCTCGGTTCTGAGAGTGGCATGTGAAACCCGATTCGAGGAGTGATAGGCACCGTCTGCGGGTATATGGTGGACCCGGTGAGGTACCCCGGGGCAAGAAGACTCGTATATGTTAGACGGTGAGCCTGGCAGGGGAGTACTACCTACCGGTGATTGTGTTGAGCTCGGCGGATATCTGGGGGATACCGATCGGAGTTGAGAGATGAGATGGGCCGATCCGGACTGACGGAGCCATATGTATATGAGGATTTACGTGCCGATGCTAGGCACAGGTTTCATGATGTTTTCGAGTGTCGATGCTTGACACTCAGGTTCCATGATTTTGATATGTCGCGAGCGATACATGTTGATTTACAACCTCATACTTCCATGCATATGTTTATGATATTTACATGCATGATGCTTATTGTCATTGGGTGACACGTGGACGATTTCCACCTATATATATTGACATTGATGATATTGATCACACAGTTGGATGATATCCACATATTCATAGACTTCATGATATAGTCGACATTGATCATACCTCATATTTATGATATGCTATTACCTGAGGCACTGGCACGAGCACTTGGCACTACACTCATGTATAGATATTACATTGCCACCTTTTCATGCTTCAGACTTATTCATTTGAGGTTTATATATATATCTGATCGTATTGACCTAGGATTGTGTCATACATACGATTTCTGCTCTGTGATGTTTTCTATTCACGAGTTGGCAACTCATCCCCGTTGTGCCACAGTTTCTTGCAGGTTTTGCCGTACAGGTTCCATTGCGGCTTTCCTGGCACACTGCTTCCCTTACGGGTGATTTGCTTTGGTAGGTGGGTTCTTTTGCATCAGAACCACCATTGTATATGTATTATTCAGTTGTATCTAGTAATTCAATCAACCAAACTTATATATTTTTTCAGACTTAGAAAACCAGTTGTGTATTATTTCGACCTTAGAGTCGCGCGTTGTAGTATTATGGTTTTCAAGCTGATTTGAGTTTTCCTTTGAGTTTTGATCCTCGCCCTTGGCGTTGTATATATATTGCTTGCGTGGTTGTGACCGTCGATTGACGAAGAGCTAGCTTCCGTTTGGGGATGCCTTTTTATTGTGCATATATATATTATTCATGTTGTACGCCGTTCGGGGCCAATATTTACAAAGGAAATTCTGCCGAAATTTTCAGAAAAGACATTGAGGATTTAAAATGCATATTCGGCTTACTTATTTAAAAACCTTGTTTTTCAAATATGTTTCTTCACTTCTTAAAACTATTTTTCCTTCATTTATTATTTAAAAATGGTTTTAGATTTCTGGGTTTTTGGCTTACTTGAATTAGTTGAGGTCCTATAGGCTTCATATGATTCAAGGGCCAGCCATGTGCTATTTTGGGTCGTGACAAAGTTGGTATCAGTGCGCTAGGTTAACCTTGGTTCAAGTCTAAGTTTGACTATGCGGAGCCTATAGCGTTTATATATATACAGAATTTAGGCTTGACCTTACGGAACTTAGACTTAGTTGAGGAGGTATTATACCTGAATTTTCGTCGCATATGATGCCCTTTGTTGATGGAGTAGGTAGCTTGAGTAGAGTGACGTACCGTACGTATGTTCCGCGGCATACTTACGATACGTTACTCCGCTTAAGAAACCTTAGGATGTACATTTCCTTGCATAGTATTATATTCATTCCTATGATCTATCCTCATCGATATTGGTTATGATTTTGCTGCCACGATTACACGGGCAGAGAGACCTACGGCTAGAGTTGCGTCACCATGAGCTCGTCACGGATGAGGACTGACCAGGGCGTGATTCCAGAGACGTACGATTGCATAGAGGCTTCATTTTATTGTGTTTTCGCGCCATGAGCGTTTGACAGATCGTTTTTGCGAGATTTCCCGTAAGTGCTGATCGGCACCAGAGGATCAGGCTACTGCTAGAGGCTAGCCAGATTGTGATGACCCTTGATATATCGCTTATTCATGGTGATTGAGGCGCTGTTCAGCTTACAGACGAATGAGCCAGTTGTTGCTGCAAATGACGAGATATCGCCAGATGTTGGAGCTGCTGCAACATGAGCATATACTTAGAAATGTGATGGTAAGTCGCTAGTCCCCGATGATGAATGACTAGGGCATGTGGTTCGTTCGTTTACCCCGATGTGAGGTCATCAGATAGATTGATTCCAGTTAAAGATGACTCCATGCAGATTCGTTGAGAGTCGATAGAGACGGTCGAATGTCAGGAACCCATTTCCAAGTTTAAAGTATTCGGAAAATAATGCAAGTAATGCTATGGACCCTCTAGAAGAATGAAACCCTAACTCGACGTAATGACCATGGAACGCCTTCGAACCTTAGGGTTTGCGGCAGTTTAGCGGTGCCATTTTTGAGGCTTGGGTTTTCCCTTTTACGATTGGTCCACAGGTGCTGTGGTATGTACCGGAATACTATTAAACTGTACTCAAGATGTTGATCTCTTGGGGGATTATGAGGTTTTGACAAATTGATCGGATGGTTCGACATCATTCGGATATCATGTGATGGGACACATTGCTTGAGAGACTCCAGATATGAGCATAGCCGTTGGAGCGCAGTCCATGAAGCCATAAGGAGACGAGTCCGAATCAGTTGACATTGGAACGGAGTGGAGTAAAGTGTTCGTATGAGATTTCGACGAGATGACGTTCTACTCCACTGACATCAGAGATGCGATACGCATACAGAGGCATTGTATATGGATATATCTTCTAGAAGGAGATGCGATGAGTACGCAGCCGTTCCGGAACAAGAAACAGATATAGTGAGGATGGTAATTTCCGGGCAATTCGGCAGAAACGAGATGTGAGAAAGATCTCGACAGGACCTTTCTGGAATACTATACCAGAAGACTTAGACCCAGGAGTGGTCATATTGCGCACACCCAGCAGGCCAGAGTTCATCATCGTCGACGAGATAGTTGACCAGGTTCGGATAATGTACCTCACCCAGATGTGTTGTGAATTGATCAGGAACGGACGGGAATGGAGTATATCTCCGCAAGTTGGGACGAGTTCCCGAGGACGTGTTCGGCTAGATATCTTCCACAGAGTGATGAAGATACCGAGTTCGTGATTTCGAGTCCGTGTGAGAGACTTTAGATGGACCGTAGCCGAGAATAATTGCAGCGCGCAGATAGAGACATGACGCCGAGGTAGACTATGATACAGACAAGCAGGACAAGAGGTTCGTGCGAGATGCTGACGAGCTGTTGTTACTCCCCGTTGAGATTAAGGTCGGATATGTCTACAGAGGTGTTGGAATGCGACCAGTTTCCGAGAAAATACCGTGCCGAGGATGCAAATGTCCAGAGAGCGAGAAAAGATTTTGCAAGAGTACCAGCCTCCGTACAGTTCGGCATAGGCGAGGTCGGAAGAGACCTTGAGCAGGATTCCTTCCAAGACACTGCCGCGATAAGATTTGCACCAGGATTGGATGTGTGATGTGCATTCAGAGGACCAGAGGCCGACGCCAGTGATGTGCTGCTTTATGAGTGGTCGCGAGGATTGACCGAGAGATGACTAGAGAAGTGCCAGGACGGAATCGCCCCCGTTAGCACACCTGACAGGGCCGATAAGCCGATGGATCGCAAGATTGGCAATCTGCCGAGAAGATAAGGGCCCAGAGATAGAGGACGCCAAACCGTGAGTAGGAGGTAAGTAGATATCTTGCGCTATTAACATTGGATGCACCGACACGTTCTCGACTTCGAAGGAGGAAATATCGATGACGGTACTTATGATTTGTGATTTGGTGATTGATTATCACGTATCCGTCACCTTGGATTTCAATATTTTGGGCGATCTATTCGCATGATTTAGCCTTGATGGCTGAGTTCCATGATTTCTGTTTTCGTGCACCATGGTTGCACCTACTGGATATTCATATTTGTTCATAGTTTTTGCACCTGATATCGTTGTTGTGCCTTGATTGCACATGCTTATGACTTCGTGGATTTCTTACCGTTGCGTTGATTATGTGCACATGGTATGCACACGATTTGGCTTTTTGCGCTCGGTATAGCTTATATGTGCTTATAGTGCATTGATATGTGGATTTTGATTTCATGCCTATGTTATGCATGCGATTTGATTTATGCTTTCAGCATAGTTTTCATGCACCTTTGTGCTTAGATTTGATTTGTGCACGCTGATGCACATGGTTGTGAGATTATATGCCGCGGTATACCTGAATTGATTGAGCCGTATTGTATACCGCCGATTTTGATTCTACTATTGATGTTGATTTCTTGCACTCCGTGCATTTGATTTGGATTTTTGCGCATGTTCGACGCTTGATATTAGATTTCATGATTTTGTGCATATTGGATGAGCATGATTTAGATTTTATTCGTATATGTCGGATGCAACTGATTTGGATTTTCGTGCGTGTTGAGCGCATGTTTTAAGATGCGATTTTGGTGCACACCAGATGCACTAAATCGGGATTCCTTGTGCATGTCAGATGCACCTGATTTTGCTGTCAGACACACACGTTGCCTATGACAGATGATTCGTACACACCCGTTGCACCTAGATGATGTTTCTGTGCATATGTATGGCACATATGTGGATTTTGATTTCCGTGCACACCAGACGCACAGGGTATTCTTATATACATTTTTGGGATTTATTCCTTATGGACCAGTACATTTTTATAATATTTGCTATTTATTTTCATACTGAATAGGACTAGTCAGAGGACAGTACCTGGAAAATATTTTGGCATGCATTTCTTTTAGATATTTACATATATAGATTTGATGTTTACATGTATAGTTCTGATTTATATCATATTGGTTTTATTGTGGATTTGACATTTGTGTCTTTACCATGACTCCGATGATTGCGGGATGCTTGACGGAGTTTTGATTTTGAGTTATCTGCTCATTTCTCATGCGCATGCATTGAGCTATGATGCTTTTTCTGTATTGATGATTTCGGAGCCCCGGTGACTTGGAATTTTTATTGAAATGTTTTAGAATTCGGGGGTTTAAATTTAAATTCGGGGACCGAATTTCTTTAAGAGGAGAAGATTGTAACATTTCAAAATAATAAAATATTATTTTTGGGGAATTTTTATAATTTAATAATAAAATTTTGAATATTTTAATAAGGCGGTATAATTAAATACCGATAAATGGGGAAAAATTTGAATTTTTTTTATAGAAATTACTAAAAGAGGGTGTTTTATGTGAATTATGCAAATTTTAAGTTTTTATGATTAATTATATGCTATTTTAGTGCTAATCGCGATTAAAAATCGCTAATCGCTGATTAAGCGTGTTTTGTGCAAATAGCATGCACAATCCTTTTCACACTTGTGCATTTTCTACCATGGTTTGTTTTGGGTTTACTATTGAGGAGAGAAGGAAAATGGATTAGAAAAGAAAAGAAAGAAGTATTATATTAGGTATGGTGAAGAGAGAGAAAGAGTGGGTGAGGGTCAACTTGAGTAATGAGCCATCCCTCATCATTTCATCCTCTCATTTCTCTCCACTCTCCTCCCTTTGTTGCTGCTACTGCTGCACACCCCCTTCCTCCTCCATCTTCAACCCCCCAATACACCATGAAAATCAACTCAAAACCCAAACCCCATTTCACAGAAAGGATGCACAAGCTCACTAGCTACCCCATGGACCAAGAAAGAGAAGATTTTGAGGACTTTGAGCAACTCAAGAAAATTCTTGAGTTGCCAAAGGAGGTAATTTCTGCACCATTAGTGTAGTGTTTTAATTCCTTATGCATCCATGTATGTTTCATGTCAATATCGAGTGGTTTTGAGGACTTAGGAAAACTCTAGTTAGGGTTAAGGGGAATTGAGAGTGGTGATGGGTAATTAAGCTCAGTAGAGACCACACAAACCCCCTTGTGCTAGAATCCTGGCCTAAAATAGAGACTAGAACACCGGAATACGGATTTAGAAAAGCCAATATCGGGAAATTGTGGAATCTGTGAGGGTTAAATGGAATCTGCTATCACCCCGAGACTCTGAAAATTATTTTGCAAACACAGAGAGATGTGCAGGCACCCAGGAAGCTATCCCCAAAACCCCAGACCTTATCTCCTAATGCAGGCCGCAGATTTAATCTAATTGGCCGCAAATTGCGGCCTGGGTCCCACCATTTTGGCTCGTGTTGGTTCTGAAGCATTATTTCTTATACACTAGACCCTTGGTACATGCAAAATTGTCTAATTTGATCTAGGGTAAAATCTGGAACCCTTTTCTATAGTTGCTGTTTTGATTCGTGTTTTCGTATTTCGTATTTTAAATTCTGGATTTGTATAATTGCGTTTTACCTCGATTACTTAGCGTTTGTACGACGATATCGAGTATTGTTTGATGGTTTTGAAAGCGTACCCATAGGTTCTAACCTATAAGCTTTTAAGCGTATCGTTTTGGTTTTCGGGTGTCGTTTTGGTTTCGACTTGGTTTTAATGCGATGCGATATGTGTGACATGTATGTACCCTCACGATGATTCGAGACGATAAAGAAGATGAAGGCGACATCGACTCCGACATTCAAGGTGAGTAGATTATATCTACGAGGGAAGTCGGGTGGATGGCGTATAGCACCCCCGCAGTTCGATATTTAGTATAGTATATATATACTATATATGATAGCTTATTGTGTGTCGTGGATATTTGAGTTAAGATTAGGTGTACTATGCTTGGATTAGGGCGTAGAGGTAAACTAGTATAGGTCCTAGTTGCGAACCCTAGAATAGGTTTACACCTACACGCACACACATGCTTATATGTTATACTTATACCTGGATGATGAGGATAGTGGATGATGTTTGGAAATGAGTCGATGATATTGGGCATGGTGCCATGAGATCAGTGATATGATGTAGTTCGTATTTGGGATACGACATGATATTTTAGCGGGCCTTTAGGCGTGTTTTCATACACGCACATATATTTATATAGATGGTATCGATTTGTACTAGACTTAGATCAGTACTCCAGATCATGAGATATGATGGTAAGGATACCAGATAATTGATGAGATGAATGTGATACTGACCTGTACCCAGCTTTTGGGATGCCGTACGATGATTTACCGTACGGGCTTTATTTGATGATAAGATCCGCACTCATGACTCGATGATGTCATATGATATTGTATCGTACGCGGTACCTTTGAGGCGGGATCACCGACTATTATATATATATATATATATATATATATATCGACTCAGATTTAGGTGGCTTCCATAACCCTCCTGATTGACTTGTTAGTTAGTGCTGTAGTTTTGCTAGTAGATATAGGCTAGGCCGATGTCATATCTATTTCAAAAACTAGCGAATCGGGAGTATTTTAAAGACAGGCAAAGGGATTCTACGAATATTTTCAAAAGACGCATCTTTTCTTAAAAATACCGTAGCCCTTATTTTCCTAAAAACCCCGATTCGTCTTATTTCAAATGGTAAAAACAGTATGACATAGATACATTGATGTAGATTCTACACTGTGGTGTTATTATTCATTTGCCGCAGATTCTTACTGTTTGCATCACATTGCATGTAAAATATTTTTATTGTTGTATCAAATCCATGTTGTTAGGACACCAGCACCATTATCGATGATGCATATGTTTCACGTACACCTGCTTACCGGCTCACACACTTCATCATCGATAATTGCCATGTCACTACACTGTAGTACTGTTGCATTCAGAACCCTTGCATGGCATACTTGTGCACATACCTATTGTACATTCATAATCATGTACTTACATATTGTACACTCATACTTGTGCACATACCTATTGTACATTCATACTTGTGTACTTACATATTGTACACTCATACTTGTTCACATACCTATTGTACATTCATACTCGTGTACTTACATATTGTACACTCATACTTATGCACATACCTATTGTACATTCATACTCGTGTACTTACCTATTATACACTCATACTTGTGCACATACCTATTATACATTCATACTCGTGTACTTACATATTGTACACTCATACTTGTGCACATACCTATTGTACATTCATACTCGTGTACTTACATATTGTACACTCATACTTGTGCACATACCTATTGTACATTCATACTCGTGTACTTACATATTGTACACCCATACTTGTACACATACTCATTTGCACATACATAGATGATTTCTCTCTTGATTTGGAGAATTGGGAACCGCAATATACTCTTTAAAACTGATTCATTTTAAAGGAGCGGTTTCTCCCAATATATGCATATTACTATTCCATGTTGCATGATATACTGATATGCTTACATTTCTTTTATATGTCGCATACATCATGATTTCTGATTATATGCATTGAGATATGTTGTTTCCATGATATTTCTGGATTTGGGAATCGTGGATATTTTAAAAGAGAGTAGGTATTGTTTAAAAAACCCGGTTATCCTTGATATGATATTTCAGTGCATCCACCATGTGTTTTCTCGGTTCTGAGAGTGGCATGTGAAACCCGATTCGAGGATCGGTAGGCACCGTCTGCGGGTACATGGTGGACCCGGTGAGGTATCCCAGGGCAAGAAGACTCGTATATGTTAGACGATGAGCCTGGCAGGGGAGTACTACCTACCGGTAATTGTGTTGAGCTCGGCGGATATCTGGGGGATACCGACCGTAGTTGAGAGATGAGATGGGCCGATGTGTACTGATGGAGCCCTATGTATATAAGGATTTACGTGCCGATACTAGGCATAGGTTTCATGATGTTTTCGAGTGTCGATGCTTGACACTCAGGTTCCATGATTTTGATATGTCGCGAGCGACACATGTTGATTTACATCTCATACTTACATGCATATGTTTATGATATTTACATGCATGATGCTTATTGTCATTGGGTGACACATGGACGATTTCCACCTACATATATTGGAATTGATGATATTGATCACGCGGTTGGATAATATCTACATATTCATAGACTTCATGATATAGTCGACATTGATCATACCTCATATTTATGATATGCTATTACCTGAGGCACTGGCATGAGCACTTGGCACTACACTCATATATAGATGTTACATTGCCACCTTATCATGCTTCAGACTTATTCATTTGAGGTTTATATATATATCTGATCATATTGACCTAGGATTGTGTCATACATACGATTTCTGCTCTGTGATGTTTTCTATTCACGAGTTGGCAACTCACCCCCGTTGTGCCACAGTTTCTTGTAGGTTTTGCCGTATAGGTTCCATTGCGGCTTTCCTGGCACGCTGCTTCCCTTACGGGTGATTTGGTTTGGTATGTGGGTTCTTTTGCATCAGAACCACCATTGTATATGTATTATTCAGTTGTATCTAGTAATTCCATCAACCAAACTTGTATATTGTTTCAGATTTAGAAAACCAGTTGTGTATTATTTCGACCTTAGAGTCGCGCGTTGTAGTATTATGGTTTTCAAGCTGATTTGAGTTTTTCTTTGAGTTTTGATTCTCGCCCTTGGCATTGTATATTATATTGCTTGCGTGGTTGTGACCGTTGATTGACGAAGAGCTAGCTCCCACTTGGGGATACCTTTTTATTGTGCATATATATATTATTCATGTTGTACCCCGTTCGGGGCCAGTATTTACAAAGGAAACTCTGCCGAAATTTTCAGAAAAGACATTGAGGATTTAAAATGCATATTCGGCTTACTTATTTAAAAACCTTATTTTTGAAACATGTTTCTTCACTTCTTAAAACTATTTTTCCTTCATTTATTATTTAAAATGGTTTTAGATTTCTGGGCTTTTGGCTTACTTGAATTAGATGAGGTCCTATAGGCTTCATATGATTCAAGGGCCAGTCATGTGCTATTTCGGGTCGTGACAGAATATCACATCCTCATGAAGTTTGTCACGGTCGCACATCCCCAAAGTAACGGGCAGGCCGAAGTTACTAACTGCGACGTCCTCCGTGGTCTCCGAACCCGCCTAGAAGGACGCCAAGGCAGCTGGGTCGAGGAATTGCCCCGGGTCTCATGGGCCCTGTGCACGTCAAAGAAGATCCCCACCGGGGAAACCCCTTTCAACCTCTGCTATGGGACCGAGGCAATGGTCCCGACGGAGATCGGGCTACCCAGCCACTGGGTCGAACACTTCGACGACGAAGCGAACACCACGGCACTACGGACCAACCTGGACATCTTGCTGGAGAAACGAGACCAGGCTCAAATCAGGGCTGCCGCCTATTAGCAACAAACTGCCCGAGACTACAACGCGCGGGTCAAACGATACTCCTTCAAGGTCGGAGATCTGGTCCTACGGCGGAACGAGTTTGTCGATCAAGGAAGACTGCACAAGTTTTTCCCGAAGTAGGACGGCCCTTTCCTTGTCTCCGAGGTACTTCCCGGCGGAGCCTACCGCTTACAGGACGCAGACGGGCGCAAGTTTCCACAACCTTACAATGCTGAGAAGCTCAAGCTGTACCAGTAAAATAAATACCTACGAGTGTGTACCTCTCCTTTCACAAAGGCAATGCAAATTTTTCTAAAAAGTCCTTTCATTCAAATAACAATGAGGGAATGCTAGAATGTTGCAAAAGAAGAGTCTTATTCATCCCAAAAGGTACTATGGGCTCGTCAGCCTTACGGAAAAAGGGAAGGTTACAACGAAGGCTAACCCTCATTTAGAGGCATCCGAGCGGCCGAGCAGCTACCCTGCTCGGCTATCCCTGGATGGTAGCTTCCCTACCCCACAACGCCAGGGATCTAAGCCCTCATTTAGAGGCAGCCGAGCGGCAACTCCGCTTGGCTATCCCTGGCTAGTAGCTCCCCTACCCCACAACGCCAAGGATCTAAGCCCTCACCAAGAGGTAGCCGAGTGGCTGCCCTTCCCGGCTATCCCTGGCTGGTAGCTCCCCTACCCCAAATGCCAGGGATCTAAGCCCTTGCTAAGAGGCAACCGAGCGGCTTCACTGCTCGGCTATCCCTGGCTGGTAGCTTCCCTACCCACAACGCCAGGGATCCAAGCCCTCACGAAGAGGCAGCCTTGCAGCTACTCTGCTCGGCTATCCCTGGCTGGTAGCTCCCCTACCCCACAATGCCAGAGATCTAAGCCCACGCTAAGAGACACCGAGAAGCAACCCTGCTCGGCCATCCTTAAGGACAAAAAGCCCTCGCCAAGAGGCACCGGGCAGTAACCCTGCTTGGCCATCCTTAATAGGCCACTTACGGCCCCTCCCACGCTAAGGATGAAAAGCCCTCGCAAGAGGCAGCCGGGCCCGACCTTGCCCGATTATCCCTGGTTGGTAGCTCCCTACCCCAACAAACCAGGGATTAAAGCCATCGCCAATAGGCAATCGGGCCTGCCCTTGTTCGGTTATCCCTGGTTGGTACCTCACTACTAAACCAGGGATCAAAGACCTCGCCAGGTGGCACCAGGCAGTAACCCCTGCTCGGCCAGTCCTTAAGGATCAAAAACCCTCGCAAGAGGCAACCGGGCCTATCCTCGATCGATTATCCCTGGCTGGTAGCTCCCTACCCCAACAAACCAGGGATCAAAGCCCTCGCCAATAGGCACCTAGCAGCTGCCCTGCTCCGCCCCGTCCTTAGTAGGCTACTCACGGTCCCTCCCACGCTAAGGATCAAAGCCCTCACAAGAGGCAACCGGGCCCATCCTCGCTCGGTTATCCCTGGCTGGTAGCTCCCTACCCCAACAAACCAGGGATCAAAGCCCTCGCCAAGAGGCACCTAGCAGCTACCCTGCTCGGCCTATCCTTAGCATGCCTTGCACGGCTCATCCCGCACTAAGGAACATAACCTCACTAAGAGGCATCCGGGCTATCTACGTCTGCGCGATCTCTACCTCGACTTCGGGGCCATGGAGATACCGTCTTCCCGCCGGTCTTTGCAAACTTGGCAAGTGACCAGATTCAACTCGACGCGTAGTCGCTAGACGAAGAAACGATGCAACACAAAGGCAATACTGTGCAAATACAAGTGTTTACCGACAGAGGAAAATACGACCACAAACACTACTGCAAAAAGTCTTTATTCACAAAATAAAAGTCTTTACAAGGGTATTTCGGGCTCCCCAGCCTTATCAAATTACCTGAAGGCTTACAAAAAGAGAGGAGGAAAAGCCAAGATATCCGGGGCACAAGCCCACCCTAGAGCTCGCCTCCCTCATCACCATCGGCCGGAGGCATGACCACCGAAAGTGGGACCCAAGCACGGAGCTCACCATCGGCAAGCTCCGGACACTGCTCCTTGATGGCATCAAGGGCTTTGTTCCAGGCAATGGCGGAGGCCTCGCCAAGATCGGTGTAAAACTGGCCCGACCCCTTGTAATCAGTCACCGCCTTTCTAGCTCGGATCTCGGCAACCTCAGCCGCCTGAAGCACCACCTCGGCATCCCGCCTGCTGGCATCCCCCGCCCTCTTCATGGCTGCGAAGCAATCGGCCAGCTCCACCAACCTCGCCTCGATGACTTGGTGGGACTCACTCAGGCGGCGATAGGACTCCCGGCATTTTGAAATGGCAAGCACCGCGGCGGCCGACCGAGCTTCGAGGACGACCACCCTCTCCATCTCCAGACGCAGCTCAAGCCGCAGGTCTTCGGCCTCCGAAAGTGACTCTTTTACTGACCTCACGGCATGAATAGCCCTCTTGGACTCTAGGCGAGTAACGAGGGCGCAGTGCTGAAGGACCTGGCGAAAAACGGCAGAGAAACTTAGGGATGCCCGAACTAAGGAGAGGGCACCCGAAATGACGCATGAGGGAATACGTACCTGAACCACCTCCCGAGCGATGGCCGCCATTTGGGCCCTCAGGGTCCCCCACGGCATTTGGCCCCCGGCCGACTCCTCCATACCAGCAAGAAGACTGGCAGCAACGTAAAGCCCCGACGGTACCGCGAAATGGACGTCCCCCTCCTGCACGGGTATCCCCCCGGAACCTCCATCAGCGGTGCGCGAGAGACCATCCTCTTCCTCTTAAGAGGAACCCCATCTTCATCCTCTCCTGCATCCCTCGTCTGAGGCTCGGGAACCCACAGGAACCTCTGGCCGCCGCTGGGACAATCATCGAGAGCTCGTGACGAGGCCGATGGCCCCGCCGTCGGCGACACATTTGGTGCGAGACTCGGTTCAGCCGGAGGCATGGCCGCACTAACGGCCCCCCTCCGGGACTGAGCACCGAGGGTACCAAGAGTCCGGGATCGAACCATTGGTCCTGCCAAAGGGAGAAGCGAACTCAACTCAGAAGGAGAAGAAGCAGAGGAAAGAAAAAGAAGACATATAACCTGATGGAGAAGTCCTCAGGAATGCAGAGATCCGACCTAAAGAGGAGAGCGCCGAGCTTACGAGTTCAAGAAAGAGAAAGATATGAAGAGAGACGGGCCCTGAAAAGGACCCACCTTTATTTATAGCCACCGGCGTCCTCATGTAACGGTGACGGTCAGCTCCCGCCAAAAATAACTCTTTGCATTCAACGGCCACGATCGCTCCACCTGCTGCACGCATATTGGCTGGATCCCATCTAATGCTAAAAGTCTGCGGCCCGTCACGTCAGCCAACCAACGCCCGACACGTAGGATGTTGCTTCAGCGAAAGTACGCACGATCCGGCGCACCCTCTTTAATGCAAAAGATCTTTCCCTCATTCACTGGCATCATCCAGAAAATACAACCGATTGCCCTAGGACACGCCCAACGATATCTTCGAAAATAGGCTCGCCTCGGGTTACTCGGCAGACTACTCTCGACCTGATACATTAGCTGGTTGGGACAAGAGTGGGGGGTTAATGATGATGCTCAATATCGGTGGTCTCCCAGATCATGACACGTGGCAGGTGACGTGTCCCAGAGTGTGCAAGAAATGGCCTACACTGGCCGACCAGGCCGCTCCTATGCCCGTCCTATAAACAAATGCTCACTCGCCATTCGAGCCCCCAGCACAATTGGCCTCCTCGGCCTCACAGCTCATCCCCAGGCTACCGCAGAACCAAGATACCTCAGTTCTCCCGCTCGTCCGCGAGCTCTCCCGCCGAGGTCATCTTCCTCGGTCTCATCGACCGACCGACGGCACCGCTCACAGGAGCAACTGCCATCCCGCGAATCTCGCCATGCGCGAGATATCTGCCGGCCACATCCCACGTTCCACGCCATCACGATCCCCATTAACGAGCCTGTCTCGCTATTAATGGGAGATGCCGCTCATCACGTGAGCGTGACGTCGGGAGCATAACGGCCGGCGTGATTCTCGCGTCTGCCTTGCCTGCTGCCACCGCTATATAAATATCTTCTTCAGACGATTCAAGTAAGCTATTTTTACTCCACTAAGCCGTTACACTGCTCGGATCTCTCTCTAACTTGATTGTCGGAGGGTCCTCGGTGGTACAACCACCCCACGACTTCCTTGCAGGTAGCTCGACGACAACCAACCTCAAACCCATTGAGATCCACACGTTTCAGGAGCCAGCCTCCAGATCCAATCTCAGCCGCCTATCGCCGCACACGTTTCAGGAGCCAGCCTCCAGATCCATTCTCAGCCGCCTATCGCCGCCATCATCAGATCAACGGGAGACAACATCTTGGCGCGATCGCTGTCGCGTCAGCTTATTTTGATATATCATTTTACATTTAATAAATAATATAAAGATATAGCAAGAAAATATCTAACAATCTAAAGAACATATATTTGTTAATATGTATGTTACCACTGACCTTTTTTTTGCACCCAAAGAATTTGCTAAATGAAGATGTTCTAATATTGATATTTGATTCTGTAATTCGGTCAGTACCACTTTGTCTTACAATTATTGTTTATTTATATGCACGAAGTACATAGGCATTGATTTCTTAATTCCTATGTTTTGTTACTGAATTAAAAAGATTAGGGTTTCATAGCACCCTAAATATATGTTGTAAACATCATAAATATTGTTTTTAATTTCACTATAATTATGGTTGTAATTGTCCTATAATTATTCTGGCACAATCCCCTTCCATTATTAATATACACTCAAGGGAGAATTTATTTCAAGAATTTAAATGATAATTACTTCTTTTGTTTTGGATATAAGTATTATTGATTACTTACTATTTAATATTTGGAAACTATTAGCATTACTAAACAAATTGCTATTAGTTTCCATGGCTAAACCTTTGATTAACCGTAATTAACCATAAATACAATTTTAATTTATGATCATTCATTACAGTTGACTTTGCATTCCAATATAAATTCTTTGTATAAATAACCTACTATGATATGGTAGATTGTTTTTCAATTCTATATCTCTCGATATAATTATTGATTTGTGGAATTTACTACCATAAATTGTTTGATATGTATGCCCTAGAGGCCTGTATTGTATAGAATGCTAAGCATGTATATGTACAGAAACAATCATTGCTCAAAATGATAGTATACTATCTGGTTTATCTTCATCTTAACATGTGATTTGTTGTATTTCATATATTTATATACATGTTGATGAAACCCTTAGGATTATGCTTGACTGCCGGGATTATGATGTAGATCATACTAGTGGGGCATGGGCAGTCTATAAACATATCCTTTAATAGTTCCTAGTCGAGGGTATATCGAGACAGGGCATCGATATTACCAGAGTAGACTAGTGTGTACGTTTCTTGACCCTGGGGGCGATGGTTGATCCTATAACCATTGGTGTTCGACATCAAAGATTGTACATAGATGCTCATTGGAGAATGGGTACACCGAACAGGACTTGCCGAGAACTCCTAGATGGTATATATACCTATTGTCAAATAGCAGTTCTCTGGTGACACTTGTACAGGTTAGTCTGTAGACCCGAAATCTTCATAGTGTCTTGTGTGATTTCCACTGTGCTTTGATTTCCTCCCTACCACGGCTGAATTGAGTTGTGCAAACAGATGGATTTTGGGTACAGTCCCGAATCACATGGAGGCGGTGAGCGATAGGAGGGGTTTCGTCTCTCCCGGTATAGGGAGTTGATGTCGCGCTATGCTTGATCGGCCATAACCCTGGTCAGGGCTGTCGAGATTTACTGATAAGAGTTATCAGTAGTTTCTCGAACCGTTATGGGCCATAAATCAGCATGACTTATAAAGTTTCTGGGGTCTGACATTTACCACCCCTAGACTTCATATGCGACGTATAAGACGAAGAGATCGGACTGTACGGTAAGTGTTGCTTACAGGCTCATTAGGGTTGTGATGAGTTCGCTCGTTGGCCACCTTATCGTCATGTACCTGGGTAGCCGTTACGCACAGCTAGTGCCGCTGACATGCTTGTGGTTAAACCCACTGCCAGCATACTGTCAAGTCTTTAGAGTCCCACATAGAGGGTTCCCTGGTTCAGGAGAAAGATGTAGAGGCCGTAAGTTGTTATGACATGGTTTCGATCATGTTCGTGTACTAGCTACAGGAATGATGACCGGAAGCATAATACTGGCAGGCTTTGGTTTAAGCCGGATACCGGTATTATATTATTGGATTATTTGTATTCGTATTTTTTAGAATACGAATACGGATATACTTATACGGTATACAATAAGAGGTATTCTTGTAATTGTACAAGAACACCTTCAAGAAGGAGACACCTCATTATTGGATATTTATTTTGTGAAAATAAATATATATGAGATGGAATTAGAAGAATTGTCAATGCATGGGTCAAAGAATGGCTCTTTGAATATTTATTCATTTGGGATTACTATTCAAGTATGGTGCATTATTTTAGAGATAAAATAATACATAACTCAATTATTTCCATGAGCCATTACCCTTGATGCATGCTTGATATTTCCTCATTCTATTTTTCACATTCTCTCTCCTAATTATCTCCTTCTTTCTCCTTCTTGCTTTATCCTTCACGTGAGTTGTGAATCAAAAGCTTAGGGCTAAAAATAATCCATTAGTTCATCTCTACATCATCTAAGTGATCATTTCTAGCACACTTGATCTCTTAGTTAACTCTTATGAATAGTTTGTAGCTTGTTCTATAGCTCTCGGATGGATCATCTTAGATCTAGAGGTGACCGGAGACCGAGTTCTTCTCAACCATCGAAGGAGCCAAGGAGTCACAGCGGAAAAAAGACCCGAAGGACCGTTTCCTTGAGGTATAACCCCTATCATAGTAGATAAGATCTCTAGATCAGATTTCTAGTTATGGTTTAGCACAATATCTAGTTTTAAAGTAGGTGTTGCATGCAAGAAAAATTATTATTTTCCACTTCTGCCTCCTCACAAGTGTTTTGAGGGTGTGCAATATCTACTGACATGGTATCAGAGCCTAACTAAACCAAAACTAGATGATTTGCCGATGTTTAAAACTTCGAAACACGAAACAACTCCAAAACCGTAAAACCAAAGCCTGCTCTTTGGAAATTTTTAAAAGGTGTTCTAAATTTTTTTTAAGCATATGCAGAATACTTGTTATGAGATAACTTGATAACCCTAGAAAAACGAGCCCAAACTACCTATTTTGACCCGGCGAGAAGAAGGAATTTTTCGGCGTCGCCGGTTCTATTCATGGGTTTGGGTTTGGGCTTGGGTTTTTTAGGACTATCTGTAAACCGGGTTTTTGGATTTATGGTATTGTTTAATTAGTTCTAGATTACATGTGATGTATCCTAAGTGTTAAGGGAAATCGGAGTGTTTCGAAATCGAATTTTTAACGTCGTTTATCCGCTTTTCAGTTTGATGTGTTTGAAACGTCCACTAATTGCTATATGACGATTAGTAGGGTTTGTACATATGGATATCATGCGATGGTATGTGTATATGAATATGTTA